>JAKWBJ010000199.1:1252500-1562508 GCA_023159175.1 Wohlfahrtia magnifica | reverse complement strand
ATGGTTGAGAGGCACGTTATTGGACGAAATTGGTTTGGGTGGTTCGCCTCCTTTTGCTTTGGCAATAAATAGGTGTTCCCAATAGTCATAAATTCAGGCGTTCGGGCAGGATTATGTAGTATTTCGGTAAAAGCTCTTGCAATGTATGTGTGGGTACAAGTTAACTTTTTCAGCCATATGTTATGTATGCAATCTGGACCAGTTGCTTTCCAATTATGTGTTTCAGCCACTGCACTCTCTACATCACTTACTGTTATTGAAACTTCCATCTCAGGGAGATTTATGTTGTCCATTTCTTCTTTTTGTATAATGAAGCCGGTCCGGTCGAAACTTTTATGGTGACTCCACAAGCTAGACCAGTAATCAGTCATTTCGATCATATTTGGCTGTCCATTGGATTCATGTTGATTGCCATCAAGTTTCCTATAAAAGGATCCCTCATTTCTATGAAACTGAGCATTCTGAGTCCTACTATCCCTGCATTCTCGGTACCTTGCTAAGCGCTTCGCATAAGCCGCAAGAGATTGCCGTTTAATATCTCTAATATCTATAATGTTTTGTACTGTGATATTATCTATTGATAGAGGTTGTATTATTTTTGCAATGTGTTTTTTTAGTTTCCTTGTTGTAATACCATTTTTGTATTCAGTCAACCTTCCCAAATCCTTTCTTAGAGTTTCAACTTTTCTAACTAAGCGCTTTTCCCAGTGAGGCATATTTCTGACAGTTCGATGTTCATGGCCATTAAGTGGCTTGGTTTTAAAACCCATTATTCTTGCAATGCTTACTGCTGAAATATATATTAAAGAAGTTAGTCTTTCAAGGGAGATATTTGTAAATAAGTATTGAGGTATTATTTGTGAGTTCATTATTTGAGTATATTTTTCCACTATGCTAGTTGGATATAATCTGGGTATGATATGTCTTGATAAAGGTTCTACATCCTCAAATTCCAACAACGCAGCAGTAAAGGTTAAACGTAATTGTTCAACTTCAGCTTCATTATTTATCTCTTCCTCATTTCCTCCGAAGCTTGCATTAGACTCAGTTCTTACACTTTGTTGGAGATTCTGAAGTTCCATAGCTTCAATATTATTTTCATTTCGGTCTGATTGTTCAATTTCAAAATTATTCTCATAACTTTCATTTGTGCCAACAAGTCTCAAATTCCTAAAAAAATTTTGGGCTTCTATTTTGGTATTATATATTTCTAGCTCTGTAAGCAAACGCCTATTTACGATAGCTCTTCTCCTGTCAGATATGTTCTGTTCCGATAACCTTTGTAACTGCGGGTGTTCCGTAATAAATATTCTCTTCATTGCACTTCTATAGGCTGTCATATTGGTCTCTAATTTAGTTGCTATGTATTATTATTATTATTATTATTATTATTATTATTATTATTATTATTATTATTATTATTATTATTATTATTATTATTATTATTATTATTATTATTATTATTATTATTATTATTATTATTATTATTATTATTATTATTATTATTATTATTATTATTATTATTATTATTATTATTATTATTATTATTATTATTATTATTATTATTATTATTATTATTATTATTATTATTATTATTATTATTATTATTATTATTATTATTATTATTATTATTATTATTATTATTATTATTATTATTATTATTATTATTATTATTATTATTATTATTATTATTATTATTATTATTATTATTATTATTATTATTATTATTATTATTATTATTATTATTATTATTATTATTATTATTATTATTATTATTATTATTATTATTATTATTATTATTATTATTATTATTATTATTATTATTATTATTATTATTATTATTATTATTATTATTATTATTATTATTATTATTATTATTATTATTATTATTATTATTATTATTATTATTATTATTATTATTATTATTATTATTATTATTATTATTATTATTATTATTATTATTATTTATTATTATTATTATTATTATTATTATTATTATTATTATTATTATTATTATTATTATTATTATTATTATTATTATTATTATTATTATTATTATTATTATTATTATTATTATTATTATTATTATTATTATTATTATTATTATTATTATTATTATTATTATTATTATTATTATTATTATTATTATTATTATTATTATTATTATTATTATTATTATTATTATTATTATTATTATTATTATTATTATTATTATTATTATTATTATTATTATTATTATTATTATTATTATTATTATTATTATTATTATTATTATTATTATTATTATTATTATTATTATTATTATTATTTTATTATTATTATTATTATTATTATTATTATTATTTATTATTATTATTATTATTATTATTATTATTATTATTATTATTATTATTATTATTATTATTATTATTATTATTATTATTATTATTATTATTATTATTATTATTATTATTATTATTATTATTATTATTATTATTATTATTATTATTATTATTATTATTATTATTATTATTATTATTATTATTATTATTATTATTATTATTATTATTATTATTATTATTATTATTATTATTATTATTATTATTATTATTATTATTATTATTATTATTATTATTATTATTATTATTATTATTATTATTATTATTATTATTATTATTATTATTATTATTATTATTATTATTATTATTATTATTATTATTATTATTATTATTATTATTATTATTATTATTATTATTATTATTATTATTATTATTATTATTATTATTATTATTTATTATTATTATTATTATTATTATTATTATTATTATTATTATTATTATTATTATTATTATTATTATTATTATTATTATTATTATTATTATTTATTATTATTATTATTATTATTATTATATTATTATTATTATTATTATTATTATTATTATTATTATTATTATTATTATTATTATTATTATTATTATTATTATTATTATTATTATTATTATTATTATTATTATTATTATTATTATTATATTATTATTATTATTATTATTATTATTATTATTATTATTATTATTATTATTATTATTATTATTATTATTATTATTATTATTATTATTATTATTATTATTATTATTATTATTATTATTATTATTATTATTATTATTATTATTATTATTATTATTATTATTATTATTATTATTATTATTATTATTATTATTATTATTATTATTATTATTATTATTATTATTATTATTATTATTATTATTATTATTATTATTATTTATTATTATTATTATTATTATTATTATTATTTATTTATTATTATTATTATTATTATTATTATTATTATTATTATTATTATTATTATTATTATTATTATTATTATTATTATTATTATTATTATTATTATTATTATTATTATTATTATTATTATTATTATTATTATTATTATTATTATTATTATTATTATTATTATTATTATTATTATTATTATTATTATTATTATTATTATTATTTTATTATTATTATTATTATTATTATTATTATTATTATTATTATTATTATTATTATTATTATTATTATTATTATTATTATTATTATTATTATTATTATTATTTATTATTATTATTATTATTATTATTATTATTATTATTATTATTATTATTATTATTATTATTATTATTATTATTATTATTATTATTATTATTATTATTATTATTATTATTATTATTATTATTATTATTATTATTATTATTATTATTATTATTATTATTATTATTATTATTATTATTATTATTATTATTATTATTATTATTATTATTATTATTATTATTATTATTATTATTATGATTATTATTATTATTATTATTATTATTATTATTATTATTATTATTATTATTATTATTATTATTATTATTATTATTATTATTATTATTATTATTATTATTATTATTATTATTATTATTATTATTATTATTATTATTATTATTATTATTATTATTATTATTATTATTATTATTATTATTATTATTATTATTATTATTATTATTATTATTATTATTATTATTATTATTATTATTATTATATTATTATTATTATTATTATTATTATTATTATATTATTATTATTATTATTATTATTATTATTATTATTATTATTATTATTATTATTATTATTATTATTATTATTATTATTATTATTATTATTATTATTATTATTATTATTATTATTATTATTATTATTATTATTATTATTATTATTATTATTATTATTATTATTATTATTATTATTATTATTATTATTATTATTATTATTATTATTATTATTATATTATTATTATTATTATTATTATTATTATTATTATTATTATTATTATTATTATTATTATTATTATTATTATTATTATTATTATTATTATTATTATTATTATTATTATTATTATTATTATTATTATTATTATTATTATTATTATATTATTATTATTATTATTATTATTATTATTATTATTATTATTATTATTATTATTATTATTATTTATTATTATTATTATTATTATTATTATTATATTATTATTATTATTATTATTATTATTATTATTATTATTATTATTATTATTATTATTATTATTATTATTATTATTATTATTATTATTATTATTATTATTATTATTATTATTATTATTATTATTATTATTATTATTATTATTATTATTATTATTATTATTATTATTATTATTATTATTATTATTATTATTATTATTATTATTATTATTATTATTATTATTATTATTATTATTATTATTATTATTATTATTATTATTATTATTATTATTATTATTATTATTATTATTATTATTATTATTATTATTATTATTATTATTATTATTATTATTATTATTATTATTATTATTATTATTATTATTATTATTATTATTATTATTATTATTATTATTATTATTATTATTATTATTATTATTATTATTATTATTATTATTATTATTATTATTATTATTATTATTATTATTATTATTATTATTATTATTTTATTATTATTATTATTATTATTATTATTATTATTATTATTATTATTATTATTATTATTATTATTATTATTATTATTATTATTATTATTATTATTATTATTATTATTATTATTATTATTATTATTATTATTATTATTATTATTATTATTATTATTTATTATTATTATTATTATTATTATTATTATTATTATTATTATTATTATTATTATTATTATTATTATTATTATTATTATTATTATTATTATTATTATTATTATTATTATTATTATTATTATTATTATTATTATTATTATTATTATTATTATTATTATTATTATTATTATTATTATTATTATTATTATTATTATTATTATTATTATTATTATTATTATTATTATTATTATTATTATTATTATTATATTATTATTATTATTATTATTATTATTATTATTATTATTATTATTATTATTATTATTATTATTATTATTATTATTATTATTATTATTATTATTATTATTATTATTATTATTATTATTATTATTATTATTATTATTATTATTATTATTATTATTATTATTATTATTATTATTATTATTATTATTTATTATTATTATTATTATTATTATTATTATTATTATTATTATTATTATTATTATTATTATTATTATTATTATTATTATTATTATTATTATTATTATTATTATTATTATTATTATTATTATTATTATTATTATTATTATTATTATTATTATTATTATTATTATTATTATTATTATTATTATTATTATTATTATTATATTATTATTATTATTATTATTATTATTATTATTATTATTATTATTATTATTATTATTATTATTATTATTATTTATTATTATTATATTATTATTATTATTATTATTATTATTATTATTATTATTATTATTATTATTATTATTATTATTATTATTATTATTATTATTATATTATTATTATTATTATATTATTATTATTATTATTATTATTATTATTATTATTATTATTATTATTATTATTATTATTATTATTATTATTATTATTATTATTATTATTATTATTATTATTATTATTATTATTATTATTATTATTATTATTATTATTATTATTATTATTATTATTATTATTATTATTATTATTATTATTATTATTATTATTATTATTATTATTATTATTATTATTATTATTATTATTATTATTATTATTATTATTATTATTATTATTATTATTATTATTATTATTATTATTATTATTATTATTATTATTATTATTATTATTATTATTATTATTATTATTATTATTATTATTATTATTATTATTATTATTATTATTATTATTATTATTATTATTATTATTATTATTATTATTATTATTATTATTATTATATTATTATTATTATTATTATTATTATTATTATTATTATTATTATTATTATTATTATTATTATTATTATTATTATTATTATTATTATTATTATTATTATTATTATTATTATTATTATTATTATTATTATTATTATTATTATTATTATTATTATTATTATTATTATTATTATTATTATTATTATTATTATTATTATTATTATTATTATTATTATTATTATTATTATTATTATTATTATTATTATTATTATTATTATTATTATTATTATTATTATTATTATTATTATTATTATTATTATTATTATTATTATTATTATTATTATTATTATTATTATTATTATTATTATTATTATTATTATTATTATTATTATTATTATTATTATTATTATTATTATTATTATTATTATTATTATTATTATTATTATTATTATTATTATTATTATTATTATTATTATTATTATTATTATTATTATTATTATTATTATTATTATTATTATTATTATTATTATTATTATATTATTATTATTATTATTATTATTATTATTATTATTATATTATTATTATTATTATTATTATTATTATTATTATTATTATTATTATTATTATTATTATTATTATTATTATTATTATTATTATTATTATTATTATTATTATTATGATTATTATTAATATTATTATTCTTGAAAGAAGAAATACATTCTTAAAGAACGTACTACCTTTGTCAGAAGCATCTCTTACTTAACATTTTTAATTTCGCGGCGGTAGCTAATGTGAAGTGAACATTCAAAATATCGAGTCCAGGCGTGTAATTTAGACCAATCAAAACTAAGGCTCTCCTTTCTAGCCACAAATTCACTGGAGTTGCTCTTCTCCACAAATACATCACTTTTGTGGTGAAAGAGTTTCAGTCAAAACATTACAATCTTTAGCGTCAATCATAGTCAAAACCAGATCGTGCTTGAGAGACCTTATATGGTGGTCATCATCTTCCCATATTGTCTTCAGAACTTCGCGATTGATACAAATCATAAATACGACTACGTTTGCTCTTGAAATATACATTTCGTAGGTTTTTCAAGGCAAGCCAGAGAGAGTTGAGAAGATGTGGATGGCCCTACATCATCGTATAACGTACGAAACGTAATATCACCCCCTAGCCATAATTTATCAGACGTTAGAAAGCGTATCAGAGTTCTTCTAGAATTCATCTACTTTTACCAAAAATTTTGCTGAAAATATACATATATCTTGATCTCCTTCATCGATTGCTCATCTAGGCTTCCCAGATTATTTCTAAAGGCAACAAAATCAAAAGTCGCATTATTTTTTTAATACTGGAAGCTTTGACCCATTCATAAAAAATTTCTATTTCAGATACAGTAAAACTGCTTCCGCTTAAACGAAAATAAATACTTTAAGGGCAGATTCGGGCAAAAAAAAATTGTTAATTTATTTTTAATTCACCGCTTCACATTAAAGAACAATACGTGAGACATATTCGCATAAGTATTAAAAATCCAATAAATTTTATATACTTAATTCGACAATATTTTATTCTTACCCTGGTAAATGTTTTAACACATTATTTCTGACAAAGCATAAGCTGCCATTATAATTACCGAAGTGTGCTCTTATTAACTGTATTAACAATAAAATTTTCCTTATTAAAAATTCTGTATTCACACGGTTGTCTTATTTTATACAAGATGGAGCGAAACGATATATTCGAAATAATTCTCCCAACGCTGTCACACGATTATTTTAGTTTACGTCAATTTGTGAATCAATTGTTGTGGTAAATTAAAATAAAATTAATGAATATTTTAATTGATGATATTTATAAATACCGTACGAATACGTGTTATTTCAGTAAGAAATCAATTAAAAAAAAAAATTGGTGAGTATTGTCTTCTTCAATTGTCGCATAAGAATACAATAAATATTGGTGTATTCTTTATTTACAGCTTTCATACGATTGTCGCACAAGGGTTGCATCTGATTGAAATAAATAAGCACAATAATATTGGGAGTTGCCATATGATCCAATAAATTGTATAATCACACGATTGGCATATAAAATAAAATAATTATTGGTACATTACGACAATCGTGTAATCCTACTTTAATATCGGGAGATTTTTAAAGAGCTTTTGGATTTGTTTTAAAAAAACACATAAAATGTAGAGAAATGTATGCAATATTTATTTGAGTCGATAGAACAATCTTATAATTCAAAGTTTAAAGTTGATTTCATGTAGCTACACTTTAGATGATTCATACGCTGGGTCCAATTTTGGCAATCACTCACCAACATATCGGTATCTCACAAATATATTCTTATATATTGGGCTCCAGTGTGTCAACAGTTGCGGACAGGGTTGAGTTTTAAGACAGTACAACAAAAAATAGTCTAAAGTCGTTGAATAACACAATTTAGGCTGACAATTTACCGAACCTAAACGTGAAATGAACAGTTCTCTGAATTTGTCTCTCAATTGCGCCATTGTTTCGCTTGTTGTGTGGTATGTGGTACCGTCTTGTTAAAGCCACATGTCAGCCAAGTCCAGCTCAATGATGACCAATGATGCCTCCGCCCCATTATCCACGCCAAACAGTGCATTTTTCGAAATGCATTGGCCGTACTTGCAATGCTCTGGCTGCTCTTCACATTAAATACTGCAATTTTGCTTGTGGACCTTCATCCAACTGAATTTTAATGATAAAATTCAATGTTAGTTTGTTAATTGATTCATTAAAGACCAAACTGAACATGTTTGACAGTAACATGTTATAGGGAAAAGAGCTGAGCTGCCAAAAACAGTGTTGCAAAAAGAAAATTATTAAAAAATCACCTGACATATGTACATAATTTCAACAAGTGCCTTAACATCACAATAGCAACTAAATCCAATCTCTTTACCATTGCATTCAATATGTATGAACAGATTGATATTTACAAGTAATATAATGTAAAACGTAAAAAATCTTCCTTCGAATATCTTTATCACATCCACGTTTATTGTTAAATAAATAAAAATTTTTTTCTCTGGTTTTCGGTTTTGATAAATTTGATTTTTATTGTAAAGAAAGCCGTGGAATTGTATTTTTAAAACGAGTTCATTTGTAAAAGGTTGTAGGATTTTATCTTGAAATTTTTATTCGGTGCATAAAATTTTTATGTTTTCCGTAACAATTTAATGCCTTTACTTAAATACATGTTAATGGTTTAGCTGGAACACCTCTTTTTACGCATTTATCCTTCTTTTCTGACCAAGGTCATATGCCAATTTAATACTGCTTTATACTTGCATATATTCATAAAAGAACTCACACAGAAATTAATGTCAAGCAATTTTAACATGAAAGGAATGAGATTTTTGTATAAGATATGAATGAGCAAACAATAATAGTCGGAAAAGTACTGATGTTTTTAACATTTTTTACTCAGAATCACTTTTTGCGTCTCATGAAGCATAATTGCCGAACTGTTTGTAGTTATTACCCATTAAACCTCGTAAAAAAAATGTGAAAAAAGTGCACAAGGAATACCTTTCCTTTCCTCCCAGGAAAGAATGCACAGAATAAACATTTGAGTATAAAACTAATAAATCTAAATCATACTCCTTGCAGAATCGTATCTATGCTTATGTGTATTTTGATTTTAATTAGAAAATAAATATTTGTTAAGCATACTGCATAGTGATAACACTGGACTTAAGGTTTCTTCTCACTTTGTATCACAGTTGTTTACGTTTAATCGAGTCCGACTTAATTGCTTTGTCAGCTTAATGGATCTAAAAATAAGCAATGAAGTTTTTCCATATAAGATGTACAAGAAAATCATCGTTTAATTGAGTTCCGTTTAATTGAGTTCCGTTTAATTGCGTTACCCCTTTAATTGAATCATGAAAAAATCGTATACAAAAATACACGGTTAATTGCAAGTTTTCCTGAAATTAACCAGTCGTGCGTTAAAGTGGAACTCATTCCGTTATTGTTATTCAACCAAATGTGGGAATCTTATGCCGCAACACAATGTCACATTGAATGATATTCGAAAAAGAAAAAAGTTTGCTCTTTAGTGCTCTTTTCTCTTTAGTCTTTATCATTGACAGAATAGGAAAGTCATAAAACTGAATAAAGATCTAGGAGAAAGTGTATTTGTTTAATTGAGGTCGATGTGCAATTGAACGGAGTTCTCTTAATTGAAACGGACATAGAAAATTTCCGCCAGTCTTTTCCTTCTCGTCCTCTCCCTGACAACTCCTACAGTATTCATTGATCGGTAAGCCCAGTTTCCTAGCATGTGTAACAGCTACCCAGTGCCCAATGATAACAGCCAACAGTATTCGCAGCCTATATCGCGGGGTACAGGGCACATGGGTTCATTCTCATTCGTATCTGTGCCTTGCTCAGCATGTTCCGCAGAACCAGAAATCTGCAAGAGGGAAGTGGCAACCCAACTTAATGGTCAACCTCCTTGTTTCTAAGGAGAGATCCTTCCATCACCAGTTCGTCCACCATCCAATTCACCCGGTAGTCATAGTGACCCCTTACCCGGATAATCTCTAGGTCTGAGTGTCCCGCCATTTCTTTTAAAAATGCCCAGCATTTACATACCTGTCGCGATATCGAGTGGACACCTTGATCGTAACCTGACAGTCCGTATATATCCGGATATCAACATCATATACCCTTTTGTACATCAACCAGTTCGCTGCCCTCTTTATCACCGAGATCTCCGCCAGTAAGACACCGCAGTCAACCGGAAGTTTAAAGGATACTTTCACCCAGTATGCAGGAATTAAAACACTGCCCCAAACCATTTTGTAGACTTTGACGGTCCCAACCAATTACCGACTCTGGTGAGATGCACACAAAGAACATTCTATCCAGGAAGGGTCTGGGTGTACAGTAATCGATGGATGCGATCAGGGATCATATCCAAGTACCGCAAGATGACCGCATGCCCTGACCTTTATCAGACCATGCCCATGCCATCTTCAATCTTAACGCAGACATAATCGCCATCTGTTTAGCCATCAGACATACGACATATGACATTTAATTCTGAAAATCATATTATAGAGATAAACTCAAACCAATATCGTTACGCAAATTTATTTATCCTATAAGTCATTTACCAGAGTAAAATTATTTGAGTGTGGGTTGCTATTAGCAATCACTGTTAATATATTCTGAAAAATTTCTTAATTCTTACATTTAAGGTTCTTCACATTTATGTTCTTACAATTAATATACCGTACGTACTTACATAATATATTTACAAGGAATTTACTTTACAAAAGCAAAATATAAATAAATCTTTTAAAAAGTACACAAATATCGTACATATTTGCATATGTAAATAATTAATTGATTAATTCAATAATGAGAGAGAAGTTATTTAATTAAAAAATAATATAATAATAAAATGCTAAAACTCTGTAGTGATAAATACATTAAAAAATTAACAAGTTCAAGTATTTTTGAAGTACTTTAAAATGGGTAATTACGTAGTTATGCATATGTGTTTGAATGGTCAAAGAAAAAGATAGACTAAGGGCCATTATAATAACTTCCCTTTATAGTTCGAGTTAGAATAGGGTAACTTTAACTGAAGTGAATTTTAAAGTCAATGTCAAATATGTCAAAATGTCTTTCGTTACTTTTTTACATTAATTTTTAAATGATTTATCTAACAGTTCCAGCCTAGTTAGGTCGAAATGTCTCCTTAGCTGCATTCGCCCACTGGCTTAACTTGTTCGACACCGTGTCATAATAATATATGTCCCCAATCATGCGGGAATTTGAGGGAATGTTTTTGCTGATAAGTGCATATCATCTATGAGTCTGACTCTTACACAGGGTAACAGACAGGTTCCTGTAGAGGCTTTATCAAGATTAATAGATTGATGGGCGTTGAGTAGCATGGAACACAGGTGGTCTAATATAATATCACGTGCAGGATATCCGTGATGCTCCGGCCTTCTCTGTCATTTAAAAGGACTAGGACTCTCCTGACTTTAAGGAGGGATTCGATTGTTTTTAGCACGCAGGTCTAAGCTTATGGGTTATGGCTAATGAGAAAGCTGTTAAGATGAAGAAGAGGAATCGATGCAGTACTTTCTGTGTGACTGTCCTGCTCTACGGTTGCTTAGACCAACAAGCCAGTGGCGATGGAGCTGATGGTCCTGGTTGTGGTTGCGGAAGTCGAATAAAATCTTAAATTTATTCCAATTACAAAACAAATATGTGCATCTATATATATAAAAGACGACTAAACATGCGTTGTAATTGATGTTCTCCGAAATGCGACAACCGATTTTCAGTGGAAAATTGGGCCGAATTGAATAAGTAGGAGTAGCACCTCCCGTACAAAGTAAATAGTGATTTGTTTATATCTTTGGAAGCGTAATAGTGGACGGTCTATATTTGGTCTAAATAACCTAGTAGCTAATAAGTGGGTGTGGCATCTCCGTTACAAATAATATATTGATTTTTGTATATCTAGAGAACGATTAGAACGGAAGGTTCTGAATTTGGCTTAAATGACTTCTTAGATAGTACAAACCATCAGTTAAAATACAAATTAAATAATGACTTGAGAATGGTTAGAGTTAAAGATTCTAAATTTGGTTTATATAACTTGGCAGTCAATACCAACCATCATTTAAAAAAAAAATACAGAAGAACCTGTTTTTATGCGGATTAATTTTGTGCGATTTTATTTTTGTGCGACTTTTTTGTGCGATTTCTTTTTTATGCGATTTATTTTATGCGGTTTTTTTTAGCGATGTATATATTTTTACGATGGTTTTTGTTCGCTATATAAAAGTTAAACATAATAAACGAAGTTATCAGCATTGTTTGAAAAAGGAACACAATTAAGAAATATTTCGGTTATTTTTTGTTTGGTATATAATATTGAAATATATGTTGTTGGCGACAACGGTCACTTTTTTATAGCGATTATTGACATATTTTTCTCCTATAGATATGAATCAATATGAAACCTCAAGGGACCATGGCCTTATAAATTATGTGATAGATATTTCCGATAAAAAAGAAGAACTTTTATAAAATGACAGCGGATAACATCTATGAGGGACTCCAATTTTGCAATAAATTAGAATGTCATTTCCTGGTCATCGATAACAATTCTGAGAAAGCTGTAAAATTTCAAAAGAAACTTTAATCCTGTATATCTGGCTATTATATATTTACAAGCTTATGGTAAAACAAGCAACGTTGTAAAAACTGATTAACGACTACATGATACCTCGAAAGTGAGGTGATTATGAAGAATAATGATTAAATTTATTTTTATATGTAAAATAAGTATATATGTAAAAAATGTTTAAAAATATTCACGTGTGTACTTAATTAAATGAATTTAAATAGTTTTGAGTTATATTCGACGCGAAATTTTTTCTATGCGGTCCGTATTAACCGCACAAAAAAATAATTTTTATTTATGTTGCGAAATTATTTTTTATAGCGTCTTGTGAAGTTTTGTGAATTTTTTTTTATGCGATGTATAAGTATAAATATGTAGTTGAGGCAACTAAAGCTCTCAAACACTAAATTGTATCTTTTCATATGGAGATATTTTCAGCTTCAAAACTTGTATTGTTTTTGAAAAAATCCCCGAGTCTCCCGCATATAAGTTCCGGGAAATGAAATTGGTTGAAAAATGCCGCGAAAAAACCCCAATATTTGTATAGACACTTTCTAATCTTCCGTGATAATTCGATGTAAAAAGCGTTGTTACTCGATGGTGGGCAAAATGTTAAAAAGCAATAAGTGTTAAGCTCATGAGGCACCTAGTCTAACTAATTTTTAGCAAATCCCGTTAAATTAAGACGAATGAGAATCGTTTTATAATCGCAGTTTATTCTTTCGGTCTATAAACAACTTGTTTGGCGACCATCCTCCAAAAAATTTCTTTATATCGTGCTACCAACTTATTTCCCAACCAAATAGTAAAAATTATATGACTTTTAGACCAAATTTTTTTAAACCACCAATTAATTGATTATTACTTAAAGTGAAGACCAAATGTTTCTTAAGCAAGACCATGTTTAAGTTCATCAGCATGAGGTATTTTCTAATAATCTATAATGGGAAAATAAATGTCCTTATTCTTTAAAATGTTTCACTTGAAAATAGAAGAGCATTAGGTACCATATTTTTCTTGGATAAAATTTAAGTGAAATATTAAATTTATAAAAGGTCCGCCAAATAATTTTTTTTTTTTTTTTGAAAATGCTATAAAAAAAAACCACTGAATATTTTCTCAAATTTCTTTTTTTATTTGAAAGTACAATCCTTCCATTTAATAACGGAAAATAATTTCATCCAAATGGCTGCCTCGGCTGGTCATGCAGTAGCACTCGCGATCGGTCCAATTTTTAAGCACATTATCGGTTGTGTGCAGCTGTATTTCACCAATGGCTTCACGACTATTGTCCTTTAAAGCGTCAATTGTCTCTGGCTTGTTGGCGTAACACTTATCTTTGACGGCACCTGACAAATAATAGTCCAACTGTGTCAAATCGCAGCTCCGAGGTGGCCAAACGACATCAGCTCTGCGGCTGACAATGCGATCTTCAGAAACAGGGCGCAAATCATCGAGTGTAGCTGCGGCTGTGTGGCACGTAGCGCCATCCTGTTGAAACCAAATGTTGCTAATATCCTCCTCTTCAATTTTTGTGAACAAAAATTCGTTCAACATGGCCCGATAACGATCGCCATTGGCTGTAACGGCCACTCCTTGCTCATTTTCGAAGAAAAATGGCCCAATTATGCCTCTGGACCAAAATCCGCACCAAACAGTGACTCGTCTTGAGTGTATCGGCTTTTCAATGTATGCGTGCGGTTTTTCTGTGCGCCAAATGCGACGATTTTGCTTGTTTACATACCCGCCAAGATCAAAATGAGCTTCATCTGAAAAGATGATATTTGATTCTGCAACATTACCATGATTTTCAAAGTAATGTCGCAATATTTCCCAGCGTTGTTCAAGCGTATACACAACCATATTCGTTCAGCGGAAGGATAAAACTAATTATTTGTCAAATCGGACATGAGCTTAGTGTTACCATTCACGAAATAAGCACTAATTGAAAAAAAACGTTAGATGGCGGACACTTTGTGAATGAATGTAAAAACTACAGAAGAAGAGTGCATATAAAAAATCATCAAAAATACAAATTTCTTAACTGAGTGTGACAATTAACAAGAATTTATACAAACAAACATATACTCAATTATACTTTAGTTATATCCTACTTGAAGTCTCCCGCAGAATAATCCTATGTTTCGCATCCAGTTTACGTTGAAATTAAATATGCGAATTTTGGCGTTACGTTTAATCTACGACGATATCTTGACATAGTTGAAAGTTCGAAATGATCGTGTTGCCTTTTTTATACCCTCTCGGAGCCTTCTATCGACGTTAATATGCTACAGAAATAATTCATAAATTGCGTCACTTCCCCCAGTGGTGTGTTGTCTTAAGTTATTGGTATTGTATTGTGTTGGTATTGTATCTCAGACCGTTTGTTGAGTTTGTAAAAACACATATGCCATCAGCGTCGTTAAGATCCCCATGTGATACCGCTGGGTTCCCAAGTCGTCGCCATTATAACTGTGTCTAACACAATATTACAAAGAAAAGGAGACGGGACACATGCCTGTCTAACTTTCGTGTATATTCTAATTTTCTGGCTCCATATATGCCTACAATCCAGTAAATTATCTTACATCGTTGTTATATCAATATAGGGTTGGGAAAAAGAGTGTCGAGAGCCTTTTGAAAATCCATAGATTTTTTGAATGTAAGATTCAAAGGTGTCCTTATCTCTATCGATTGCTATTTTATGATACTGAGAGGATGTATATGGTTCACACATGAATTGTTCGGACGGAACCCAGCTTGTACCTTTTCAAGTTCTGATGAAAGCGATGTTGAGATCCTGTTATTTAGTATGTGGGAAAGTTATGGATGGATTGATAGATGAAACAGTGCAATTGTTGCCCTTCTTTGACATATTAATTATTAATCTTTCCTTGAGATAAAAAAGCAGTTCTCCAGTATTCCAAAAACTGTCGATGATGGCAAGGAGGAGATTTCCATGTGCACTGAGCATTTTCGGAGCAACTTTATCGATTCCTGCAGATTTATTATTTTATACAGATGATAATGCGCCAGTGGTAATTTGTTGGCAAAAAATCAAGTTTTTGAATAATAAAGTCAAGAGAAGTGTTTCACTAAGAAAAGCTCATAATTTGTTTTATTAAAGAGGAATATTTTGTCTTAGAAAAGATATTTGGTAACATTTAAATTCCGTTTTTATTGAAAAAATTAAGCACCTCTTTTTTAATTTGATAAAAAAGTTATTAAGATTGCTTATGTACTTCATTAAATATGTCCAAATTAAAATGGCCTTAAGAAATTTACATTTACAGTTTTCATCGCAAGAAAAGAAGGTAGCTCGCCCTAGCTCCGCCGTCTTACAAGAACCAAATAAACCCTTAGAGTCTTTTCTTTAAATTTACCCAAAAGAATCCACCGACTTTTAACGATCGCTGAACAAACTTATGAATTTTCTGAAAAGTATCGAAAAACTAAAGTACAAATTTGTCATAAATTCTGTTGCATACTTGTAGAATTTAGCCTTTTCAAACAAAAGTTCCGTTATATATTATAACAAGAGTTTTTTAACAAATAAGAAAAACAAAACCATACGATTGATTATTTTGCAATTTGACAAGGTAAATTTCATTTGCTCATAACTACTAATTAATTATATGAGCAATTTAAATAATTTTTTCTTTTAATTACAAATGAGGTGCAGTATTTTAATAAAAACAGATTTTTATTTAATAGAAATAAATTAATATCTGACACGTACAAGTTACTGAGCTGCGTGAAAATTTTCATCAGTTTTTGTTTTACTATATTTAAGGGACTTCAGAGGATTATTTTCAATAAAATATTACCTGTTACAAAAACAAACACTCTTCTATTATAATTGTAAAAAATAATTTTTAAAAATTGCCTTTTGGTCACCAAAATGCTACCGCCACACCATGCACTATAGCACGGCAAGCGAAGCAGATTTTGATTAAACTTGTCACGCATCTTCTGTTTTCTTTAGGAAGTGAATGTACTGAATTTGAAGTCTCTTGCTTTTATACGAAAAATTTTATACGCAAATATCAATTTGAATTATATGGGCGGAGGGGCGATGGGAGTGGCCGATTTTGATGAAATTCGACTATTTTCTAAATTTAGTCAATATAATGCTCGGTGCCAACTTTCAATGTTCGAGGACCACTCCTTGTATTTTTTGCACAAAAATGTATGAAGCTATACCAATAGCTTTATGAGCCTAACATGGTGGTCAATTATTTGGATGTTAAAAAAAAATTTAATTCTTAAATCAATAAGTTTTGTTCCTTGTCGAAAAAAGCTTACTTACTAGAATCTGCATCAAATTGCCTTCAAAATGTTTATCTGTATTTTATCTATTAGGTCACTTAGACGAACGATAATATATGAATTATTCGATTCTATAATGGTCGAAGTAGAAATATCTAGGTACTTTCTTTAGATGGCAAAATCTTAAGCACGATTTCAACATTTCCGGATCACCAAAGGTGGGCTATGGTGTTACTCGTATATTATTTTTTGTACATTTAAAAAAATAAAATTCACTCGCCTTCAGATTCTTTATAACGGTTTTATTACACTCCACATAAACATTAATTACATATCATAATTTTCTTTTTTTTATATAAGACCAGCACCCAGGGGATGGCCCCTACTCATGCAGTGCATTGTGCTGGTACTAGGAAAATAGGTTATTGGAAGGAGGACAGAGGGAGTAGTGTTTATGGACGTTAGATTTAAATTTACTCATGTCGTAGGTGGCAGGAAATACTTTCGCTGGAAGATTATTCCACAACCGAACAGTGCGACCAAAGAACGAATTCTCCCTATAATGCGTTGTGGGATTTACTGGACAATCAACTACAAAGGGATGCGCTCTACGAAAAATACGAGTACTACGTAAAAATATATGATTTTTGAGAATTAATTCCTTAACTTCGTTAGAACACATTCCGTTATAGTACCGATAGAACAATGAAACACACGCCACATTGCGACGGTGCTCCAATGAATCGATAGAGTTGGCTACCCTACCGTCATTGATGAGCATCTTCGCCCTCTCCTGTACGCAGTCGAGAAGCTCCAAAATAGACTTTGAAGCACCGGCCCATACATGAGAGTTGTATTCCATTTTGGGACGGATATAGGTCTTGTAAATATTAAGGAGATCAGATGGGGTGAAGTATTTCCTGCACCGTCTCAAAAAACCAAGGCACTTGAAATATATGATAATTCTAACGAACGTCACAGTGAATTCTCATGCCCAGAACATCAAGAGCATCTGATTCCTCAATATCCACATTACCCATTGACACAGATGACAGCACACCACCACGCCTGTGTGTTAAAAAACAACATTGAGTCTTACGTGCATTAAAATCGACCCTGTGCGCACGACCCCACTCAGAGACCTTTACCAGGTCACTTGCTAGTGTGACGTTCATATTCATCCTTCTTACCCCAACCTCCAAAACGCTCGGTCCATGATCAAAATGATATGAGTGACAAATGTTGCTGTCCTCCGCAAAAGAGTAGGTAGGGTTAGAAGTGAGAAGAAGAAAGTCGTTAAGAAATATTAGAAAAATAGTAGTAGAAAGAACAGAGCCTTGCGGTACCCCTGATTTTAACCTGAACTTGTCGGATGAGACCCCATCTATAACCACTCTTATAGAGCGATCTCTGAGAAAACTCGATATAAATCGAGAGAAGTGACTACCGACACCAAAAGCATTAAATGAGAGCCTCTTGCCAAACTCTATCAAACGCCTTTGCTATATCCAGAGCCACAACGTTACTCTCGCCAAAACTATGAATGGACTTGTTCCACTTCTCCGAGAGCAATGCCAGCAGGTCACCTTTCGGAAACCGTACTGACGATCGCTAAGTAAATCATTGGACTCCAAATATCCCACAAGGTGGTGATTAATCATACTCTCCATAACCTTGGGGAGTGCGGAACAAACTGCTATTGGACGGTAGTTTTCAGAGTTACTAGCTTCGCCCTTTTTGGGGATTGGCGTTACATTAGCAACCTTCCAGCAAGATGGAAAAATACCGGCGCGATATGACGCACTGAAAAGGTGAGCTAATGGACGCGCAAGCGTCGAAGAGCACTGCTTTAGGACCAGTACTGGTATGCCATCCGGCCCAGAAGACTTGTTAACGTTGAGATTTGCAAGGACCCTTTTTACAGAACGAGCTCGAAAGAATATACTAGGCATAGTTACTGATACTCTTTCAAGTTCGGACAGTGGTTGAACCCTCTCCGGCAAGTGAGAATTACTTGCAAACATTTCGGCCAAAAAGTTTGCCTTTTCAACCGGGTTCGTGAATGTGAGGTCATTCTTTAAGAGAGCACGAATCGAACTAGCGTTGTTCCTCAGCCTTTTAACGAATGACCAAACTTCTCCGCGGAAAAGTAAGAACTTCACGAAGGCGCTGCTCGTATGAAGCCTTTTTGCGTCTAAGTACTGCGGCACATGAAGATCTCACCTGTTTGCGAAGCAAATCAGTATGTTCAAGATTTGTTTCTAGGTTTAATCGAAAGCTTTTTGAATGGGATGAAAATATCCATCCCTAGCCCTATTATATTCACTACTATTTCTGCCATGGCATCGACGTTTGAGTTAAGGAAACAAAGTTTCCAATTAAAATGCCCAAAAAATTCGTTGAGCTCAGCCCAAAAGAGTTAGGAAAAGAGCGTTCCGTTGCCATGGGTGGAACCTCGCGAAGAGCGGTGGACGAGAATGAGACAGAACTACATACTTTTCAGGGTGTGTAGTGAGGAAAAGGTCGTTGTTCTGGTGCCCATATACACACGATATATGTGTAGGTTCATTCACTAATTGCGCATGGTGATTGTGCGCGGCAAATAACTCAACGTATTGGCCTTCTGGAGTTGTACGGCCTGAATGGCGTAACCAAGACGAATTATGAACATTGAAATTACCAGCAACTACAATTTCACTGTTCGGATAATTCGCAAGGATACTGGATGTTGAGTCGGAAAAAGAGTCAAAGCCAGATATGGTAAACTCTCTTCCCGCGTTTGGGCTTCTATACAAAAACCCGAAGTGCAAAAGATGTGCCCTGATTCTGAACTTAACCCATACACAGTTAAATTCCTCATCATACATGCCAAGAGGTTGCTGGCATTGGTACACAACTTCATTGCGAATGTACATAGCAAGACCCCTATGAAAATTAAAACGTGGCAGAAGGTTATACCCAGGGATATGAAAATCCTGGGTCTCACATAAGGCGAAAACATCCGGCCTATGTAGACAAATGTGCACATACACGGAGAAAAAGTTCACCCGTAGCCCACTCACATTGCAGAAGTCAATCCGAAAGCGTCCTGCCATTACGTAAATTCAATCAAATAAAAGAAAAAATAAATGTATAAATTAACCACGAGTAACCAAAAACAAACAACCCCCTCTGGATGCGTACGACAAAGAAATCGGTTACTGCTGGTTGAGTATTCAGCAGCCAGTGTTATACCTTCACTACTGAATAATCCAACTGCCACCCCTCCAAGTGGTTCGCACCCAAAGGTTTGGAAAGGTATAATGAAGGGAAGGGAAAACACTATTGTCGATGGATGGTTCTTATATTAAAAAATAAATTTCCCTTGCAAATATGTATGTATTCTTTTAGCAGCAGGGTAATATTTTTAATGCTTTTGTAGTATTCCATTGAAAATGAAAATGTGCATTAATTTCCCCTACGTATAGTATGTCCGTTTTTTTGCTATTACGTTATGTCAATATTATTTTAGCAGTCGTATAAGCCCTTTTGATGTAAAGATACGTGGAAGTTTACAACTACTAAGCGCACTTTTATGTCTTTATAGAGGAGTTTATCAAACAATTCATGTTGAAATTTTATAACATTTAAGCTTTAAGCTTTAAATTTTTTTTATATGTATATAAAAGATAAGAAAATATTCACCCCTATAGTGAATAATATGGAAGATTTTTTCTCCCTTAAAATTCTTATTTCCCTCGAAGTGGAAATTGCGATCCCAAATCTCCCATGAAATTTTTGTTCCCTTTTCATGATAGATGTTTAAATGAAAGCGAGCTATTATTTCACATTGAATATTAATAACTACTAATTGAACTATTTTTTAAAATTTAGATTAAAAAATAATATGTCACCAAAAAATACTCATGGCTGGATATGAAGCTGGCGCAGAACTGACACATGCTGGCAAGAATGACAAAAGTTTAACGAGCTAAGGCTATGTATTCTAACTTTTGACATACATTGCGGCTTTTTAAGAAAATTTTCTTGCTGATACTCTTGGTCATTACTTGGTCATGTATCTATACTATTCAGATGTGAAGCAATCCATTATTTTCTATTATTTTACTTTTATTTGTTTTATTAATTTTATATTAGCTTTGCATTATTTTTAAATATATTTTGAATTTAACGTAGATTATAAATACAATTCTGTACAATTTTATATTTTTATTTGAATTTTGAATGAAACTCGGTTATTTTTTAAAGTTTTAATTAAAATTTGCATAGTAGGCTTATTTACATTTATATTACCTTAAGAAATAAAATTTTCAAATGTAACTCGATTGATATTGTAAATTTTTAAACTTTCAAAACTGCCATAAAAATAGTAGCATTTGTATAAACAATTAAGAATTAGTTTTTCTGCGCTTCTGAGTAAATCATTGTACAGGCTTTTTTAAGTACCGGACGTGGAATCTCTAACAAGCAAAAGGAATTCTAACTCCATACCAGTGTTGCCGTTTTGGTTATATTTAACTAAAATTGGTTATTTTTCCTTTGATGTGTAGATGTGCAAGCCTTTTCCATTTTGGTTACTTTTTTCTCAAAGTACAAAATAAAGGTAATAATTTTTTTAATGTTTATTAATCAGGTTCTAATTGGGTGTATAATCATGGCTGCCAGATTTGACGATTTATCGTCATTTTGACGATTGAAAAAATTGCTATATGGACAATTTGCAGCTCTAAAATTTATAATAACTTTTTATGATTTTCGATTACGATCAATGTTAATATAGATCAAGAAATATGCGCATGAGTTTATTAAGCTAAAAACAGTTTTTGTTGGTATGATTTATGTATTTACTGCGACTTCATACCAAAAATTTCAACTAAACAAAAAAGGTAACAGTTGTTTATATATAAAAAAATAGTGAAAAGAATTGAAAGTAAAAAAAAAAAAATTAAAGAAAGCAACTAAAAAAATCAGAAAAAAGTTTTAACACTTTAATAAAGCTGAAATTAAAATATAAGGGGAAATCACTCTTTGTTGCAAACAGGCCTTTCAAGTCTTGCAGACATAGCAAACCAAGCATATCTGCTACATTTTGCTACGTCAGAAAAACAAATTACATGAAAGTGGAATTTGTTACACAAAAAAGCATTGTATGTTTGCTGTACTTAAACATCCATGTTATTTATTTTGTTTATATTCCCAAAACACTTAAACCTCTTTTTATACGGTAGACAAAAAAAATTTGTTTGACAACATTTTCCAAAAATATTTATTATTTATTTGTTTTAATATTTTTAATTTGCAAAAGGTTCCATAAAAGAGACTCACACTTTGTTGCTGAAATTCAAAGCATATGTAGTAAATTGCAAATTTACAACAAAGTGTGATTTCCTATGACCTTTTTCATTTGAATCGAAACAAATGTTAGTCGGACGAACAAAGTGTTAACTGTAAGGCGGGTAAGGTAAAACTTTCCAACCACTATTTGATAGTTTTAGCTGGTCTTGCAACAACATGATGGAATATAAGACTTCAAGTTTGGTCGAATGTTTCGGGTATCTTTTGCCAAAGCTTGCACTTCGGGTTGTTGTAATAGTTTCATTTTTCGTCACTGGTAACAATTGGATGCTGCGTAACGTTTGTTTGTACTTAAATTTTGGTTATTTTTTTTATTGAAATTTGGTTACGAAAAATTCCAAGTTGTGGCAACACTGTTCCACTGTTCCACTCACTTGAAAGTTTTTCTTTTTTATTTTACTGTTGAATAAAGGAAGTTAATTTTATGGAAATTACAAGATATTCTAGAATGGAAGTTAATTGGATAGCTAATGAAGTAACATTGACTAGGTGTTTAGTATAATTGTTTTGTTGAAGATGGGTGCGCCCACCTTCCAACCAAGAGATCCTTGGCTCAATTCCATGACAGAACATCTGACAATTTGCAATAGTGGTATCACCTGATAACATTACTATCGGCTGCTTATGAGTATTAGCACTATGAAAAACTTCTCTAACTTGCAGAGGTTAAATAAATTTGTATTAGTTTACGTATATTTAAAGCAGTTTGTAGCTTAGATTTTAAAGTGGATTTTAGTTTAGTATATAAGATGTGTATTGACTTTTTTGCATATTTATTTTATTAGTTGTTTTCTAGAAAATTTTTCTTCTAATGATTTTTTTCTTCTAGGTATTTGTTCCTTCTTTCGACAACAAAAGTTAATTACCTTAGATGTGGTTTGTTCGGTGGTCAAAATGTAAGAAATTAGCCTTAAAAATAAAAGATAAAAACTGTAGAATGACTTCAACTGGTTAAAAAGTGATATTGGAATACTACAAGTATTATACACTACAGCAATGATATATATGTATGTGATGGTTACAGTAAAAAAATAATAATTTTATAATAAAAAATTAATTCTAATTCAACTAATCAAAGCTTAGAAAAATAAAAATTCATTACAGGTTCAGTCTAATAATATTAAATTTTACTTAAATTAACAAATCGACCAACTTTATGTTACATTTGAATTAACGAATATAAGAAAGTAGAAGATATGGAACATTTACGGAACCTTTCAAACTGTAGGCAATTAAGTATATAAAGTGGCTGCTTCATCGACACATTAGTTTGTTATCGTTTGGCTGTTAATAAATAAAGTTGTGTTAAAGTGGAAATAAAAGCGTTATATAAATGAATATTAAGTGTCGTATTAAGACAAGCAGTATAAAAGTTATTTAGGAATAAATATAAACTGTAAAACAACAAAATAAAGCGGTGTTGATTTTATTTTAACGCAATTTAAACGAACTCGCACATTTTAAAGGTCATATTTCATACGAAATTGTACAATGCGCGTAATCCGCATTTGTACAACACCAGAAACATATTTAGGTTAGGTTAAGTTAAAAGTAGCCGCAAAACTATCAGCACACTTAGGCTCGATAGAGCTCATTGTGATACCCATAAACTTCTCTCCGACAGCCTGATCAGTAATCCGACCAGCTCGCTACCTCAATTAATTTACTAATCATCCCTGCAGGAGTCTCCAGTATAACCCCAATACTAACAAATTGCCCCCCGAATATCCAATAACTAAATCCTGCCAACGACGGACATTCCAAGAGCAGATGTTCCGTGGTCTTATCATCCTCCTCTCAACAGCACCTACATAGAACAGAGTCCCTTTGGCCCAACCTAAGGGCATGTCTGCCCAATAAACAGTAACCCGTAAGTGCCCCTGTTACCGCAGATACCTTGCCCCTGTTTTTGACCACCTTCGCCCAGAGAGTTCTAGCCTGTCTATAAGTTGGAGCTCGCCTTCATCTTTCATCAAATACACCATCGGCCTATTGTAAGTGAACGGTAGGTAGAGATCGGTATACCAAATTCCTCCACCGCCGAAATATTGCCCTGTCTAGCCAGCTCATCCGCTACACAGTTGCACGGAATATCACTATGATCCGGTACCCAGATAAGATTGATATCAAAGTACGAGAAATAAAAAAAAAATAGTATAAAAAATATTTTTAATATTTATTTTATTAAAAACTAATGAATTTAAAAAATTCAGTTTGAAATTTTGTGTGAATGTGCATCACATCTCATTCTATATATATATACTTAACACAGGGTTGCAGTGTAAATTCGACTCAATTAATTACGCAATTGATTACTAATTGAGCAATTTATTAATTGTGCTATTGTATGGTAAGTAGAGCCCAATAAAGGCCTTAACTTAATAAAATCCCTCAATTGCCAATTATGGCTTATGTGTGAACATTATATAAAATTAATATTTTAATATATCATATGTATAGACAAATTTTTTGTTGTCCAAACGAATTTACATATAAGCAAAATTGTGTAAATTAGTAAAAATTATATGACTTTGAGATCAAATTACCTTAAACTACCATAAATCTTTTCATACATTTTTCTTTTTCTGTCAATTTATAATTCCGAGTAATCGATTATTACTTTAAATGAAGACCTAATTTTCCTTAAGCATGAAAATGTTTAAATTTAACAGCATGAGGTATTATCTGATAATCTGTAATAAGAACAAATGTTCTTACAGTTTATGATGTTTCAATTGAAAATTGAAGGTCATAAACTACTACATTTCTCTTGGTTAAAGTTAGAGTGAAATACAAAATTTTTATGACTGAATGGAAAAACAACAAAAGAAGAATATGTATCAAAAATCTATATAAATACTTAATAGAGTGTGACAATTGAGAAGAGTTTATACAAACAAGCAAGTGCACAATTATATCTTGTTATATATAATTGCCCAATTCACAACCTATGTCGTATTATTGTATGTTGTAAGACAAAAGAGCAAAAATTCAAACAAAATTTTTAAAAATTTTTTTAAAATAAAGACAAATATATATACACTATTGAACAAAATAAAATACACAATACCTTTGCTATATTTTATCAATGTAGCGTGGGGTAGTGTTTAGAGCGCACGCATAACAACACAAACGACCCAGGTTCGAGCCCCAGTAGAAATATAACGAAGAAAAAATTTAATTGTGGTTTCGAATGTTTAATAATAAAAAAAAGCTTAAACTTCTTTCCTCCAAACAACTCCATCTTAAAAATAAAGAAAAAAGCCCCCCTGACCTTCCCGCATACCTCAGGCGATGATGACAAACATCAGATCAGGAAAAACACGCCATCTACTGGAAAAAAATTACAATGCTAAAGTAAAGATCACCACCAATTAGCAAAGATCTTCACCACTACACACACACACAAAAATCATATGGAGGAAGCTACAGCGGATTAATCGTCTACTTAGCTTAAAAATATAAAATTGATTAAAGAAACTGAAACAAAGCATATTGCTTATTACTTTGTAGAAAGCCAATATGCTCCCTAGAGCAGTGACGGAAAAAATCTTTTATCAATGAAAAAAAGAGTAAAACTCAATATTATTCTTAAAAGCAAGAGCTAACCTAAAAAACTGGATTCAGTGTACTCTAATTTGGTTTACCCGCGGTGTGCCACGCTTGTCGGAAAAAAATAAAAAAAATTGGTAAACTCTAGCAGAGTGTTGTTGATATGTACTCGTATGTACTTATATTAAAAAAAATTATTGACATATTAAACAAAATAAAATTAGCAATTTAGTATATTGCACTACATACATATATACATATACTAAATACATATATGATTAATTGACTATAAAGAAATACTTATAATCTACGCACCATATGATTAATATTTTATCATTCACCTTAAATCATACTTTGTGAAGGCATTAAATAATTTTGCCAAGAATTTTTTTTCTAAGTATAATACGGGCCATTTAACAGCTTAAATTTAAAAATGCAATAAAGCAAAAACGGTTTGGAATTTTGCCAAATTAATTTTTTTTTATTGTGAAATATAATTTGTTCTGGTTAGAAATGGTTCATATGGTAAGAAATGAAATATTATTTAATTCATATGGCCTCACAGTATCCCCTTCGATCGGATCAATTTTCGAGATCTTTTTCAAGTGTATGGGGTCGTATCTCGGCAATGGCATCACGAATGATGGCCTTCAAATGCTCAATTGTTTCTGGTATTAACCGGCGCCCCACAGAAAATCGTCCAACGGTGTCAAATCGCAGCTTCCTGGCGGGCAACTGACATCACCATTTCAGCTAATTAAACGACCATCAAACATTTCACGCAATAAATCGATTGTGGCATGAGATATGTGGCAAGCTACAAAGCAAACATCGTTCACATCAATACCATTAAGAGCGGGCACACACAAATCGGTTATCATGGCGCGATAGGTGTCTCCATTGACCGTAATGGCTACGCCGTTCTTATTTTCAAAGAAATATGGGCCAATGATGCCTCCGCTTCACAAGCCGCACCCAACAGTTACTCGTAATGGGTGCATTGGTTTCTGTAAGACCACGTTTTGGTTTTCTGAGCCCCGAAGATGGCAATTTTGCTTATTAACGTCCCCACCAAGATGAAAATGAGCTTCATCCGAAAAGATGATTTTAAATAATGTTAATTTTCCAATAAGTCCCAATTTTTCTCAAGCGTAAATCGATTCATTTCCTTCAGTGGGGACAATATAATGAATTTTTTGACAGAAAAGACTAACATATATATTGCCAGATTCGATTTGAACCGCTGGTTCAAATTTAAACCGATAGATGGCCTACCTGATATATATATATTTATATATATATATATATATATATATATACATACGAGTATGTATGTATATGTTGCTACTTATTCCCAAATTTCAAGATAAATTTTTTACTCTATTTTGAAATTTTACAAAATAGGCAACGATTCTTTTTTTTGTGTTTTCTGCACAATGGTCGATATTGGTAAATTTAATTATTGAATTTAGTTTTAAAATTACGATATGTACAACAATATACTTGTTACATAATTAATGTTTTGAATTGCATAAAGACAAGGCCGAGGCTATTGAATGAGCTGCAAGGCAGTGAGCAGCATAGCGATGAGTTTGAGCGGCGGTGAGTTATCACTGATCGTAATTTCTGAGCGGCTAGCTGTTGAAAGGCCATTGTCAAAGGAAGTTGTTTTAATGTTATTAATCAAAATCGCATTCCTATTTATAAAAACATTTAAACGTTTAAGAAAAGGAAGATTTAGCGCTTATTGTAGAAATCAAGCAAAGCTATATTACGGCGAAGTTAGCCACTTATGTACAAATCTACGTTAATTTCCAAATAGATTATGGAAATAGTGTCATATTTCAGTGAAATTTATACTGAAATTCATTCACACAGGTCATATGCGGATAGCCTATTGAGCAGTCTGCTGAGTGGCGTCGCCAGTTTACCTTGTACCTTGTATACCTTCTGTAAAGCAATCCCTTTTAAAGCAAGATTTAGATCAGAATATTTTCTTTCCACACTTGTGTGTTACAACGAGCCTTCTCTTTAACAAGAGTCATAAACTGAGGTCTTAAAACGAGGCTGCAATATCTCGAGTACGCCGACAACATTAGTCTCCTGACTAACAGATAATGCGCCACTCAGGGAAGCTAGGCGCAGGCATAAAGCAGTCTTTACTTGTGGAAGACAGGCTGAGAAAAAAGCTCCTTCTCATAGTACTTGGGGCCCGATAAATGTATTAGGTTTAGACAGTTGGAAGATATTTTTTATAACCAAAGCTCTATATGCTCTTTGTAGCAAATATAAAACTGATCGCAAATGACTTTTATACACCAGACGTAATGATAACATTTACTAATGTTTTTAATATTTATTTTAATTATAGAAATCGGTCCTTAACCATACGGTCCAGAAACCTGTTGTTCAGTTAATTTTTCTTTTTATAACGGCTTTTTCTAGTTTCCTTTTGAATTTTGCAACGCAATTCTTATTATTTTTAGCTGTCTATGTTTTCTTTGTCTGATCCTTTGCCAAGCTTTTTAATAGAAACGTGTTTTATAAAATACAAAGAAGCTTTACGAGTATCTTCAAATAATAAGCAAATGTCTATTCATTCGACATTGTTTTGTACGAAAAAACTGGTTTAAAAAAGCTTTGCATTAAATCAACTCGTGGAATTATGTTTTTCAATTTTCAAAATAGAAATTGTATTAAGTGGTGTTGTAAAAAGCCGTAGAAGTCTAAAGAGTTTTGAAAAAATAATATAAAAATGATAATGAAGTTTAATGAAGTTTATTGTTTTCAATATTTTCTTTACAGCAATATTTCATTAAAGTGATTGAAATTAGTAATAATATATTTATATACAAATTTTATTTCTCACAGGCTATAGTAAAAATAATATTTCTCAAAATGCATTGTTTAAAATCCAGATACGAGCATTTAATTACTATCAATTATCAATTGTTTTTGATTTTGAAAATGAAAAAGGCTGCTAATTATTCAATGAATGAATAACTATTTGCTTAATTGCTTAATTATATCTCTTTGGTCGAGTAGGAATTATTAATTCTAGCTTCCTAAGTAGGACCTCAGACATAAAAAATTGTTTATATCGAATTTTTTTTTTACATTGACACAAGTAAAACAAAGAAATATTTATTTAATATTAATGAAACGAGCTTTGTTGGACAGAAAATGTTATGATATTATTGTTTAAATATGATTTCGACCATGTGGCAGCCACGCCTGGCCAATGACTCTCCATGTGTTCAATTGTCTCCTTTCTTTATCGACGTAGATAAGTAACTTTACATAACCCCAAAGAAAATAATCCAATCGGTTTAATTACACAATTTTGGTGGCCAATTAATTGTACCATTTTGTGAAATTACTTTTTTATCACAAGTTTCTATGAGAAAATCAATTGTAGCGCACGTTGTGTTGCAAGATCAATGCCAGCTAGTTGATGTACTGACAAAAACACACTGACCATCATCGTTTTTGAAGACATATGGACCAATGACTCCGCCAGCCATGGGTGTAGTGGTGATTCGGCAAAAGCTTGTAGATTATCTTCACTCCAAATGCAACAATTTTTGTTGTTTACGTACCCATTAAATCAAAAAAAGACTGCATCGGAGAACAAAACAAAAAAAAAACCAACAAAAAATTGAGGAACAGAACCATTATTTTGATAAAAAATTTCAACAAATTTCAACAAATTGCCAGCCTTGCTCTGTTATACGCCTATCCATAATGAAGTGTCAAACCAAATTAAACAAGAATCAACTATTAGCTATTAAGTCGGTTGTCAAAAAAAGCAGTGTAGGCAACTCAAAGTTATGAATCTCTAAAAAGACATCCGATAAAAGAAATGTTTGTAAATGTGTGTACGATTACAAAATTTAATTAATGCAAGACGACTATCATATATTAGTAAAATCTTATTTACGGACTCCAGTGAAAATTTCTAAGATAAGAAAATTAACTTTTTTTGAACAGACTCAATTTTGCTTATTATTGAGGATACCACGAAAATGTCAACCAAACTACAAAGCTTTAAAACACCAACTCCAAAGAAAATATAATTTTAGCTATAGTAGCAGTTAAAACGCGTACATACGTAAGTATATACATTTATTTTTAAATATGTATTGTATTTATCTGTTTAGTTGCTTTTTTATTCTAGTCAGTAGCCTTTTTTATATTTTTGGGTATATTTTTGTTTTGCTCATAAACTAAAGCAATAAAAACGGTTTAAACTTTACTATCTATATATTTTTCATTTTAAATTTGCACATTCATAAGTGTCAACAATCTGATAAACGTCAACACCGGCGGTTTTAATTAGTTGACGTTATCTCGAGTGCACTGTAGCAATATCCAAGTACTCTAATTAGGCAATGTAAGTCACGCAGCGTATAGTTAATATTTTAACATTTGACAACAAACATACGTCGTGCTGGGCTATTCATAAACATATACATACAGTATGTCAAGAATGAGTTTACACATATAAAAATAAAAAGCTTTTTTAATTTCATTGGCAATAAAATGTCAGGTCTTGTCACTATATACATATTTTCTGTTGTAGATAATTTATGCAGTATCTTCAAAGGATTATGACTACAAATATTCCAGTTTATTGCAAATTAAGAAAACAAATACAACACAAACAAATATTACTTAATTTTTATAATGTCAAATAATTCTTTATACACCTATTATTTTTTTCTCAGTTTAGCAGTTGTTTGAAGGTTGAATGTGTTTTGTCGTTATTGGTTGGTGATAAGTTTGTGTAATGCAACTCTCATTCACAATTTTAAAGATGAAACGAAAAATTTTATCTTACAACGTCATTCACTTGATTGAAAATCAGAAATGCTTTCAGTGGCTAGAAAAACAATTTACAATGTATAAGATCGTGCTGAAATAAGCGGAGGATTGAACTTAAATAAGGGAATTTGTCCTAAGACCATAATAAATAAATATGCGTAGCGCATTATTATTACAACAACCGCACAAAACCCTCAAATTTTCACACAAACACTTGTGAAAGAGCTTGAAGAGGAGTGTGGTGTTGTTGATTGCCAATAAACGGTTCGATAGGCAGTTGTAGAATGTAAATAATCAAATTCAGTTCATAGGCAATCATTATTATCTGCAGGAAACATAGAAAATCAATTTTTCGTTGCAATTATGAACGTTTAACTACCGACTGACTATTGGGATAACGTTATATTTTGTGCTGTAACGAAAATGACGTAGTATTACAACAATGGGCCTACAAGCGTATGGAGAAAACCCTTAATATCACTAGAAAAATACATAAGCATTGCAAATGTTAAATTTTAAAAAAGTCATTATTGGTTTAAGGTTGTGTCTCAATTTAATGTGTAGAGAACTTTGCTTTTATAGAATCAACAATAGAAGCACGGCAATACCAAGCCATTTTGGAGACCCACTAGATTAGCAGCACTAGGAAAATTGAGGACCTCAGGTACTACAAACTAAAATTTAAATTTTATCAGAACAACGATTCTAAGAATGATTATCATGTACTGCGGATTTGCCTTCATTATAACTTCGGAAAAGTTATAGACACTTTTGCACAAACCCCCGACTCGTACCTATAATGTATTAAATATATGGATGATTGATTGATATTCCTTAAAGCGATTTTAAAAGAAAATCAATTAAAATGGCTGATGTTATAGGGGTATTAACAATAAGTGCACGCATTTAGCCGGCCTTATTGCTCTCGCAAAAGGGGGGTTCTGAAACATTGTACCACCAGTTGCCATATGTCTAAATCATAAATTCTAAAAATAGAAGTTGCGTGCCAACATATGCACACCACAGAGTTTAAAAAGCTAAAATAAAGTTATACGCCAGTAGTTTGTATGGGGACATTTTGCCAACCCAACCTGATCATTATAACAAAATCCATACAATATTGCACATACAAACAAATCTGTGAATTTATCAAACAGAAATTATCATTATCTCTAAGTCAACATAAGTATATTAAAAACCGTATCTAAATAAATTCCAAATCATTACAAAATAATAAATAAAAAAAATTATTAAAATTAACATAAACAGATAAATTAAAATATTAACAATATTCATAAAGAAAATAACCGGCATAAATAATTTTATTAATAACTTAATAAGTTACATGCACAAATTAAATTAAATAAATTTCAAAAATTATTTTTCACCGGATACCCTAAATGTGTTTGATAAATTATGGATTTTTAAAAACAAATAAACACGAAAACTGAAGAAAGATCAACAAAAGAAAAAAACTTTCTTGATGTTGAGGCTGATGTTTATTTCTCTTTTTCATTTACATACATGTTGCTAAACAAAGCTTTATACTAAAATTTTTTAGAAACAATCACACTAAGGATGTTAACTAAAACAAAAATCATTTTAACAGCATGTACAATCGTCTGTAAATGTAATATGTATGTATATAACAGAATGATTTGCTTTAATTAACATAGCACATATATATAAATTGAAAATAATAAATAATAAATAATAAAGAATAATTACAACAAAATTATAACAGTAAATAATACATTTATAAGCAAAATTACTTTTTCTATTCTTTTCCTCACACAATAATTTTATAATTTTAATTACGCTTTAAATAAATAATTTCACAGCTCTTTCTCTTCAAACTTTACTCAGCAATTTGTTTCTATAGCGGTGATCAATTCTATCATATTATTCACATAAACCTGCTCTTTTTACTTTACATATTAGATTTTGTCTTCAGGCCTTTTGTTTTCCAAGGATATAATAATTATTTCATTTAATTTATCAAATCCGAACTTTAACTCCAGTTGTATTTTTCCTTTTCACAATGCTCTTTAACCACGACACTTCTTGTACTGATCTCTCACCATCCAAAATTTGACAATCAAAAGGTGGTGGTTTTTAACATAAGATGAGAGAAATCAAGGATTACATGTAATTAAATAGAGAACGTATTTTACTAATAATTAAGTGTCAAATCTAAAAGAAACCAAAAAGTGACATTAAATAGGATTTCTGCAAGAGCTAATAAAAATATTAAATAAATTACCCATAGAAGGAGATGGCACTAAAGGGAATATTGCCCGAATTTCAAAAAACATAAATTTCTCGTAGTTTTTAACCAGAGAAGGTGTTGAGTAATAACAATACAAAGAAATTTCATATACCTTTCATAAAAAAGACTTCTTGATTTCAGCCAAAATACTAATTAAAATACTAAAACCAAAAAAAAATTTTAATATTGATTCTCAAAAATAACAACAATTTTTATTTTAAACGCCAAAATTATAATCTTTTAAATTTCCAATTTTCCAATTTAAGTTCAAGGTGTGGCAATAAACAAAAACAACCTAACGATAAATAATTATTTGCGGCGAAGAGCACATTTGCAGTGTAGGTGGCGTTAAATATCAAAAATGTTATCTGTTATCAAAAAAAAAAAATTATGTTAAGAATCAAAAAGAGCCATTTTACTGGTGATGAAGTTGTAAATATTTAACTATCTTCAATGTGTAAACTCATTCTTGACACACTTAATATACAATTTTTATTATTGTTCAATCTTTACACCAGGGGTGCGTATAAATGAAGTTAAATAGTAAAAAAATAGGTATTCATACAAAGCATAAACATGCATAAATTTATCCAGCTTATTATTAACACTTCTCAGAGTAGCTCGCAAAAATTTAGCTCACTTCAAGATCTCTTTGAAATTAAGAAAAAAAACACACACACAAAAACATGCGCTACACTCCTTCTTCGTTCACGGCTAACCAGCTACTGAATAAAAATTGTGTCTCACACACATGTTTTTTGTTGTAATTATGGTTGTCATTTGAAATAATGTAGATAAAGCGTACGAATTTTTTTTATAAAAATTTTTTAGCATGTTTCTTTAGTTCAATTTCTTAAGTTTTTTATGGAAAAATAAAACAAAAACAATTTTCCAGTTATTATAAAACCATTATCAATAAATACTGTATAAGATTTAAATTGAAAGACTATGTAATAATGGTTGATTTTGGTACATTTCAGGAAAATTTTTGGTAAGAATTTTTTTCTTTTAGCAATTCTGGTTGTAATATTCACGAAGAGAATAAATAAACAGCCGAAAAACTTTGTAACCTGAACAATATGAACGAGCAACACTGTTCTATCTATAATAAGGCAATATAAACAAGGTACGCATGAATAATATTTTAATATATGACAACAATCATACGTAGTATTGGCTATTTATACACAATATTGTTTGCTATTGTTAAAATTTTATAGTAAATAGATACAAACAATAAAATCCATTAAGCTATGCATTTCTCATTCAGATTGCAAGTTTTGACACACACACTGTAATCAACAATGTAATCATAAACGCAGTTTAGTCAATTCTGGTATTTTATATTATAGCATAACATCGAAGAAAGAAGTACGGTTGAAAAAATAAATCGTAATATAAAGGGTCCGCCAAATAATTTATTTTTTTTTTTTGAAAACAGGGTGCAAAACATCGAGTGTAGCTTCGGCTGTGTGGCACGTTGCGCCGTCCTGTTGAAACCAAATGTTGCTAATATCCTCCTCTTCAATTTTTGTGAACAAAAATTCGTTCAACATGGCACGATAACGATCGCCATTAACTGTAACGGCCACTCCTTGCTCCTTTTCGAAGAAAAATGGCCCAATTATGCCTCTGGACCAAAATCCGCACCAAACGGTGACTCGTCTTGGGTGTATCGGCTTTTCAATGTATGCGTGCGGGTTTTCTGTGCCCCAAATGCGACAATTTTGCCTGTTTACATACCCGCCAAGACCAAAATGAGCTTCATCTGAGCTTCATCTTCATCAATCTCCGAAACATGAATGCACACGATGAAATCTACAATGAAATTTAGCAGATTGCGAAAAAGATTTCATTGTGTGTACCCACTGTTAGACAATATGAAATATCTCTCTAATAAAATTAAAATTAGTCTTAGCTAGATATCTGATATCTATCTATCTCAACCCAATTGCTATATTGTCCAAATAAAATATTGTCCACAGCATCCAGATTAAACGTAGTAACGAAAAATTTTTATATTAAAGTCTCAATAAGTTGATAATTAAGAACTTATTCTATATATAGAATGATCTATATCTAATGTCAATACTGTCGCTATGAATTTCTATACTTGAATGTCAAATAATTATAAAATTTTATTGAAAAGTATGTATAGGAACTTGGTTCATATTGGTTTTTTTATTGTTATTAATTCCCATAAAATTCAATGAAGGAATACGGGGATTTCTCTCAGTCTATTTTAAGACTCAATGAAATTGACCTACAGTCTAATGCCGACTCTGAACGGCAAATGCATCAGAGAAGTTTTCTATAGTAGTAATACTCATAACGCAGTTACTAGCTAATGTTATGAGGTGAGACCTTTTTTTTTATTCAGATGTTCTGGCCTATATTGAACCGAAGACCATCTGGTTGGTAGGCGGGTGTCTTACCCACCGGTTTTTTTTATAGGTTAATAAATGAGCTGGCAGCACTGCTTTATATTGCCAGTTGCTTTTGTTCAGTTTGATTTGACATTTTATTATGTATAGAATTACACCAGAACAACGCATGCAAATTTTTTAAATTTTTTAAATTTAAATTTTCAAACTTCAAAATCAAAATTCTGTTCTTCGATGAAGCTAATTTTTGGTTGAATGGGTACTAAATAAGTAGAATTGAGGCATTTGGAGTGAGACAAACCACAAGCTTTTGTCGAAACACCATTACATCTACAGAAAATTACTGTTTGTTGCGCTTTATGGGCCGGCGGAGTCATTGGTCCATATGTCTTCAAAAACGATGACGGTCAGATTGTTGCTGTCATTGGTAAGCGGTGTAGAGACATGATGATTAATTGCGTACCTTGTAAGCTGGCATATCAAAGCAATATATAATCAAGTCGCGGAGGAAACACTTGGTGGCGTGCAACCAAATAGAAGAGTTTGGATATCAGATTACACTTGGAACGTGGTTTCTCAAAGAAGGGAACTAAAACTGCAGCTGAATAGCAACAATACCTTGAGGCAGCAATACCATCAGCTGGCAAACAAGTAAAGAAAGCTGCAAGAAGAGACAGAAGAGCGTTCCTGGAACGACTTGCAACAGCGGCAGAAGAAGCAGCTGGCCAGAATAATATGAGAAAACTACATCAGACGATTAAATATCTCACTAATCAAAAGTGTAATAGGAACCAAGCCGTTGCTGATAAAAATGGCACACTAATAATGAACAATGATGCACAAACACAGAGACAGAGTGAACATTTCAATTAAATTGGTAACGTCACGAACACTACTGAGGACAGCGAAACAGTTGAGAACATAGATGAGGAAAACAGTTTAAGAATATCATGCAACCCTCCCAATCTGAATGAGATAAAAGAGGCGATTGGTAAATTGAAAAATAATAAGCCGGCAGGCGAAGATGGACTAACCAGCGGAAATTCTGCGGGTTGACATCCAAACCACAGCTGAACTTCTACTGCCTCATATCATATCAGTATGGGAGGAGGAGCGACTACCCCCTACGTAGAAGAAGGGTATTATTGTAAAGTTACCAAAAAGTGGCGACTTAAAAGACTGTAATGATTGGAGAGGAATTACTCTTTTTACCACCATATATAAGATACATAATACAGGGGAGGCTTCAGAGCAGAATAGACAACATACTGCGAGACGAACACTCTGGCTTCAGATCGAATAGAAGCTGCGTAGATCAGGCCAACACTTTACGAATAATCATTGAACAGTCCATAGAATGGCGTACCCCCATGTATCTACTACTCGTCGATTTCAAGAAATCGTTTGATACCATCAGGCGAACGGCTATATGGAAAGCACTAAATACCAAAGGAATATCCCAGAAGATAATTCGAATAATTAGAGCGATGTATGAGGATGCAGAATTTTCAGTTCAGTTCACAACGGAAACATCAGCCAACCATTCCACACCAATGCTGGACTTAAACAAGGATGCCCACTATCACCTCAGCTATTCACCATCGTGTTGGAGCAAAGTCTGTTCGAGTCTCTCACGCCAACTTGAAGACTTGTACTATGCAGATGACATTTGTCTACTCTCGCATAAAATTTCCAATATGCAGTCGAAACTGGAGGACCTGGAAAGATTGGCTTGTAGTGTTGGGCTTGAGATAAACATCAAGAAAACCAAGGTCATGAGTATAAACAATACGAGCACGGAAAACATCATGCTACAGGGTCAGCCAGTCAAGTATGGAGATAGATTCGGCTATCTAGGAAATACAATGACTACAAACGGTGGCGCAGAAACATACGCAGATAACAGGCAGAAACATACGCAGATAACAGGCTCAACAAAGCGAGAGCGGCATTTGGACAACTGTAGTCAGTATGGAGAAGTTCACATATATCCAAACGAATATTCAACTCTTGTGTTAAATCGGTGCTGCTGTATGGCAGTGAAACCTGGCTTGTATCGAATAACATCACACAGAAACTCCAGGTATTCATTAACAAGTGCCTCAGAATCATATGCAGAATATTGTGGTCTAACACCATAAATAACACAGAACTGTAGAGCATAACTAATGAGGAACCCATACTGAAACACATAACGAAAAGAAAGTGGGGATGGATCGATCACACCATCCGAAAAAGTGCAGAAAGTATCATTAGAATGTCACTCGAGTGGAATCCTCAAGGCTCAAGAAATCGTAGTCGACCAAAAAACACCTGGAGACGCACAATTGTCCAAGAACTGAGACAGAACAACCTAACATGGGAAGAGGCAAAGTCAACAGCTGTAAACCGTGTTAGATGGAAATGCTTTGTGGAAGCCATATGCTCACAAGAGGAGTAACAGGAAAAAAAGCTGGCAATAATCTTGCCAACATATGATTTCAACAGCACTAAGCCACAAGCCATACAGCGCGAGTTATGATAATGTACTTATCATCACTATTTACTTACCATCTCTAACATTATTGTTAAATTTCTTTTTCTTCAACTCTTTTATGTAACGGTTCATTGATTTTTTTATAGTTTTAAGAATATTTATTAATTTAGGTTTAGTTGGCAATAAGATCATTCATTCATATAGTAACCTTTAATGTGTAAAGAAGTGATTAAGTAAAATAAAGCATTTATCTAAATAAAAAATTACTTGTGTGCGTATGTGTTTTGCTAATATATTAATATTGTTCATATATAAATATAAATGTGAATAATTAAAACTATTAAAAATGTAAAACATTCAATACATAAAATATAATAAAAAAAAAATAAAAAAAATTGTTTGAAAGATCACAGAAATATGATGTACTCGTATAATCCTTTACTATATGCAAAACTGAATATTTCTTTTAATAAATTTAAAAGAAAAACAATTGAATTTAAAAAACTAAAAAACTAAAAACGAAAGCTGTCCCAAATGCACTTATTAATAACTAATTGATAAATTAAAACAAAGAAATTCTTGCAAGTGGAAATATTTACATTGAATTACAAATTTAAATAAAAAAGTAACATCATTATTGTATGAACATTAAAGAAAATGTTTTTTAAAAATTGTTGAAGAATGATGTAAATTTTTAAATACGCCAGTTTTCAAACTTATAAAAGTGTAGTAAAAAAATATTAAATAAAAATTAAAAAAGTTTAGTAAAATAGTTTTACTTTTTTTATTAAAAAAAAATATAATGGCTTTCAATAATTGAATTTCTTTATTTCACAACTGGCCATAAGTCAATCTAAGAAGGAATTAAATGTATTTCTTTTAACATAAACACTTGAGACGATTGAAGAATTTCTTTAAAAAAATTTATTTCAAATTAATGAGAAATTTAATAAAAAATCTAAACGAATTGATTTTGAAAGAAATTGTGGAATAGGAGAAAATAACAATAATAATAAAATAAATTAGGCTTTGAACTCTGTCGCTGCCAAAACCAATTACGTTTTATTATTTACTTATTTAACTTTTTGCTATAAAAATGTTTGCAAGAGAGTTATTTTAAAATACGAATTAATCATATTTGAATTACAAATTTAGTTGCAGCACAACTATGCAACTACGATGACTTTGGTAGATCCTACGGTCGTATGCCAATCTGCCACTATGCCTAATATTTCAAAATCATCAGCCATAAGAGCTGTCCAGGCTACTAAGGAGGCTAAAGCAGGATCTTCGACCAGCACAAGTGGCCAAGGTAGTAAGAAGGTTGGCCCGACATCCAATTTGAACAAATTTTTGCAAAACAGTGCAGCAAGCAGTATAACTATGTACAAAGTCTGAAATAGTTTTACTCTGATATTTTAATATAAACCTCTAGCATCACGTATTCCGAAATCTCTACTGATCACAATACCAAAATTAAGTCCCTGGTCAAAACCCAAAAATTCCTTTTTATCTATTGTGGTATCTGACTCCTACTCAGGAGCCAACCTTTTTTCTTAAGTTTTTTTACACTCATATGTATGTATGTATGTGCGTATAAATTAAAATTTGAAAAAATTTAGGACAATCGGGATTAAAGATATACTCTTTTTTATTTATGGAAGTTAGTACAAAATGTGTTATCTTAATTCCTTCCTGGTGTGTGAGTATGTATGTAGGTCTGAAAACAAAAAAATAAATTCATTCGGAGCTCTAATATGCTTCCCGATGTTGTATACATACTAGAGCAAAACAGTCGATAGTACTATCGATAGTATCGATAGCTTTGTTTTTGGCTGACCATCGATAGTTTTTTTTTCACTATCGATGACTATCGACACTATCGTCAAATTCTAAGAGTAAATACGGAGGCCACTAAATGTAGTCAAAGTCACATTTGCAAAAATTTGTTCGACGCAGGTTGTTAGCCGTTTGTAAACTTTTATAGTAACATAGGGACACAGTTTATCAGTTCATTAAATTTCAATACAAAATCAGTTTAATTATAATGTGCAAATATTAAACTCAAATAAAGTATGAATTGTAACTAAAATATGTCCGTACATACGATTTTGCATTTGACCCAAAAAAATTAATATTCGTTTCGTCAGACCATATGATGTTGTTCTAATTATTACGGTGCAGGTGTTGCTTCCGTCTGCTGAGATATGATACACTTCGAGAACTCTTACCCTAAGTCTAGCTTCCAGAAGTTTTTTTCATATTACTCGACTTGAAACAGGAGAATAAGTTCATTTTTGAGGTTTTTTGATGACTTGGAGAGATTAATCTTTGAAATACGAATAAAAAGTTGACAGTTGTTCTACGCTTACTTCCTATAGTCTTTGCAGTTTTCTTTCACTGGACCTTATTAATTACTTTAGTTTTGGAGCACTTCATGGTCTGAGCAATTTTCGCTATTTAAAAGGATTAATTTTCCATCAAAAAACTTCAATACAAAAATTTTATTACATCTTGAAAAAAAATAAAGGGTCCCTATTTTTTGTTTCAACACTGTAGTACAAAAGAATCCGTTAGTACCGATAGGATCGATAGTTTTTTTGCAAACTATCGAAACTATCGAGTGGGCCTACCATCGATCCATTACACCATCTATAAAAATCGAATTTCTAACTTTAGGTGGAACTTCATATGCCAATTTTGCGGCACTTATTATTGGGTCTTTACGTGATTCTTTTTCGATATGTCTAATACCTCGATTAGATAACTCTTTTGGTCTTCCGCTTCAAGAAACAGACCTAGGTATGCAGAACTTTCTTATTATATGTTTTTGATTTTCTGCACACTTTCATTTTCTCTCTGTGTGTTTCATTAAACAGTCTATTCTTGCTTAAATTTTTTTTTTTCTTTGAACATGATTTTCAAAACAACTTTTAGTAAAGTGGAGTTTTAACTGCTAATCAATATGAACTGTGATTAAAAAATTTTGTGTAATAGTGGTAAATCTTGAAGAAATCAAAGGGTAATCATAATAATTCAATATGTATTTAAACTTTTACCCCATGCTTATGTTTGTTTTAATACGATTTACAGTTTTGTTTGTAATGTAGAAAAAAATTGATTTTGTTTTCCATCCTACATGGTAATAGAAAACTCTGCATGCAAGCAATTTTTGTTAAGTGCTTCCTTTTCTTACAGCACTTATGTATGTATTTAAACTTTAGTAACTGATTAAACACACATATATACATATAATATTAATCTAAACATTAAACTGTGGTTTTGCTCCGGTAAATATTTCACTTTTAGCACATTATTCAAAGTTCACTTTTTTATTGACCAATATTTAAACTGATTTAAAACACACTCACATTATTTCACTGGTATTGATCAAAAAGCAAGCAACGAATAGAAATATCAATTTCAATAAATTAAAACAAATATATTTAATAATTATAGATATATGTACATTCATATATATGTATATCATATCAATTCCCATAACATTCTATGAAGGAACATTGGAACTTCTCTCAGTCAATGAGCTACACCTGATTATATTTTTAAACTCATCGAAATTTTAAACTGACTTATAAGCAGATGGAATTATGTTGCGACTGATTACGTTTAAATAAAAAAATATATAATTGGATACATACTAGATGACTCGTGTGAATTTTTCGCACTCCTATTCGTAATTTTTGTAAGATTATAAGGTGAATATATTAAATGTTGACTTCATTCTATTTATAATTATTTATAAAAAGGAGTAAGAAGATCAAACGTTTGTATATGATAATAATTTATATTTCTTAAATAACTTTATAATATTTCTTAAAACAATCTCTGATCTGCCTCTACAAATCTTTAACAGAAACAAAAATATCTTTAGACGCACGCAATTGTATATATCCTCGTATATCTGTCCATAAGAAAAAACATATTCGAATGAATATAATTCTCCCTTTTGAAAAATTTAATTATTTGCCTTGTTAGTAGTCATAGCGAAGGCAATTTTTATAGGAAATTTTTGTCATATCATCCGAAAAGGCACAGTTGGATTAGATTGGTTTAATCGAATTCGATATTTTAAAGTCTCTATTTTTCGAATACCGAATAAACCGGTATAATTAAAGTATAATTTTAATACATTTGTATGTTTTTTTATTGCAAATAACGAAAAAGATAAGCACAATTGAGCAACAATAACTTTTTCTCATCTTTGGTAAATAAATATCGATTTTTATATATGGAGAATGATCAACTAGACGCATTAAAATCGAGCGGCAGATATATTAGTTGGTGAAGTTTTCCAAAGCGTAAATACACGTATCTTGTGAAGTGATATCGCTGTTGAAAATTTTCAGATGGTGTGGCCTAGGATTTAACCGACGACTTCCTGTTAGAAGGTGGGTTCCTACCTAATATACCACAGTGACACACACACTGTTAAATAGGTCCTGCATAAATTTACATACAGTGCTGTTCGAAACACAAGCAACGTTTCTTGTCGAGTCAATTAAGGACTCGTATATTACTAATAGATTTATTCAAAGTAAAACATTTAATTTTTGTTATATTAAGCACCTAAATTTTAACTATAATAACAAACCTTTAATTTCATTAAAAGTAATTCAACAAAAACGAAATTAGCTCTTAAGCATTTTTTAGTACTTTCTGTAATAAACCTTGTTTTTTATGGCCTCCGCACACCGTTTTAGCATAGTTTTTGTGAGATTTGTTAGAATTATTGTGAGTATTGATTGCTCCTCTAATTTTAAGCTCTCCACAAGTTAGAATTATTGTGAGTATTGATTGCTCCTCTAATTTTAAGCTCTCCACAAGTTTCTGCTTATTTTTAAAACGACGTGGTCCAGCTCTGCGCTTCACGAATTAAGAACAATTTTGTTTAAATAAAAGAACTGGTTAACCGCTTATTTGAATTTTTATTAATCGAAAACTGTTTTTTTTAAATTGCTACTTTTCGAATTATTCAAAAACCGGTTTTTGAAAAAGTCGAACAATCGATCTCCCTAATACATATGTTTAATAGTTAGATTTACGTATGATTGTTGTATATTGATATTAATCATACGCAGCGTGGCTCATATTACTTTATCCTTAAATGCACGACTTATTATTTTCCAGTAAAAAAAATTTGTATAGAAATTTTGTCATATATTACATGAAAAATATATAAAAAATCTAAATAAACTAATAAGGTATGCCAAGCATTTGGCCGATATTTTCTTTCACACTCAAATGTCATAAAAACTCTCTGAAAACTTTTTGTTTTATTTACAATTAACATCGTGCGCTTCAAATTTCAAATTTTGTATTTTCGCCACAGCGTTTGGGATAGATTTCTGTAATGTGCGTGGATTGAGGGCGAATTTGTTTTCTGTATATGCGCACATTTCCATAGGCAGGATGTTCTCGCCTTATGTGAAACCCAGGTTTCTGAAAATGCAGAACCACAGAATCGATTTTAATGCGCGCAAGACCCAATGTTGTTTTCTCACATACAGACGTGGTGGTGTGGTGTCGCCTGTGACTATGGGTAATTCAGATATTGAGGAGTCAGATGCTCTTGATGCTCTGGGCATGAGGATTCACTGTGATGTCCGTTGGCACGATCACATTTTTAATGTGTCGAAAGAAGCATTCAAGTGTCTCAGTTTTTTAAGACGGTACACATTTCTTTGTGGTTGATTGTCCGATGAATTGCACAACGCATTATAGGGAAAATTCGTTCTTCAGTCGCACAGTTGGTTTGGGGAATAGTCTTCCAGCGAAAGTTTTTCCTGACACTTACGATATGGGTAAATTCAAATCAAACGTACATAAACAGTCCTCCCTCTATCCTCCTCCTCATAACCTGTTTTTCTGGTAACAGCATAATGCACTGCATAAGTAGGGTCATCTCCTGAGTGCTGGTCTCAAGTTAAAAAAAAATGATGCACTGTGTTCCGACTCTAAACAACTTTGACCACTGTGCACTGAGATCTATTAAAAGCGTTATATATTGAATTTTTCGTCAAAAGGCTGGACCTTCTTTTGGACTCCCTGGCTCTCTTTTAATGAAAAAAGCATTATGCAAGTTACAGCTCTTAACAGAAAGGAAATATCGAGGTTATTATTTGCAAGTCGGGTTGAACTCCTCTTTAACGATTATTGTCGTAGTTGCACTAACAGAAAAAAGAAAGAAACGGCCTTCTATCTTTTCTGTTAATCTGGATGTCATAGCCTTTAAGAGAAACAGATTCCTTGGTAACTACATACAATTATCCATCCTTGTTGAGTTATCTGGGTGTAGACTTAATGATCTATTGAGTACTGAAAACATATTGCTATAAATTACGATGTAAGTGACATTACAATTGACGAGTAATGTGGTCTTGTCAAAACGAAGTCCTTGATTGTTTGTTTCTTTAGCGAATCAGCGGTTAATGTTGTCGAAAACCTAATCCAATTACTCCATTACGAAAAGCCAAATGGGTCTAAACTAAAGAATTGAAGCAACAATTTTTTTTTGTTATCACAAACAACACAATAGTAGCGGAATTGTGGATAAATACGGTATTATATGTGTTATTTCTCTTTTGCCTCTATATTGAACGGATTAAGCTTTCTGAGACTTTAAATTAAGAGAGAACTACGGAAGGAAGACAAAATTGTTTTTTTTTTAATCCAATCTTTTAATTTCAAAATTGTTATTTTCAGTGAATACATATGTACTCGTACATAATATTGAACATAACCAAATATTTAAGACATTGTTGTGTTTATATATAAATTCTATTTAATACACATACCATACATATATTCAACATAAATTGCTGGTTTTCTAATTTTACGAAATTCATTTGTTTCCTATTTATATTTGAGTTCCGCAAATTTTCCATCATCTTGAATTTGTAGAATAATTTTTATTTAAACTGACAATAGTAAATATCTAAAATGAGTAAAATTAAACAAATTTACCAATCAATTTGCATTATTTGCACAATAATAAAAAGCATCGAAATTCTATTTCCTTTTTCAATACAATATTATGTTACAATATTATGTTACAACTGAATTATGAAACTGATGAATTCAATCAACCATTGTACTGGATTCAGTACACACATTTGTACTTGAAATTATTTAAATTATTGAGAAATGGTATCATATTGGTATCATATTGGTATCATATTATATTATAATGCCGGATTTGATAAAAAATCATGTTCTAATTGTCTCTATCATACAATTCTTTATGGAAAGAGAAAAAAATGAATTTAAAACTAATTAGACCGTATAAGGGTAAAATTAAACTCAGTTTATCTATATAATATTTCCTTCTCGGATCAGAGATTCATTACTTTCTGCATCGACATGTCTAATTCCCCACGTAGGGAGATCCTTACTGTTAACAGGAAAGGTACTGATTGATCTCTTTTTGTGTCGACGAGTCTTTCCGCTTACAGAGAAAGGCCTGGGCCTCCTTGGTGGAATGGTAAGTATATAAGACCAAAAAGAAGGCACTGAAATACGCAACAAGACATGCGAAAGCATCATGGAGAAACTTCTTCCAAAGCGTCAAATCCTCTACTGAGGCCAGTCGGCTTCGCCTGGTCTTGAGTTCCTATGGCAGATCTCTACTTAGTATTTGGAAGTCTGACGGAAGTTGGACTACCTCGATCGTGGAAACGCACGATCTGCTTCTTGATACCCACTTCCCGGGAAGTAGGATCATTGGAACTTTTGAAATCACCTGGACCGAACGGTGTTATTCCGGCTGATATCCAAAATGGGAAGAATCTTATCCTTCCAGGGCTATTGGCTATTTATAATGTTTGTCTTAGTCTTATTTACATTCCTCTGTGCTGAAGGAGTGCCAGGGTAGTGTTCATTTCGAAGGCATCACACACTAACCTTAAGGACTTTAGACCTATTTGTCTCATTTTTTTCTCTTAAAGACACTAGAAAGAGTTCTTGACCTCCATATTAGGAACTTTACCCTTTATCCTTCACTTTTTTCTGCCTCTCCGAATGCGTATACAAAGGGCAGATCAGTAAACACAGCACGTGCGAGAGTATACGATTGCTGTCTTACTTGATATCGAAGGGGCTTTCAATTGGTCACGTAATCGAGCTCCTTCTTAGATCTTGGCCTGTTACCTCCTCTTTCAGGGACGTACAGCGTCAGAGAACGGTCAGCTGCAGTACCCCCCGGCTTATGCCACCTACTGCTGCAGAAGAGCTGTGGGTGCGAAATGTGGTCTCAGTCCTAGCGTTTTGCGGTGGGTAGTCTTCTGGTGGACTTTCATGATAAGGGTTGCAATCCAGATTACTGGTGCGGTACGCACCACCCCTGCAAGCGCTCTTTTTGTAATACTTGGATAGCTACCTTCGGGGAAACTTGTAAGGCAACGCTGACATATTATTCCCTCGGGACACTCCTCTATTCTATCTGAGGAATGATTCATAGTAGGGAAGATTGGGTATATGCCTCTCTCATTCCCATCGATTAAGTGGATGTCATACTGACAGTTCAGGACTAGACAACAGGTTGAGTACTGGAATTTTTTCCGAGAGACTCAACCTTGGTGTTTCCCTTCGTCTTCCAGACTACTGCAGTGCATTACAGGCCGAAGTGTTAGCCATTTTTGATGCTGCAGAGTGGATCCGTGGTAATGGCGCTCATACCGACAATACATATATATGTATCTGTTCTGGTAGCCAGGCGGCAATCAGATCTCTTTCGAGTGTGACCCTCAACTCTAAGCTGGTCAGGGACTATCGTGATTCCCTTGTGACATTATCACGACAGTTTTGTGTACGATTCACTTGGATTCCTGATCGCAGGGACATCCCAGGTAACTGTGGTGCTGACGAGCTCGCTAGGACGGGTACACTTTTTGCGAACATTCATCCTCACGTAAGGGTGGGTGTGCCTCTTACCTCCGTTAAGCAGGTATAATTTGGACGCTAAAAGAGACTGGGTGGAATATGACTTTTGCTTTATTGCCAGACTCACCAGGTTGGATATGAAGCATAGCAATCAACTGTTCAAACTGGACCGACGGAACATCTCCTCTGTAATGTTCATCATCGTCGGTCATTGCGTCATGGGCAGGTACGCACAGAGACTGCGCTTACCTGCAAATGTTTTTTGTCGTGCCTGAGGAGGAGAAGACCGTGATCCACTTTATCTGCCACTGTTCGTTTTTTGTCGATGGCTTATATGAGTTATCGATCCCTGACATCGGGTCAATAGCCAGATTCATTAGACTGTCGGGCTGGTTTCCGATCTAATCCATGAAAGTGCTTCTGTGCGGTGTCTCTGTTTGATCACCAGGTGAATAGAACAGACACAACGCGTTCAGTGGTATCACTAAGGGCCGCTATGCATGTTCAAGTGTACCTTGTTTAGCGAGGCTGCCACTCCCTCCTATGCTATCCTACATAGATATTCTTTAACTGTAACGTAGTTCCATACTGTTATGAGATTGATGCATAGTGCCACCTTTTTCTCCTCTTTATAGTAAGTGTTAGATCTCAGCATCATAAATCTTCAGCTACCAAATTTTAAGAAAGGAATCAAGAAAACGACTCCTGTACACCCTAGCAGCTTTCTTTCCGTAAATTTTATATTTTTTCTCCTTTTTTTCAAATCAATACAACTTTTTACACGAATTAAATAACTGTTTTCCTAAAACAATTTTTAACACAATTGAATTAGTGTTGGCAATATATTCGTATATACATATATTCGTATATATATATATTCGTATCAATATCATCTGGTGACTCAAATGCGAATGATTTTTAAATAACGTAAAACATTCTCTTGCTAATTTTGTCAGTCTAAAATGTTTTATGTACAGAAATTCTAGACTACATTCCAGATTACAAGATTAACAGTTCAATTGCCTAATCATTTTACGTAGACACCTATTATGTCCTTATGTACAATGACTCTTTGTCTTGCTTTAATAGCAGTTTGTTTAGGAAATTGTTTTAAATTTGTGTCATGCTATGAATACAAATTACAAATTTCTTTAGGGAAATCAAAGTTTTCAGCTTTTGTTAAATCTTGTTGTTGTCGTTTATGAGAATAGTTTATTTGAAGTGATTAATTTATTTGGAAAGTATGCGAAATAATGTATCCATTTTAAATAAAGTTCAATTGGAACTTTAAATTGAAACACAAATGAACAGACAGACAAACACCCTATCTAATTGAAAAAACGTGATTTTTAATTATTAGATATGTCAATCTACATATGTATGAATGAAATGCAGTCTTGTAGTTTTGAGTTTTAAACTGATTTATGTCTTTAAGAAATAAATCTGAAGTACTAAACGCGAGAATCTTAAAATTAATTTAGAATTATATTTTCTATATTTAATTTTTTTTTATATTAATTTTTTTAATATCTTTTTTAACATTTGGTTGTCTTTTGCTTACATAATCCGTTTACTCTTGTCTCTAAAATGCATTCTATCACTAGTTTTCCTAAATATGTTGTTACGTTGTAACCTTTTTAAAGCGCTAGAGTTCTTTTAAACTGTTTCGCAGCTCACTGTAATTAGATTTAAAATTCATAGTTAAATTGGTAGCACTGTCAAAAAGATACAACTGTTATCTTAGCATTGACACCAACCAAGAGAATAACTTCCATTATAAAGTTTATAGCTTTAAATGTTAGTGTAACTTTTTAGGTTTTTTCATTTTCGTAACAATATGCTTATCACTAAATGTTGTTCTATTACTAAATATGTGGAATGAGTGTCATTCAAAGTATGTTAGTAGTGTGTACTTCACCGTGTAAAAAATGATTTAAATTTTGTTATTTTTTACTTAAAGCAAATGCGTGTCATGTGCCCAGAAATTTGTGCTTTTATGGGTCATTTATCGCTGAATTATAACTTAAATGCAAATAACTTATATTCGTGCTATTAAGGTCTATTTATGGCTGCTCATTATGGTTGTTCATTATGAGCTTTTACAACCGGGTGAAACGATTGATTCTAATTTTTACTGTCAATAATTAACAAGATTGAAGCATGCAATTCAATAAAATGGCCGAAATTGATCAATAGAGAAGCTGTTGTGTTCCATCATGACAACGCCAGACCACACACATCTTTGATGACCCGGCAGAAACTTAAAAAGTTTGGCTTGGGAATTTTGAAGCATTCATCATATAGCTCGGTCCTTGCACCCCCAAATTTCGATCTCTGCAGAACTCTCTTAATGGTTTAAATTTAAATTCTGCAGAGGTCTACAAAACGCAATTGGACTTGTTTTTTGCTCAGAAGTTCTACGCTGATTTAATAATGGCTTTATTGATCGAAGCGGCACTTATTTGGTTTAATAAAGATAGTTTTAGATTTTAGAAAAAGATGTTTAATTTTTGATCAAATTTTGCAAGCGAAATTTTTCGAACACCTTTTATAAATATTTAATTACAAATTTTTTAGATAAATTAAATAATTCACTTAAATTTTTAATAGCCTTCTACAAAATTTTTGCAAAGTAAACTTAAAAAACGTGTTGTAAAAAATATTTACAAGCCATATACGAGTACATACATTTTTTTTTTTTTTTTTTTTTGATTCTTGACAAGCAAACCTCTTCAGTATCAAAAAAACATCTTATATCTCAAAAATTATAAGCGCGGTAAGCTCTTTTCTTTGGAGGAAGCAATTTTTACAAAACCATTTATCGTTATAAAATTGTATGGTATTTTTTTTTTGCTCAGAAATTGCCACTTGAATGGAACATTTTATTAAAATTAAGTTATCACTCAGTATTTGACATTTTTGTAAATAATAATAAAAAAGAGGCAAAGCACTGTCAGAAGTTGAAAAGGGAAAAATCAAAGAATATAGGCATTTAATTGCTTTCAATATAGTTCCAAGCAAGTTTTATGGTTTGAATAAACACTGGAAAACTCGACTATTGTTTCCTACTTGCATAAGCCTTTTTGGATAACCGTCCCCATACATATCCGATTATGCTTAGAATGAACTGAGTAAAGATATATATTGTTGCCTGCAAATGGCTACATATTATAAAAATTAATTAAAATCTTCTAAGGATCATGTTCCTAAATGGCAAAAGAATGTAATTAAAAGTATTATTGCAACGACGCTACAGACAGTACTAGTTTCTGATATTTCTATATGCATATGTATGATACGATACAAATATAACATTGTACGGATCTATTACAGCTACACGATATTTTTGAAACCTATTTTTATGTCTTTATTCATTTATTCATAACAAATTGGCAGCATTTTATTCTGCAGAACATTCAAATCAGCGAAAGCGTTCAGTTTTCTTTGTATCTGGACAATTGGACTGACACCAGACATAGAAATCATCCCAAATATCAAAACGTCTCAGTGATTTATAGGGTATTTTTATATTTTAGATCAAATTCTTTAGATTAACTAAAGATTTTCTGTTTTTAAAAAGTTAACTTTTGTTTCATAACACCACAGCACATCGTCTAAAATATTTGCGACCGTGTTGTTATCTACCACATAACAATCGCCTTTGGGTATCTTGTTTGGTTATAAGAGGTAACTTCCTTAGATACCGATAGTAGTGTTACCGCTAAAAATTATTAAGGTGTTATTCACAATCAAATGCTGCAGTTTTTTTTTTTATAAATGTTTAATAAATAATAATAAAATGGTAATCGTAATTATAAGACTCAGATTTTATTGAAAACTTCTCGTGTGTAAAAAAAATAACTAAAGATCTTAAATCAAAAAAATAAGCCTGAAATATCAGGAACACATTTAAAAACGTTAATGTTTCATTTCCACAAACATCTTGTGTTCCTATAACGTTTGCCACCTCTGTATATTTAAAAAGACTAATTCATAATAAATATACATAAACATTTTAGTAAAAGTATAAGAAAGAGAAATTATTTGAGAGTAGGTGGTTTTCATTACATTTCGCCTAAATATTATTTTGACCAGTTCGATGTTATTTTTTTTTTTTTTTTTTTTTACTTTCTATTTTATAAAAGGAAAATTTATTCTACTAGACGATGACCTTGAAATGATAATGTGATTGCCAAAAAATAAAAAAGTAATATATTCTTATTTATTTATTCAAATAAAGAAAAACAAGTTAGCTAAGTAATAGTCTGTCAACCTTGAATATTTGACACACTATACACACATCATGATGTTTTATAATAAATTGAGTACGATTATGAAATACTATTGTAACGAAAATGGAAAAAAAAACACCTAAAAATATACATCAACATTTGAAGCTATTAGCTTTATTATGGAAGCTATTCTATTGGTTTGTATCAAGGCAATGATCACCCTGCCAAGGCTGTATTTATTTGACCAGTGCTGCCAATACCACTAGAAGTCAGAGAGGTAATTCAAATTCTAACGGAAACTGAATAGTAGATTTTGGAATTTACTAGAACATTCGAAACTAGGGCCAGTCTGTAAACGCATCACTGCGCTGCATCACGACGGCAAACTTTTAACCCATAAAATAATATGATGCACTATTAATGCATATAAATTTTGGCCCGCACTACCTTTGATGTGCATTGACAAATTTTGGAGTAAACTAGTGAATTTAATTTGTTTCAAAGTAGATGTGATGATACAGTACTGTGATGCATTTACGAACATTCCCCCAATGTTAATTTATTGGTCAACGCATTCAGCTTAGTCAGTCAGTTATAATTTTACAGTCGCAGAGTAAAGTCGTACTAAGAGTTGAGTGTTGAATAAATTTTTGTATTAAGCTGAAGTTAAATAAATTGGACACTGCATAAAGTTAATTGTGGAAATAAAAACTGTATAACTGCAATTTAAAAAAAGGTTAAAACGTAACACTATTAAAATTTGATTTAAACTGTTTTCAAAAGTAATAAAGTACACTTTTTTGAATTTGATCGAATATTAACAAAATTTTAAATACTCTTTTGCATAACATCAGTCCTATCATAACAAATCCGTATTCCTCAATATGAAATATGGTAAAAAAAATATATAGAATAATTTTTTACAAAGTTTTACGCTAGGAAAACAAATACATATTCCCCATATGTCTAATTTCAAATATTAACCCATGCACTCAAAAATACTTTACAATTATTAGAGCAACCGCAATAAACCAACACAAGAGCTTTGTTCCGACGATTGCCAAATGTAAGAATATTGTCAGATCACAATGAATAACTGCCAACATTATGTAGATTGCGGGTTCACACGGCTGCAAGTCATTTGTCAGAAAATCTGGCGATCCATTAAACATACATACATATGTTTTTCTGACAATTATGTCGTTGCCTGATATTAAAAATTCGGGCATCTGACATTGTTAAAAGACAAAAACTGTAAATTCACAAGGATGTAAGTCATTTTCGGTACATTTTACTATCAATATTATTAGATCTGACAAGCATCTAAACAGGTTTTAACAAGTAATTCAAAATGTAATTTAAATAGAATTGCTTCCATGTGTACAGTGAGACTCCAACGCACAATCAGACAACTTTTTTTCTCATAGCTAAGACAATTTTTTTCTTATTGATAAGGGTTTGTGGCTGTATATCGAGTGCTGAATGTTATTTTTTATCAAATGGTAACGTTTGCTTATCTCAATATTCGAAAAAAAAATGCAGACTAGTTCAGGAAAATTGGACATCGCAAACAACCGCGTTGTCAAGATAACGATCCCTTACAGAGTCCATAACCCCTTGTAATTGGACATCTTTTGGAAATTTTGCTAGGGAAGTTCATCAAAAAGAATAAACACCCTTGTTCGGCTTAATGTGACATAATTAGAAATATTGAACTTCATAGAGCCAAAAGCATGTCAAAATAAATTCTAGGACGCTTACTAACTGCGCTAGATTAGAAAGGTTATTTGTACATACAAATCATTAGTGATTGGTGGATTATTGCATTTAAGTAATTCAAATTTTGCTTTGTCGAATTATGCATTGAGTTTAAAAAAATGAGTTATTTTTGTTTTATTACTGAAACTTACAGTTATATTTGGATTAAATGCTGATATTCCTATTATTCATAAAGATAAGCATCTAAAGTATAAAAAATACCCTGAAAAATCTATATATTGGGTGTTCTTTTTATGGGTTCATAAGTTTAAGTTGGCAACTCTGCTTTATTTTCAACCTTTTTAACAGCTGGTAGTTGCTTTTTGCTTAGTTTGGTTTGACATTAAGTTATGGATAGATACACCCAATTTACACGATGAATTTTCATGCACGCATTTATTGCATGCATTATTTGTTTATAGGAAAGAGGAGTAGAGAAGAAAGAGGGGTAGAAAATAAAGCACGATTTCTGTTTTTTATGCATGTTTTCGCAATCTCCTTTACGTTCATTTTCGTATTTGCCATTATGCTTTGTTCTTCAATGTAAACTTAACCAGCTATAGTTAAAACTTCAATCTGCAAGAAAAAAAAGGCATGCCTCAAAAATTAGCGTGTAATTGCAATTGATTTTTAGAAGCATACTTAAAAGAGAATTTTAAAAAAGGCATGGCTTTGAAGTCATCGTGTAAATTGGGTGTTACACCAGAGCATTGCTTGCAAATTGTTGAAATTTTTATCAAAATAATGAGTCTGTTCGTCAAACTCATCGATTTACTTACTGATTTAATCAAGGAAACTTCTGATAAAAGCGTAATTTCACGTAGTGGTCCACCAGGATCGTGTGATTTAACCCCATTGAATTATTTACTTTGTGGTTATGCAAAGTCACTTGTTTACGATAAACCAAAACAATTGTACACCTGGAAATAAACATACGAAGAGTTAGTGGCGAAATACGGCCGCATATGCTGCGAAAAGTGCTATCAAAATTGATGTCCAGATTGTACATTGTACGCACCTGGTCGTTATGGTAGGCCGAAATCATATTTAAACATTAATGTCATAAAATTATCTATCCAACAAAGCCCGTGTCATAGATATATTTATTTATTTTATTATGATTTGTGTAAAATCTACATATTATTATAGTTTTTAGGCTTATAGAACACACCTATAAGAAAACAAAATGTGTCAGGCTTAGAGTCACTGTAAATGGAGTGCGTAATTAAATCGGTAAACAAACTTATTTGAGCCAACAGCAATAAAATTTTAACTCAATTGAATTTTTAAAGAGCAATTTTCATCAAAATTTCAATAATTGTGAGGTCAAAATATAGATCGATTATAAAATGACTTTTTAATTTAATATATAACATCCGCACCTTTGTTCATATGACAGACAAACCTTATCTTTAACTTTAACTTATCATGCCCAACAAAATCAACTAAATAGAATATAAAATCGCTAAATTAGTTTAATAGCAGTTTTATGCTTTTTTGCAGCCAACTTTACTTCATAACATGCAATACCATATTTTCAAATTACAAAACGTAGACGCTTATACCATATTTGAATTTATCCCCTGAATATTTACATAACTATTGACGATTTATCTGATCAGTGGGTTTTTTTACTTAAGCTTAAAAATTTAAATCTTATTTGCTCGAAAAGTTAACGCAATACAACTTTGACCGTAGTCGGGACAAGATAATTTTAATAAATTTTCTCAAAATAATATAAAGACAAAATCTGCTCATCTAAGTCAACTAATGTTATTCAAAAGTGAGCACCAACGAATCTACCCAACTAAACCATCATATTTTGCTGTAGGGTATAAAAAGAAATGTCTATTATGAAAGTACTTATTATGAAAGCAAAGTTAAATGGTTATTTATATTTTTTTGTATACTATTTATGATAAAAAACGAAATAAAACAATTTTTTTATGACAGTCTAGTACGTATGTATATTAAATACTAAATATATTTATGCCTTTAAACTCCTATAAGCAGCATAAGGTATTATTCATAAATAATGTTAATTAAAAACTATCAAAAATTCACTTTTAATATAAATCTACTTTAACTTAAATCCGCGGTACGACAAAAAAGAACAAAGTTCAGATATCTAGGAAATTATATTTCTTTTCTGATAGGCGCTATCGAGTAGAACAAGGATCTGTTTTTAGAATATTCAAAACATTAACCTTAGAACAACTTTTGGAGTTATTTTTAAAACTGCTTTCTGTTTATACTCTATGTCGATACTCCATGGAATGCCACAGGAGACTACATTTCAGTATAAATATTGAGAACACCTCTTAAAAATCAATTTGACATTTGCTAACTCAGTTCGTGTATTTGGATGAAAAATTATTTTTAAATTTTTTGCTTGCACTTGTTCGAGTTGCCTTTTCAGATGTGAATTGTGCTTCATTTTTATTTTTTAAAAACACGAACATTATTTTCCATTTAAATAAAATTTTCTCTTTTGCTTTCTTATAATATAAAGGGTCTTCATTTCAGAATTTTTTGGTTGTAAAAATGGGAAAATGTATTTTTTTTACAACAAACGCAAGGAAAAATTTTTCCAACAAAAATTGCATTCTTAACGTACCTATAAGAAGTGTAAAAAAAAATCAAACGGCGAACGAGAAAGTATCAAAAAGAACAAGAAAACAAATTTAACACATAAATTATGTGTAATTTTACACTTTTCTATTTTTCCAACCAGAAAAAATCTGAATTGAATACCCTCATTAATATTTTTTTTTTTTTTTTTTTGTATACAAAATAATTTGAAAAAGAAAAGTGATGAGTGACATAAAATGTGAACATTCGATTTATATTGTTACGAACATAAGGTTGGGCATCACAGCGTTTATTACATCGCTAAAATAAATAAACAAAAGCTACAAGAACAACTATATGTGCTGTTTACAAATAACCAAATCGACAACAACAACAACTATTAGCAGAGACAAAGTAAATTAAAATAACACGGCAACAACAATAATTAAGCAGCAAAGAAAACAAGTAACAGACAATAAACAAGCAGCAACAAATACTAAGATGTTTACATACACATCGCTACAAAAGAACTAAAAAGAAATTAAAAGAAAGAAATGGAATCTACCTGAAATATCGAGAGGTTCGAGAGCTTTCGATGTGTTGTTTACTCAGCCATATAAAAAACACATCGATGCGAACAGCAATCAGTTTATGTGTCGTAAACTCAGCGAGTGCAGTTTAAGTAAAGCAAACTCAGCGAGTGCAGTTTGTGTGAAGAGAATTTATAAGGAGTAAACTCGTGAAGTGAATCGTGAAGTAAAAAACCAGTTTAGTTGGAGCTAACTCAGTATAGAGAGTTAAGTGTGGATAACCTCTGGTTGAAAAGGTTGTGATCGAACGTAAGTTATAACTATGATCGGGTTGGAAGATCTTTAAGTAGAAAGATCTGTCAAGTAATTGTTGTTGTTTACAAGATTGTAAACAGACAGAGTAATTAAGAACAAAAATTGTTATTGCCTGCAAAAAGATTACAGTGGTGCACAAAACTGTGTTGAATAAAGAATTTTTTTTAATTAAAACCAAACACTAAATTTATTTTATTTTAATTAAAATCTACGAACTAATAAAAACACGTTTTTAAAAAGGTAAAAACGTAACAATATTGTTTTAAATTAGGCCATAGTCTGCATTATATAGATCTATGTTGTAACTACATAGACCATGCCTGCATTACATACGACCAAATTTTCAACTACATATTCCGTCACTGTTTATTGCTGCATTGCAACGGACCATGATGTAACTACTCCGTATTAACTTAAATGGAATATGTACTCCAATTTTTTCTGCAGGGCCTATCAGATCTTCTACTGTACACAAACACTTTTCTTTAACGCTCTCATTGTGCCAAACAAACTTTACTCTTTAAAAATTCTCATAGATGTCGCTGTGCAATACAACTGACAATTATCCAGCGCTTGGATTAAACTAATATCGATAGAAAAGCCTTTAAAATTAATTTCAAATTACCTTTTATGTCTGCAATGTCCTTACTTCGATAAATCAAACTTCAACTCGTATTTATATTTGAGTTTATTCACATCACTGACGTCTATCTACCAATAACGATAAACGTTTATTGACTAACAAAAAAAACTTACGCACACACACACGTGCTCATAGCTTGAACGAAAAAACTATCGGAAGCAAACGAAAAACACAAAAACAAAACAGCAATGATGACCATGACGACCACAAAGAAAAACAAGAACAAAGTACCGCTAAGAATGTTGCAAAAAATATTTTCACATTAAAATTAATTAAATCACTTTTTATCTTATTATTTTTTTAAATCTAGAATTCACTTAATGAATACATTTAATTTCGAACATTTTTTTTCTTAACCGAATAGACGATGAACTCACTAAACATACCCGCCACCGGACATTTGCACCAAAATTGTACAAAATATTACTTTACTTTAATAAAAACTTTTCATTATCTCATACTCGTACATATCATACAAACATACATACATACAAACAGACATACGTATAATTAGCACACAATTAAACTTTATTCAAAAATACACTTTATAATAAACAGAATTGTCATAATCATAACTGTTTTAATTAATTATAATATTTTCACACACGACACTTCAGTACGAACGCGCTTACAAACAACAACTGATGTTTATTAATTCAATGTTTGAGATGATAGTTTAAACAACAGTTAAAGAGATGACATTATTTTCGATTGTTATTAAATTGAGTAAGTCTGCTTTTACAAAGTGGCGACTGGAAGACAGGCATTTTTCATTATTTTTTCTTGAAGTTGCCTAAACCTAACCATACATATGTACATAATACATACATATATCCTTATAGAGCACAATTTTTTTTTTTAATTTGTTAATGGAGAACCTTTTAAATTGTTTTAAAAAAGAGTATTCTAATTTGAAATCGATATCTTAATTTTAAGACGTATCGCATTCAGGATGAACTTTATCGCTAAACTATAAGTACAATGTTGCATGAGGCACAAAATCATTTTTTTAATCTTTCAACACTGTTCCATTGTTCCATCCCAATTTCATCTTTAGCAGTGTTCAGGCTCGATTTAATCTGCCGGTGGTGGAAGATGTTGTATCTAACACGAAAACTTTAACTTTTTGCAGAAACCGCACTAGAATCTTTGCTTGATCCTGAAGGTATGTGTGGAACTCCCAAGAGCTGTTCTATAACAGGCAAACGATCTTTTTTCTACATTCCAGTTACATCTGAAAGAAGCTTCGTATCCCAAGAGAGAGCAGCAAAATCAGCATTTAAACGTGCGAACTCAGCTTAATCAGCGCTGTATCTTTGCGATGTTGTTGTCGGGCTTTTCTAATTGTACATAGATTTGCTTTTGTCCAAAGCGACTGAGAATCTAGGAGCCAAAATCAATTTTCTGCCACACATAGCTATACGAGTAGAACTATGAGGTTTTTACAAAATACTATAAGCAATGTTGCCGCTTATAAAACTCAAATTAAGTATGAATTGTAACTAAAATGTGTTCGCACATACGATTTTATATTTGACCCAAACAAATCAATCTGCGTTTCGTCAGACCATAGCATGTTGTTCTAACTATTACGGTGCAGGTGTTGCATCCGTTTGCTGATTCTTTCGAGGATTCTTATACATAAGTCTAGCTTCCATAAGTTTTTTTTTCTTATCTTGCGACTTGAAACAGGAGCAATAAGTTTATTTTGGAGGCTTTTTGATGACTTGAAGGGATTAATCTTTGATGTAAGAATTAAAAGTTTATCAAAACCGACAGTAGTTCCACGTTTTCTTCCCATAGTTTCTACAGTTTTCTTTCACTGGATCGCATTAATTACTTCAGTTTTGAATCACTTCATGATCTGAACAATTTTCGCTATATATAAGGATTAGTCTTCTATCAAAAAATTCTCAACACATCACGTTATATGACATATTGGAAAAAAATAAAGTGTTCCTGTTATTTTTTCCAACACTGTAACCTAACATTCATCGCCCAACACAACTTTAAAATTAAAGTATGTAGTAAATGAGTATATTGAAACTTTCAAAAAAGTACTTTCATTAATTTTAAATGTTTTTTTTACTTGCTTTCTTGGTAGTAATTTTAGAAAATTTTTGGAAGAAATCAAATTATTGTGTGGCAACTCTGATAATAAGAAACACTCATAGATAGGTCTGGAAACTTAAAATCTGTTAATATTTTGCTAAGTTTTTAGCAAATAAGACTATGAAGATAAACAAAATCGGTTTTTTACCCGTAACTCAAGACTGTTGAGGTGTTTCTAATATTTCAAAAACAGATTCTGAATGTATTATACAACACCCATCAGAAATGTAGTACCGTATAATGCAGATAGAAAACGTTGGCTGATTTCTATCAAATTTTATTTTAATCGCAAATTCTTTCTTTTAAAATTTGATAATTTGTACAAATTTTACCACTGCTTTATATGGGATCTAAATCAAATTTTGTTTAAAGCATGTTATATGAACTTATCCGTGTGTAGGCTAAAATATACATGAAGTAAACTATAAATACATACCGAATATAATATAATTTATCTAATTGTCTTGTTCGAGAGACAAGCCTAATAAACCAAATTTATATATTCAAGATATTATCAGTTTTTATCCTATACTTGCAAAGTTTTGTTTAGTGAACAATGGTAGCACAATAGGATATACAGTCACTCAAAGAACCGTCTCAATATGTACATAGTTAGTGTTAACAAATATCAGTACAACAACAAAGTTCAAGACCCAATTATTATGGTTTTTGATCTAATTGCTTACTGGACTTTGTTGTAATATGTGCCGTTATCGAAAAATAAGCAAAACATATATAAAAAGTCATTGAGACGGTTTTTGGATTTTACTTTATTTCATAAATTTTCTAACTTTTTTAAGGCTTAGTATTTTGGATAGCCACTTTTGGAAGTAAAAGTTGACTCTATACGGTGCGGTATACTGTCCACTAAATTTTTACAGTTGTTTGGATCAATCCGATTCCACTCTGGTTGCACATGTGACCACAATTCTACCAAATTTCCAGGGGTATCGAAGAGGTGATCGATGGGGTTAAGACCAGGTTACTGGGATGGTCAATCAAGAACTTTCCAGCGATGGTCATTTAGCCATTTTTTTGTTAGTTTAGCGGTAGGCTTAGGGTCTTCATCATATTGAAAAACGATATCCGTCGTCTGTAATCCGAACTCTTCTGCAGTGTTGGGCAAGTTAGAGCTGAAAATGTTTACGTAGGATTGGGCAGTCTATTCTGTCGATTCTGTTTCAACTCCCCTAGTCGTCATACAACCTAACCACCATCCACAACCACCGCCAAACTTTGAAGTTGATCTGACACTTTTTGCTTGCAAAGTTTTTCCTGGCTGGCATTACCTGCCATCCTACCTACAATGCTTAATTTTGGTCTCATCTAACCAAACAGCCTTCTTCGTGTTCTCAGCCGTTCATGAATCATATTTTATAGCAAACGGACTTATTAATGCCTTTCGGTGAGCATTGGCATTTTCAATTTGGCACGGCCGCCTCTCAAGCCAACCGCTTGCGATTTGAGTTTTTTTTTTTTTGTTTAATTGGTAAATCTAATGTTGATATTCACGCTAAATCTTAGCATCATACTTTAATAACTGCATTTTTTATATTTGGTTTTCGGTGTGTCCATCAGTGCTTGCTGCGATTATTTCATTATTTCCTGGCTGCTGAAACGCGTTCCCTGTAATGGTTTTTTAAAGGTGAATTCGGTGTCGGTTATACGGTATTTTCGAATAATCATGGCACTGTGCCAAAGTGCGTTATCATGGTTCAAAATCCATAAGTTTGCTGCCCACAATTCTGATTTCTTACGACGAATTCACGCAAACGTCCAAATAATAGTCTTTCTTTTACTGTCTAGCCTTTTGGCAAAAATTCATGATGCCCTACACCATTGTAATCTATGAAAACCGTGCACATTACCTTCTTTCCTCCCAATACATAAATTATACTTATTTTTGTTGTAAATAAACTAAAACCCAGTGGGTAGCCAACCCTGGTTGTGGTGGCATGTGAAATTAGGTGTTGCTATGTACTTGTACATACTTGGACATGAGATATTATGATAAAGCGTCAAGAGAATACAAATTGCATTTTCAAAAAGTCTTTACAATTTAATTTACGAAAAAAGTAAAAGAAATTTAATAAATTTGTCTATTTGCTACGGGCGCGTACGTTGTACCATATTTTTTCTGCTGTAATACATTAACCTTAAACTTTTATGTTACGTATGCGTCATTAATTATAGACGTACGAGTATACACATGATGTTTACATTGGCAGACACAAGGTCGAATAAGAGCTAAAGTATTTACATGTGTTTTTTGAAAAAACATGGATTCTTTTCTTACATGTATTTTATTTATCTTTATTCTAGTTTAAGAATAAATTTTCTTATATAATTATTACTTTATTAATAACATTAAACAACTAAAAATAACTGAAATTGAAGTCTTTGTTTTACTTAGAATACACATAGGTATTGTTACGAATATAAAAATACAACACATCAGCGCCTTAAAACTGTAGTATAGGATTTTGGTATATTTTGTGTCACCCTGTCAATTTGGCAGCACTGTCAAATCGGCTATCTTTACGTTATATTTGAATTAACGGATATGAAAATAGAAGATGGTCGATATTTCTGGAACCTTCCAAACTGTAGGCACTTAGATATAAAAGGGAGCTGCTATACCTACAAGTCAGTTAGTTATCGTTTTGCTGTCGTAAGATAAAGGCGTGTTTAAGCGGAAATAAAACTGTTGTATAAGCGAACATTAAGTTGTTGTAAACTGCATGAAAGTTATTGTGCAGTAAATAAAAATATAACTGTATCAACAACAACAAAAGTGACGCAATTTAAACGAACTTAAACGTTTTAAAATGATGAAACGTAACAGTATGTACATATGTGTGTATGAGCTTTATTGAAAAAGGTCAAATAACGCAAGTTTACAAAAATAAATTTTTTTTTTGTTCACTGAGTGAAACATATGTTTTTGAAAAAGGCTAACTATTGTGGTTAATTATTACTTTTTATTTGTCCACCTACACGTCACAGTTAAAAAAAAGGTTTTTTGGACTTTGGATATGACACAACCGACAAGCAGTGTTTGATTTTTACATTCGGAGGCCAAAAAGTTATATTTATAAAAAGTATTCCCTTTTATTATTTTATACATTTTTTATCCTTCTGTGAATTGACAAAAATATCTTAATGTTCATTAAAATTTATATACTACTCCCTTGTCGAATTTTTCTGCATTATAATTGCATAATTTATGGTCGCGAATACAAAAAAATTATTTTTATTTCACTGTAGATAAAACCCGGCGTGCTTCGCTACCACCATCTGAATTATTATCTTAAAAGTTATTTTAGTTAACTTTTTTAACTTTTTTCCACTTTTTGTCCCATTCCGACTCTAATCCGAACATTTGAGAAAGTCTATAGTTGCTTCCAACAAGACACTGTATAATCTATCATTTAGCTGTATACAGTCGTCAAACAAAAACATATTCATTTTTGTATATAAGATACATATATAGGTAGATAGCTTTTATCCAATTTGTTTTCTGCAATAACAGCTTTTTGGTTTATGTGGACAGATAACACTGATTTAGTTGTTGACGCTCTCCAAATATACAAAATACAATATTTAGTATGAATAGAAGGCGCACACCCACTTATCTGATGATGTGTCTTGTTCACGACTTTGTTCGAACCTAATTTAGAAATTTCTACTATGAACGTTTTCAAGATATACAAAAAATCATATATACTTTATATGGCAGATACCGCGCCTACTTGTCCAATTCCGCCCACCTTTTGATTGCTGATTTGTGTTGGTCATAAAGTCACTTAGATCGCATACTAAAACTTTAGCTTTAATCGTTCTCAAGATATAATGAAACCAATATTTAGTTTGTATGGGAGATACCACGACAACTTGTACAATTCCTCCCAGTTTTTGACTAATGAAACTTTAGCTGTAACTGTTCTCAAGATATTCAAAAAACCACTGTTTCTTTGTGTGGGAGGTACCACGCCAACTTGTCCAATTCCGCCCACTTTTTTAATGATGTTTTGTATTGACTATGTATCTATTTGAGCTAAATTGAGAGGCTTTTTTGTTACCATTTTGGAGATATAGTATAGAGAAATTAATATTTACTTTATATGGGCGTGGCACCGCCCAGGTGGAAATTTCGATATTTATATAGCCTATAGTTCCTTCCAAATATAAAGAATAATACCCTAAAATTTCAAGTAGATTGGTTAAGACTTTAAGCCGTCCATACTGTTCAAAAAAACCAACTAGTATACTGTTACAGAAATCAGGTGGGGCACCGCTGCGTTTATTACATCGCTAGAATAAATAAACAAAAGCTGAAAAAACAACTACTTATACGTGCTGTTTATAAATAACCAGAATCGAAAAACAACAAACATTAGCAGAGAAAAGTAAATAAAAATAACACAGTAACAACAAAAACTAAGAGTTGAAAGAAATAGGTGTTTAAATTCGCATTAAGAACTAAATAGAAAGTAAAAGAAAAAAATGGAATCTACCTGAAATATCGAGAGGCTCAAGAGCCTCCAATGTGTTGTTTACTCAGCCATATAAAAAGCCCATCGGTGCGAACAACAATCAGTTTATATGTGGTAAGCTCAGCGAGTAGAGTTTATGTGTTATAAACTCAGCGTGAAGAAAGTTAATTGGTTTGAAGTCTGTGTAAAGAGAGTTTATAAGGATTAAACTCGTGAAGTGAATCGTGAAGTAAAAAACCAGCTTAGTTGGAACTAACTCAATAACTTTTAGTGATCGGTTATAGCAACGATCGGATTGGAAGATCTATAGGTAGAAAGTCCTGTCGAGTAATTGTTATTGTTTACAAAGCTGTAAGCAGAGCGAGTAACTAAGAATAGAAATTATAATTTTTTGTAAAAAGGTTACAAGCAGTGTAACACAAAATCGTATAATAAAGTATTTTAATTAAAAACTAAACACAAGATTTATTTTGTTTTAACTACAATCTACGAACTCATAAATACACGTTTTTAAAAACATAAAAACGTAGCAATACAAACAAACATTCATTTTATATACTATATAAGATTTTTATTCCAATTGCAGATTAATGTTTCAAAGGATTGGCAAAATTGTTGCTGTTTTAAAATAAAAGTTGCATCTCAAAAAGCATGCATTTACTTGCATTCATGATATAAAATGCGTAAGTAAAAGTTAACTTCTTTTGTTGCCATGCAGCACTTTACATTTCTTGGAATTTTAAGTTCCGGTAATAAAAAACTGTTTTTAAAATTAAAAAAAATTTTATTAGATTAACTTCCATTAGTTAAAAAAAAATATTAATAATAGTAGAATGAGAAAAGTTTAATTGGATTCACCAGAATACAACAAAAATAAAACAAAACAAACAAAAACTCAGTAAAGAAAATTTCATTTAAATAAATAAGTTAAATTTTAATAAATTAATATTAGGGGCGTTGCCAATGCCAGTTTAGTGAATGCGAAAGTAAAAACGAACACTTACAACACATTTTAAATTAATAAGAAATACAAATAAATGAAAATAACGGGTGATTTTTAAACCGTTTGGGCTTTAAAGTTGAAGAAACACATAACATTTTGTTGCGGGTGCTTTGTGTGCATTGTGCCGTATATTGAATGGACCGCTGTTTTGTTGGCCTTTCGTGTTGTCATCCTTTTTGGTAGCATTTGTCTTTGTGCTTGTCTCTTTTGTTTGGTAAATGTTTTTATATAAAAAATTGTGTGTGATTTTAAATAATGATTGTTTGATGTTTTTTTGTTTTTTTGTTTTTGTTTTTAGTTTTAATTGTTCAATTTTTTGTGTTTTGTTCTGGTTGTTTTGATGTTTTGTGAGATGTGGCATCTATTGTGTGCGTTAGATATCGGTAGAAAAATGAGAAGTGTTGCCATAGTGCTAGAAATAATCTTCGCTCATTAAAAAATTTGTGTTGAATTCGTTGGACAGTGGGCTTTGGAAAGTTAGAACAAATAATTGTTGCCAAATTTAATTTAGGGGTCAACGAACCTTATGCACACAAGTATATAGGAGTGTACATGAGCATTTCCCAAATATAAATTAAAAATAGGGGGTTGGTTGAGAGCAAAGTTGTTTTGAAAATTAAAAGATAGAAAAGTTTTCTTGAAAAAAGTGAAGTTAAAAAATAAAATATATATACATATATATAGAAAAAATTAAGTTCACTTTATTTGATAATTATATATTTTGGACTTAATAGTTTATTATATAAATAATGAAAAATTACCTGAAGGTTGGTTTAATGGCAAGTAAATAAGAAAACACCACCTTCAGATAATTAAAGCCTTTTAACTAAAAGGCTTCTTATTAGTTCCTCAATAAGTTGCTTTTGACCAACACCTGCAGCTGGTCTGGTCAGCTGTTAGAGAGGAAAACAAAAAAGGAATCATTAGATTGAATATTGAAAAATTACACAAAAACATACAACAATGTCGTATTTCTCTTATTATTTGGACGTCAATCTTGTCAATTGTTGTATGCTGTTAAGTGGTGTTAGTGTTTGAAATAAGTTTCATTTTATATATATATATATATATATATATATATATATATATATATATATATATATATATATATATATATATATATATACATATATATTATATATATATATACATATATATTATATGTATTATATATATTATATATATGTATGTTCTTTTGTTGTTGTAAGCCAAAATTTGTGGAGTAAACTTTCCAAATCCCTAAAGGAAAAAAAATCAAAATACAACAAGGATTTAAGAAAACATGTAATAGGCTACCACATATGTTTTTGGAGCAAATATATATAAGAACATTTCTTGTTTGCTTTTTAGGGTATTTGTTAAATGAGTAGTTAGCTATAAGGAAGAGAAATTTTAACGCACAAATTTAGGTAATATAGGGATAGTTTTTTTTCATTAGTTGTATATATTTTTTAACTTTAAGTTTTTATACCTTTTAATTTAAGCCAATTACGTATATTTAACTACTCTTTTTGATAATAAAGGTTTTTTATTTGTGAATGTGTGAGTAAATAATGTGTTGGTCATTTTTTTTCGTGATCAGGGAGTCGTATGATAATGACAGTGACTACATTATGACTCAAGGTTGGAGGGCGATTCAAGAGGTTTTTAACGTCTGAAACCGGAATGAGAGTGATGTGCAATAAAATGTATGTTCTCTGTTTTCGTATTTGTTTTGTTTTTAGTTTGCACATTTTTTTATTTGTTCGCGTCCCTTAATCTGCAATGGCCAGATGGATCCTTCCCTGGAAGTGTCGGTGAGTTTGGCGGAGTTGCCATTGCAGTGCTGTTTTAGGACCCGTAATAATTTGTAAAAATGAGTAAAATATTTATTTGGAATGATAAATTAATGCCCGCCATTTACTATTTAAAGATCACTTAATGTATATGTTGCCCGCGGCTACGCTGTAGGTAGTCTATCCGTAAGCTCCAATTTTGGCATATAATTTTCAGCATTTTGGTCGGTATATTAGCATTAGCAGCTGTAATGCTGTTTTCCGCGGCTGGAATTGTGGCTGGCTTGTTCCTGTTTATGAGAGACTTCACTTATCTCTCCAAAAAGTAGTCTAGTGGGGTCAAATCGCCAGAACTTGGCAGCAAATTTACTGCTCCAAAACGAGAGGTTAATAGCTCATCAAATTAGTTTCTCAAGAGGTTCATGATATCTCCTATCGTGTGTCATGTGGCACCGTGTTGTTTAAATTACAAGTCAACCAAGTCATATTCTTCAATTTTATGCATAAAATAGTCGATAGTAATCACACGGTATCTTACGATTTTCATTATTTCTGAAGAAGTACGGTCCACTGATGCCGACGGCCAAGAATCTCACCAATCAGTGTATCTTTCAGGTTGCATTGGCAGCTTTTGAACTGCTTCTGGCTATTTTTAACAAAAAATTCGACATTTCTGTTTGTTGAGTTACCCATTGAGCCAAAATGAGCTCTTTCCATAAAATGGACGTTGGCTTTCACAATTTTTTTACTAATATGGGGGCTACACGATCAAGTTTTGCCTTTCATTTTTTAATACAATCACACTTTTTTACTAATACACTCACAATTTCAAAAACTAATACTAACTTCATAATCAAATTTTCTTTCCATCGAGTGTTTCAAGTTGCTTTCAAGTAAACAGCTGATCATAATTGACATGAACAATTAGTAGTTGTTTTTTCTGCGAACACATTTCAAACAAAGAAATTGTTTTCAAATTGATTTCAAGTTGCGTTACAGCTATCAGTAAAATTTAGAAAAATTTGACAAGCAATATTTGTATGTGAAACAATTTCAAGAAAAACTTGATCGTGACTCACTCACATTTTGAAAAATTGATACGAACTTGATTATAAATTTTGCTTTACCTGCGGATACGACCACTACAAAACTAGAAAGGCATTTTTGCGATTAAAATTGATAGTGTGAAGTACGAGTAGCTACAGTATTTATTTATATTATTTTCTTTAAATTTCAGTAATGGGTAGTTGTCCTTTCTCAATGGCTGTCAAAAACACAGCTTGATAAAAGTACCGTAGAATATGTATCTTTCGTCAGGACTGTTCTTCGCATTTATTGTTTAATATTTTACCAATTTACAATAATGTCTTTTCTTTTTCTTCTAAAATATCTTAACTGTTTCAAGCAAAATATTCTAACAACTATGTATATAAAACATAAATATTTAAAAACAATAAGACAGTCGAAATAAAGATTGGGTTTAAAGAATTAAAGAAATTTCGGTATAAGTAATAAAATAGTTTGCATTAAATTGTTTACGTTTGACGTTTGCCTATTATCAAAATTCACCACGTCAGAGCTTATTATGAGCTTTTAGCTAAAATATGTATAGGCTTGTGACAAGGCTTAAAAAACTTCTAAAATTATCTGCACTAATTAAGAGTGCTGCCAAGTGCATGGATCGGTTACTTTTTGTCTTACTTTAGAACATTTGAATTAACGGCTAAAAATCGTAGATTCATGTCCGTACTAGAACATTCTAAACAAAGAAGAAATACTATAAAAGCGGCGAATTGCGGCTGGTGAGTTAGTTAGTTTTGAATTGGCTGTCAAGCAGTAAAGTCTGTTTAAGGCGCAAATAAAAAATGTTTTAAAAGCGAATTTGGTGTATTAAAGTACAGTGGAATTAATAAAAGTGACAGATAGTAAAACAACCAAAATAAAAATTGTGTTTTATTTTATTTTAACGCAATTTAAACGAACTCAAACGTTTTAAAAAGGTTAAAACGTAACAATATCGACGCCTTCAAATCATAATATACTAAATCTAACATTGCTCTAATAACACTATGCAACAAATGGAAACAAATTTTCTGATCTTGGATAACCAATATATTTTTCTTGCGCTACAGTAGCCTAACTTCAAAAACCATCAGCATTTTGGATAAGTTGTTTTTTTAGAATTTTTTTCCAAAATGTGAGATTTTTGAAGAGGCTGCTTCATACATCTTATGATTACCTTGAAATGGCTCATTCGATTTCGTTAAGTCATATATTAAATAATTCCAAATTATACTTTTATATTATATTTTTTATATTTTATTTTTATTTTATACAACTTTATGAATAAATAGTGATATACCGCTGTCTACTTTTTGAAAATTTTTAGAAATAATTTAAAAAATTCATAATTTAAAAAAAAAAAAACAAAAATTATTTAGTCAATTTTATTAGTAACCATTGGCTTATATCTTATCTTATATTTTATAAGAGTTGTGCAGAACCTGAAAAAAGGTAGAATCCGGTCTCAAGGTATTATTTTTGTCCTATTTATGGGAAAAATTGTATATGAGTAATAAACACAACACAGGCGATTAAGTTCACAATTGTAAAGAAAAAAACCAGGAAAAAAGTAAATTTTATTACTATGGCAGTAACACCTTTTGAGACGTTAAAAGAAAAAAATCTATAATCAAATTAATTTCTTGTTTATTTGCTTATGGCATTCATTATCTTTTCTGAGAAAAAAATGTTGAACTTCTTCGGGGTCTTGTCGCTAAGCATCATTTAAAATGAAAAAAAATCAAGGATTTTCAAAAGGCAACATTTTAAGAGATAAACACAAAATCCTTCCTTTGTATTAATTTCTTTTCATGAATACAAAAAAAGGAAAGGCAACAAAAAGCAATATTTTCAACTTTTCTGTCAAACTCATATGAAAAACAATACGACTTTACTAATTAATATAAGTATGTAAGCAATGCAGAAACTATTGTTTCTGTGATACTACAATTTTATTGTTTTTCGATGACAGACTTTACAATGTTTGTAGTATTTTTGCTCCATTTTCCTTTTTTTGTGAAAATGTCAGAAAAGGCTAAAAACAGCTAAATGAATTTTTGAACAAAGCTAAAAGCTAAATGAAAAATTTGGAACTTAAATTGATAATAAAAAAGCTAAATTTAGTTTAAAAAAAAACTAATTTGGTCACTCTGACTACTACAAATACTGTTTTCTCTTCGACTACCCTTGCTTTATAACCACATATACGCAATTGTGGCAACTACATTTCTCAAATACTAAATTTTACTATTTTGAGCAATTTTTTATTGGAGATCCCTTTTCAACTGCTCCACCTTTTTACGTGGTATTATTACAGCAAATGTTTTGCATATCCAAATATTTTCAACTTCAAAACTTTTATCGTATATGAAAAATTCCCGGGACTCTCTGATAAAAATCCCGGAAAGCGGCAAATGAAATTAGCTGAATTTCCCGAGAATTCCCGAAACGACAACCTCGAGAAAAAAACCCTTATTTTATAACTTTGGTTTAGATTAGCCGATCTATACCGAATTTCGACAGTATTTAAGTTAAAAAATTCCTTAAAATGTAAAAATTCCTTAAAAACGTAAACAAATCAAATACGTGCTTAATTGACTTAGTATGGTATAGCTTGGGGGTAACGATATAATATCCGTAGTCTGCTCAATGTAATAGTTTTGTGTTTCGTTTACATTTTTTCAGACAAAACTTTTAGTTTTCTAACAAAATTTATATTCAAAAGAAAAGAAAACTAAGCAAACAACAAATCAAAACTTTATCTTAAGCCATAGGTATAAAGTTTACGAAGTAATAACATGCAAATGGTTATAAGAATCTATTGGTCTTTCTAATTCCTTTTTTTTTTCTCTCAATATTTTAAACTTTTGTTGCCTTGTAGCCGTAGCAAATTGCCATAGTGCTTTTCAATAAATGCTTTCTGTAAACGAAGTTTAGAAAAAACTTTTAAAAATGATTTGAAATGCACTTCGATAAGGAAGGTAAAAACAGTTGCAACTGACCCACTTTGGGTGTTTTAAAAAGTCTTTAAGTAAATTTCAGAGAAACAATTACTCAATCGAAACTTTTAACTTTGAAAATATGTACAGTGGCTCACAGCTTATTTCTGTGCATTCAAAATATAACTTTGAACGCTTGCAGCATCAAAACTAAGGATGATATCGAAAAGATTTAAGATTTTTATAAAAATACTTCTTTATTAAAATTAAAATTATGTTTTCATGTTTTAAATATTTGTAAAAGTAATTTTAAGAAAACTTAAAACATATAAAAAGTACAAGTCACAGCTTATTACGTGTATTGTCAACAGTCTTAAAAAAACTTAGATAGAAAGTGGTTTAGTATTTGGGGTGTCCTTCTCTTTGCTTAATTACATCTTTAAAACGATTTTCTGTCGTTATAGAAATTTTTTGGTTAGTTTCGTGCTAGTCTTGCTCCACTCTTCGACCAGTGAAGTTTTTAAATCATTCTGATTAGTAATTTGCTTCTTCGGTATTAAGTCCAAAAATTGTCCACAAATTTTCTATCACGATTAATGAGAGAATATTTAAGGAACATTTATAAGATTTGGTCAGCTCCATATCAAATATGACTGATTTGTGTTTCAGGTCATAATTCTGATAATACCGAAAATGATGTCGTATTTGTAAGCCTCTTTCAGCTATGGTTTCTAGATATATTTCTGTTTCAGGACTAGCTTTTCTCCAACATACTTCTTAGCATCTGATGTCATTTTTGCAGCACAGGTATGAGAATTTTTCTCAGTAGTTTATATATAGTAGCCAACTGTTATCTGGCTCTGAAAAGCTATTGCATTTAAATGCTTTCAAAGTTTTTGGTATTTTTATACTATTTGATGATGTTGAAAATAGTTTTTGATTAAGGCTGTATATTATTATAAACTTTTAGAGACAGCTCTTATTCTTCCTAAGGAATTTTTAATTAACTAATTTTTGATACTAAGGAACAAAATTAAAATCCTAAAATGTTCCATTATAATTTGGAACTACTGTATATATTTGTTTTTTTTTTTCTTTAATTTTATTGGTAATATGATATTTAAGATTAAATAAATTCTATATATATATGTATAAAGCTATATGTACCTTATCATCGGATTTAATTTGGACAAGTTTTTTTGATAAATATGGTTTCTGACTAGCACAGCCAATTACGAATCTCCTGTGTTACCCAATTATAAATTTTGTTACGTTTTGACCCTTTTAAAACATTTGAGTTCATTTAAATTGCATTAAAATACCATAAACACCACTTTATTTTGTTGTTTTACAGTTTTTATTTTACTATACAATAACTTTTATACTGTTTGTCTTAATACAACACATGTATTTCCGCTTTAACACTTTTTTTGTTGACAGCCAAACGATAACTAAGATTACGTAGGCAAAACAGTCTTCTTATGCACTTAATTGTCTACAGTTTGGAAAGTTCTGGAAATGTCTCAAATGGTCTCATATCCACTATCCGTTAATTTTAAGCATGTAAGACGGTGTTACCCAGGGATGATTTAATTTTCAGTGCTGCCAGATATACAAATAAGTATTGCATTGATAGGGTGACACAAAATCCTACAATTATTTTGCCCCATGCACGAATTGAGGCGATTTTTAAAGTTTTACAGCTACTAATTTCATATTTTCGTAGAATTTTTCCAAAGACGTCCCATGTACACAAACTTTATTTGGTTTAAGCCAGTCTAGCACAACATACACATTATGCTTCTCTTGCTGAAACATACATTGATTTCCCAAGCCCAAGCCGAAAATTTGAAAACGAAAATTGGCAGTTTTAAATAGAAAAAACAATATTTAAGATTCTTTTTGAAAAGAATTGATCTTCGTATGGATAGACTAATGACGGAAACACTGCGCGTAGAGCAGTCACTGATTACGATATCTTTGCTAACATTACCGGCGTTAATCAAGCATTAATATTTCATATTGATAGCGGTCCATATTACTCTTGATAAAAACCAAATGACCCAAATGACGTCATTGCCTCCACCATGATTGACTGTATGTATAATATTCTTTGGATCAAGTTTATTTTTTGGTTTTATTCAAACTTTGGAACGACAAACATTTACGAAAACGTTATACTTACTTTCGTCGGTAAAAGTAACGCGATTCCAAAAATTCATACCTTTATTTATATGTGCTTAGCAAACACAAAGCGAAGTTTACAATTCGTTGAAATATGTTAGTGAATTTTTGCATGCTGTTCTGCTATCAAGCCCACTGTCATGTTAAACATTTTTTATTTTCAGATTCTGGTTGATTAATATCACAATACTGGAAACGTCAAGTCTCGAAAGCTCCTCAAGTTGTTATAATTTCTAATGATCGTCTGTACAACTTTATTTTGTTGTCCTGGAAATTTCTCCATAAGATTTATTTTCCTTTGGGGGATTTTACCATATTTCGAACTGATATATTTATCTCTTTTCGATTTGTCGCTTTCAATGCTTTTAAATTTGAATAAATAAACAAAGTTAACTGTTTTTTTTTCTTTCTTGATATCACTATGCAACAAGCAAAAATACCTTGAATATCCACCATATTTTTTTGATGCGCTATGGTCGCCTAACTTCAAAAATCATCAGCATTTCATATTCTATGGATAAGTTTTTTTAGAATTTTTTCTAAAACGTGCGATTTTTGAAGATGCTGTTTCATAGACCTTATGATAACTTTGAAATGACTTATTTGATAACATTAAGCCATATGTTACAAAATTCCAAGTTATACCAACTTTAGGTTATTTTAATATCATTTTTTAATACAACCAATATTTTTGGAGATATTGAGAAAAAAATTATAAAAAGAATTTTTTTTTTGAAAAATTATGATATTTTTGATTACTAAAAATTCACAAAAAAAAATAGAAAGTAGAAAACATTTACCAGTTTCACTATTTATTTATAAAGTTTCATATAAAAGAAATAAAATAAACTATAATTGATGAATTTCGATTGGTAAATACATATTTTATTCGCAATAATGTAAAAGTACCCAGTTTTGAAAAAAAGAAAAATTTGCTGTAAATGCAGAAAATTCCACTGAGCGTATGGTGTATTTATGAATTTTGAAAAAAGTATCGCTTATACGACACCTATTACATACAAGTACAACCAAAAACATAAAACAAATTTTAATGCAGTTTCAAATAAGAAACTGAAACAAATTTAGTGTTTCAGATTATTTTGTATTTTTTTTTACTTTTTAACAAAGTTATGCAAGTTTTGGCCTTACTTTTTCAATTCCTTGAAAAAAAATTACGAGTTAGGGCTTTTCGTATAGCATGAAAATATAAAAACAACATAATAAAGTACACAAATGCAATACCCACTGTGTATTTTATTGTACTGTGACGTCAGTTAGGGCTATTATCGTTCAAGTTTTTGTTTAAAATGAGTTACGCCTTTTCTTAAACTGTTTATAAAAACCTACTTTTTTCAAGGCTTACCGTAGATTTTTTTTTTTTTTTGGTAAGATGTATTTTTGGATATTCTATGAGAGTACGCCAGATAGCAAATTTCTGCAAAATGGTTAGTTACATCGTTTCTAAATTAAGCCAACGATATTTTTACTTTTTATGTTTTTAAATATTTAAAAATAATTTTGACATATTTGCGAAATGTACATATTTTCTAAAAGGCTAATCTAAAACATAAGACTTTTTTAAAGCTAAGAATTTCCACACTGTCATCCAATAGAGCAATAGCCAGGACATTACTTACTATCACTAACAAAATAAAAATATTTATTTTAATATGAGGATTAAATTTAATTTACATACTATCTATGGAGATCGATTATTCGACTTCTTCAAAAACCGGCTTACGAATAATTCGAAGAGTAGCAATTTAGAGAAAACGGTTTTAGGTTAATAAAAATTCATATAACCGGTTAATCGGTTCTTTAAATAAAATTGTTCTTAATTCTTGAAGCGCATAGCTGGACCACGTCGTTTTAAAAACAAGCAGAAGCTGACGCAGAGCTTACAGTTAAAGTGGCAATCAATACTCAATAAGTCTAACAAATCTCATTAAAACTATGCCAAAAAGATGTGCGGAGGCCATAAAAAACAAAAGTTATTACACAAAGTACTGAAAGTTGCTTAAGTTTCGAACAGCTACTCAAAGAGCTAATTTTGTTTTTGTTGTTGTATTACTTGGTAGAGAATGGAATTAAAGGTTTGTTATTGGAGTTATATGGTAATTTAGGTGCCTAAGATAACAAGAATTAAATGTTTTACTTTGAATAAATCTATTAGTAATATACGAGTGCTTAATTGCCTCGACAATAAAAGTTGCTTGGGCTTCGAACAGCACTGCTTGTAGATTCATGCACCAGGTATTTAATAGTGTAAGTGTCACTGTGGTATGTTGGGTAAGACAACCAAGAAGTCGTCGGTTCAATCCCAGGCGACAACACCATCTGACAATTTTCAAGTGATTTATTACCTCACAACATTACTAGCGACTGGATATGTGTATTTACGCAGTGAAAAACTTCACTAACTAATATATCTGCCGTTCAGAAACGGCCTTTGTGGGTTGCTTTCAATGCATCTAGTTGATCATTCTCCATATATAAAAATCAATATTTATTTACCAAAGATGAGAAAAAGTTATTGTTGCTCAAGTGTGCATATCTTTTTCGATATTTGCAATACAAAAACATACAAATGTGTAAAAATTATACTTTTTTAAATTAACCGGTTATTTGTGTGAAATCAATCGGTTTATTCGTTATTCGAAAAACGAAGATTTTGAAAAAACCGTATTCGACTAAATCAAAAAAACCAGTTAAAACTGGTCAAATAATAACCATCCGATCTCCCTAATACTATCTATGCATATGTATATTTTTTGTTTTTTTTTTTTTTGAATAAATTAATACATGTATGTCTATATTCAAGGATTTTATTTGTTAACATTCTAACAACTGTATGAAATGAAATGTATTTGATAACATTATTACTGTCAAAGTGTGAAAATATATTTATTTATATATGTATAATGAGTTCAAGATTAATTAAATATTATATTCCATAGGTAGAGAGAAATGTTTGTTGATGGTATCTTGGGTAAAAAAAAGGTATGTGCAAATGATTTTGTCTAGAATCTAACTCTATGTTTAAACAAGTAGAGCAAATAGAGATGATTGTGTCTATGTATTAGTGTTGCCATAATTTTTTTTAGAAAAAAATACAAATCAACAGAACAAAACTGACTTTCAAGTGCACATGCTTAAAAATTGAAATATATACAGTCATGTGAAATTTAATAGGGATACTTATATCAAAAGAGATTCCAAATCTGTTTTTATATTCAAACATTTACCAAAAAGATCCTTATAAATTGTTTGCTGAATTTCGTCGACGTAAAAACCGTTATTTGACAAAAATTTCTGTACCGTTTCTTAGTTGTATTTAGTACATTTTTGTCTTAAAGCTTTAAGGAAAAGCGCAATGGGTCCCTATTATGTTGCACATAACTATATATATCGCACTTGATCAACAAGAGGGTATTAACTCAAAATTTTTAAAATTTGACTTTTTACAAGAATTCAATTAACAATATCAATATCTATCCACTGCAGCGTTGCCAAATGTGCAGATTTATCTGTATTTTGCAGTTTTTTTAGGCATTGAGCAGTTTCGAAGTTTTTTGTTTAACAAATCAGTTTTTCTGTTAATTGTGCAGCTTTTGCAGTTTTTTAAGTTTTAGTTTTTCACTTTCAATTTAGTTGCCTTAATTAAAATTTGTAAGTTAAGAATTTCACCACATTTGCTTTATATACGTAACTCTGATGTGGTTTATTCGTCCCTTTTTTAATGCGACAATGTAATTATCCCTATTTTTACCACTGATCATAAAGAAAGAGAAACTTTACACAGTGTGTGATACTCACATTTATGTCTAAGAGAGATTTTTTTTTTTAATTTGGTAAAAGAACAGTAGGATCACATTGCATACCTCGTAAATAAAACTGATAAATATCATACGTACTTAATAATGTGATCCCTTTGTTCTTTTCCCAAAAAAAACTATTTTTCCAAAACAACTACGCAGATAAAAAAAGATTTACTCCCACTTAAAGGTAATTTTATTTCGGAATTCCAAATTTTTTAATTTATACACTAAACTGAACCGATTTTGAGTTAAGCGAATATATGTTGTGCAACTTCCACCATTTTCGAAATAACAATATATCTCGAAAACAAGAGCTAAAATAAAAAAACCACTAGATTCAGCGATCTTGAACTCTGTATACCCGCTGCGGCCCCGCTTTTCGGAAAAAAGTGTCAAATTCGAACACAGTCATTATATCATATCATTTATGTATATCACACATAATTTGTTGTGAATAAAAATACACTATTAAATTAACTATTGGGTATGTTCTGTAAACTGAAACCGAGTGAAATCGATATCGAATGAAACTTCAAATTGCTGTAATTTTCAAATCAGACAAGATTTTGATATTTTCTTATTAATTCACTTAATTACTTTTCAAATAACTTTTTTGATTATCAAAAGCTTAAAATAATCGGCACATTAGGTTTGATTTGTATTTAAAAAGTATACTTGATTCCAATTTACTCGTTTTCGGTTTACAGAACGGACCCGAAACGTCTATATGTATATTTTTTCTTACTTTTTTAAGTATGTGCAGGTTTTTTCATTTGAAACTCAGTTTTTTTCCTTTAATTTTTCAGTTTTTCTAAATAAAATTATTGCAACACTGATCCACTATAGAAATTCCAACGTATTTCGATTACTCTTTCATCTCGAAAACCACTTTCGTAACAGTGTAGTGACTACATTTATATTACAAAAAAGTATTATTTTGAGTCTATGCAAAAGTGGAAGTAGAAATGTATCGTATATATATAATGTATTTGTATTTTCAATTTCTAAAATTTTGAGTTAATACCCTCATGTTGATAGAGTGCGATATATATATAAACACAATACAACAAGATACAATCATATTTAATAGTACCGGTAAGACAGAGTTACAGTAAAGTATAGGAAAAAAATATAAAAAATATATGAACATAAACAAATAAAAAAAATGAAATTAACTAATAATTATATAAATTATATTAAATTAATTAATAATTATTATAAATTAATATTTATGTAATGTTTCCTCCTCTATTAGACCTAGGATATGTTAATCTTTTATAGAGATACTGGGGTTGAGCAGTATAGATAGGTTTGTGCAGATATAAATACTAGTGTACGGTTAAGATTCAAAAGATATATTATAACTTTTGTAATAGAATTCAGATATTATACTATTTCTGCTTATTAAATCACAACTAAAAAAAGTTCACATCCATACAGTAACGTTTTTGCAAGGAGCATACGAATATTAAACGGTGTAGAGTATTGTATTAGCCAAAGATTTCTTAGCATAGCAAGCGTTATACCACAAACTGCATTGACATGGATTGAGATTCTTGTTAAAAATACTCCAAGGTTTTTAGGATTTTATACAATCTCCATAGTCGCGTTATCAATCTGAATAGGTGGAAACGATGGTATGGAGTTCACTTTCCCTATTATTAAAGCCTTTGATTTTCTCTAATTGAAGCAAAGACTATCCGTCGACGCCCATTTGAATGCAATGTTTAAGTCTTGGTTCAGTTGTCTTATACAATTAGCTATTTCAGACGGCAAGCAGATAATGTATAACTGAACGTTGTCTGAATACACAGAATTTTGTTTGAGTAAATTGTACGTAATAGTGGACCAAGTATAAAGCCTTGTGGCCCACGTCTAAATATTGAAAAACTGTTTGATTTATTACAATCATAACACACAAATTGACTTCTATCCCGTAAGTGTGACGATATTAGGTTAAAAGCAGTATCTGAAAAATTGCTTATGTGTTTAAGTTGTTGACATAATATGCTATGCTCAACGGTGCCAAACGCCTTAGAATGATTAAGTAAAGCTACATTACTGACCATGTAGCTTTAACAATTTAATGATTTCTTAAGGTTACTCCACAAAACAATGAAAAACTAACTTCAGGGCATAAAATGCAATGCCTTTCACAATTTCTAGTGTGAATTTTTTAGAATAAAACATACCACCCTTTCAGAGAGCGTAACATTTTTAAGAGACAAACGCAATATTGAATTTTTTTATTAAAAAAAAGAAAACACTATGAGTATGATCGTATGTATAGGGAGATCGATTATTCGCCTTTTTTCAAAAACCGGCCTTCAAATAATTCGAAAAGTAGCAATTAAAAACCCCGGTTTTTGGTTAATAAATATTCAAATAACCGGTTAACCGATTCTTTTATTTAATAAAATTGTTCTTAATTCTTCAAGCGCAGAGCTGGATCACGTCGTTTTAGAAATAAGCGGAAGCTGACGGAGAGTTAAAATTAAAGTGGCAATCAATACTAACAGACACTCATAACTGGTGTATGATATTACGTATATACGTACGTACTTACGTAGTATATAATATGATCCCACTGTTCTTTTAATAAAAAATGCGCAGAAAATGTGGTATAATTCTTACTTCAGAAGCTGTTATTAAAATAACAAAATTGAAAGTAAGAAACTAATATGTTAAAAACTACAAAATCTGCCCAATTAGTGGAAAACTTATTTTTTCAAACAAAAAATTTCAAAATTGCTCAATGCTTAAAAAAGATGCAAAAAAACGGATAAATCTGCATATTTCGCAACATGGATATGTATATATCTGATCTTCAAATAGACGTAAGTAGAAAATATATATAATAAATCTTAAGATTAATAAATATGAACTATAAATTGTTTCATCTGATCGAAACCATATTCAGTACTATGTCAATAGAGGTAAGAACGATAAGCACACACACATAATTTTCAAATTTTAACTTAACTGCAGTGTTGTTATAGAATAAAACAAAATGGATCATAAAAGTAGTACAAAGCAGATCTGTGAAATATAAATTTCCAAAAAAGGTCACTCTCTTACATGAAAATGCAAAAAATCTAAAGCAGCGGTCTTGTTCCTTAGAGGGTTAAATAAAAAGATTTATAATGTGAGATATTATAGTCGATTATTTTCTTGTATTAAAGCTTCGTTTTTGTCATTATGAAAGGAATAGTGAATATATGTGTGATATTTGTATCTGCTTTATCGACATAGACAAGGGACTTTACATAACCCCAAGTAAAGTAAACCAATGGGGTAAAATCACACGATCTTGGTGATCAATAAATTTGATCATTGCGTGAAAGTACCCTTTCATGAAAAGTTTCTTTGAGTACATTAATTGTAGCGCGCGCTGTGTAGCATGTGGCTCCGTTCTGTTGGAACTACATATTAGCAAGATTAATGCCAGCTAATTGAGGTACAAACATATAAACATAATCATGTCCCTATACTGTTCACCATTACAGTAACATTCTAATCATCATCGTTTTTAAAGACATATGAATATTTTGATTAAAAAAAACAATTGCGAGCGTTGCTATCCATAATGAAATGTCAAACCATACTAAACAAAACGCAACTATCAGCTGTTAAATCGGCTGTCAAATAAAGCAGTGTTGCCAATTCAAAGTTATAAACCATATAAAGTGCCCGATATATACATTCATTCTTGTGTTTTTAAAAACTATATGTTTACATATTTTAAAAAGATCTATGTGGGACTACAATGGCAGATTTTTAAAATCACATTTGAGTCGACAAAACTCCGTTGTTACCCGAAATGTACGAGAACAAACCCTATGTGAGCAAGCTCTAAAAAACGCTAGATAAAATTACAAAATTTATCTGAACATTTTAACGGCTGGATGTCATTTCTAATTTGAACAATCTTAAAAAAACACCATAATCAATCAATTTTGATTCTATTTGATAATATTTAAAAATATTAATTTTTCTTTAAACACATAATGATTGTACAAAATTTGACAGGAAGTTTAAAGTATAATTAAAAATTAATGGTTCAGTGCGTCAAAGTATCTTATGTTTTTGTTTTTTGTAACTTGGAACGTAGAACTGTACTTTTCGATAAGAGACTAAGATGCAAAAATACGTAGAAACCATTGTGTAAACTTTAGGTTAAAGTTAAAAGCCAAGTAATAATACTACAAAAAACCCTTTCAATTAACACACTTTTTGTTTTGGAGAAAACAATAAATATAAAATTAAAAAAGTTATTTTGTTTTATTAAATTTAAGTTAAGCAAATAATCATATACATAGAAGAACCTGTTTTTATGCGAATTATTTTTGTGCGATTTTATTTTTGTGCGACTTTTTTTGTGCGATATCTTTTTTATACGATTTATTTTAAGCGGTTTATTTTGTGCTTAAAATGGTAAGAGTAACATCAGTTCAAGAACAAAAAACGGAAAATGAAGAGTTTTAGTCCTTTCTTAATATTAACTTTTATTTGTTTCCTTTATGAGACTCCAACAATAGTCACGTATAATACTCTGGAAAGGAATTGAGCGAGTCTTAATAAGGTTTCTAGGAAAAATCCAAAAGAGAATGTAAAAAAAGAATTTTGATGGACATAAGTATTTATATCCATCATTTCGAAATTATTCAGTAAATTAGCAAAACTATATTCCAATTTGTAGTTTTAATTACCTAAAAATTCTCGAGCAACAAATACTAAAATGATGTAACCAGCCCGATTATCGACGGCTAAGGGGCTCTCAGATTTTAAATCAATCAAAATTTTTATAATTTTGAGGATGTGGGTATTCCTAGACTTGGACAAATTCCAAAATAGACTGCGTAAGTATTGAAACATCAGTTTTTTCTTCTTCAAATTCTCCACAAAAAACGTATCCATCATAAAACTGTGAAGCGTACGTGAACAAACAAAAAGGGATAATTACCACCATAGCTAGCCCCTCTTAAAAATATATGTTTCATTCAATGAACAAATTCTTAATTTTGTTTTTATAAACTTGTGTTACTTATAAACTATTTCAATTACCATATAAGCTGCGGGGCGTAAATACCAAATTGCACTGAAAGAGTATTTACTTATTAAATTTTACATAAATATATTTTGTCTCTTTTAAATGAATCCATTAACGTTATCCTCTAACGTATATATGTACGTATATATCATACATATGTACATTAGGGTGCGCCTTATTTTGAAAAGTGCGAAATTGTACTGTAGTTCCCCCAAGAAATATTCTCCGTAGGCAAAAAATTCGTTGTGGAAAATTTTAGGCAGATTGCATCATGGAAAGGCGTACCGCTTTCACCCATATAAGGAGCGCCCTAATGTACATACATATATGCACACAAGCAGATGTTCTAATAACACACTCAGTAAATCGGAAGAAACAAACTTTTTAAAAGTTACAAGATTGATAAAATAAAATGTAAACAAAGTCATAATGTTATATATTTGAAATATATGTAATTAAAGAAAATACATACATACTAGGGAGATTGGGCGGTTATTATTCGACTGGTTTTAACCGTTTTTTTTTTGGTTTTGTCAAATAAGGTTTTTTTAAAATCTTCCTTTTTCGAATATCGAATAAACCGGTTAATTTGACACGAATAACCGATTAATTTAAAAAAGTATAATTTGTATACGTTTGTATATTTTTTTATTGAAATAAAAAATAAATATGCTCATTGTTTAACTATTTGTATAAATTTAATTATTTTTGTATATATGACAACCTTAAACGTCTCACAAAGAACGTGAAAACCAAGGTGGATCGAAATGATACGCACTTTTAAACAAATATAACCTTTTCGCATCTTCAGTAAATAAATATTGATTTCTATATATGGAGAATGATCAACTAGACTCATTGAAAACCCACAAACGGCGGTTCCAAACGGCAGATATATTAGTTAGTGAAGTTTTTCACAGCGTAAATACACATAACCAGTTGCTAGTAATGTTTTAAGGTGATATTGCTGCTGAATATTGTCAGATAGTGTTGCCGCCTGGGATTGAACCGACGACTTCTTGGTCGGAAGGTGGGTTCTTACGTAATATACCACAGCGACACATACACTATTAAAAACGTAGTGCATAAATTTACATACACTGCTGCTCGAAATCTAAGCAAAATTAAAGTAATTTTTGTTATCTTAGGCACCTAAATTATAAATATAATAACAAACCTTTAATTTCATTCTCAACCAACTAATACGGCAACTAAAACGAAGTTAGCTTCTTGAGTAGCTGTTCAAAACTTAAGCATTTTTCAGTACTTTGTGTAATAACCTTTGTTTTTTATGGCCTCCGCACATCGTTTTGGCATAGTTTTTATGAGATTTGTTAGAATTATTGTTAGTATTGATTGCTACTTTAATTTTAAGCTCTACATAGGAACAATTTTATTTAAATAAAAGAACCAGTTAGGCGGTTATTTGAATTATTATTTACCGAAAACCGGTTTTTTTTAAGTGCTACTTTTCGAATTATTCGAAAACCGGTTTTTGAAAAAAGTTGAGTAATCGATTTCCCTAATACATACATATATTTTTAATGATATAATAATCTTTGTGTGTGTACATGTTTCATGTAAAAAAATATCACATTAAATTTGATGACAGTCTTCTTTATAGGGGGAGGGTAAACATTTTATTAAAAAAACATGTATTTAAGCAGTTATTATATACATACATACATATATGCGTACACTGAATATATGTGTATATTCGATATACGTAGTTTAATCCCAGCAAACCGCTACTCAAATTGTTTTTTTCTGATTAGGTCAAATTGTATTGAACTTGGCCTGAAATTTGGCTTTTTCCAATCAAGTTCGGTACTAAACAAATTCTCTAAATAGCAGTGTTATTAAGAGATTCCATTGATTCCAATCGATGGAAAACAAAATAAAATAAAAAATAAAATGCACAGATTATTCTATTAACACGAGCCGTTTTTTGCTTTCGTAAAAAAGTACAGACCTCATATTTGCATCGCATATTCGTTGCAGATATAAGTTGCCTGCACCGCCATAGTTCGTGCAAGCTTCGAAAAAGAGTTTTACCTTAGAATCGATATCCGAATTTGTTCCGCCATCTAGTTGCCAAGATAAGTACGACTTAGTACTTCACAATAATAATTCCCACAACACTTCATGAAGAAACACATGGAATCCTCTCAGTAATGATCTGCACCCGAATCTACTTTTAGACTCATTGAAAGAGACCTACAGTTTAATGTCGGCTCCGAACGGCAACTGCATTAGGTACGTTTTCAATAGTAGTAATACTCACAACCGTTTACTAGCTAATGTAATGAGTTGATACTGGTGTACACACATTGTTTCTTTCTCAGATGGTGTGCCCTGGAATTAAACCAAGGACCTCTTAGTTGGTAGGCGGGGGTCTGACCTACCATACCAGAGCGGTACACTGCATACATAGGCTTATTTTCCATAAAATGGTGATCAGTACATGAGTTGCTCACACTAATGCTTTTCGTTTTAATAGCATTGACGCGCAATTAGTATTTTTCGCCGCATGCTTGCAAGCTATTTAGCTTGACCTGTATATGGCTCTGTTGTAAAATGAATGTGTTAGGAGCACTATAATTATGTGTTCAAACGGAAAAGCAAAAGTCTAGACAACAACAAGTCTAGTTTGCTGCTGATGGCAAACTTAGTATAGTTTATTCCTGAGGCAGTAAAAAGCAGACAAGTGAAGCCAATAGAATATGTATGTATAATTTTTTTATTTAGTAAAAAAGAACGGTATATTAATATATTTAATTAATATTCGTGTTAATAATTAAGGGGTTTTAAACAAATGGTGTAATTTATTTTTATACATATTCTTAAGTGTGTTATATGAACATAAGTGTGTTTATTTTAAAGAAGCAATTTTACTTTTGTGAATTTGAAAGTTTTGGAAGTGGCACCAAAGAAAAATATTTTTATTTTTCTATAACAAATTTATTCAAATAAAATAAAAACTGGTGACACCGAAACTTACTGATGGCAAGTTCAAGTAACATTTTCACTATGATATTTTAATTGATGAATCATAGCCGCAATATCAGTATCAAATCAAAGTTCCTCGTGACAATAACACAAGCAAAAAGAGCTATGAATATCATCATACTAAGGAAAACAGAAATTTAGCTACTTTGTCTATTAAGGGTCGACTTAGTGCTGAAATTTAGCGGCATTATCTGTTATAAGTCCACTATATGCAGATCGCTATAGGATTTTGTCTACTACACTTCGCCATTAATAATGCTTAATAATATTGTCTGTTGGAACTAACTAATAAACGGATGCCAGCACGACAAAATTAACTTCTGTCATCTATGACAATTTGGAAAATTACTCTAAAAGGTCATGCATGATATCAAAGATTATTAATCGTCAGTCATTGATGTTTATCATCGTCAGCGTTTTTCACGATGACGTTCACTATAACGTTCTCTACTGTGTTGTTTATTGCTACTGCTGCTTTCAAAGGCTGCCAACAACATTTTCTGCTTGCTGTCGTTTATGTATTTACAATCGTCAATACAAACCTAATGTATCCCAACAGCCTAAGTTGGTTAAGGATATTAAAAGCTATACTTAACGAATCGGATCGATTCGAAGTTGCTTTTGACAACATGTCTTTGTGTTTAATTTTATAGACTGATTTTCCATTTGTTGTTTTATAAAAACAGTGAGCCAAATCAAAAGAGTTTTATTTATGACAATTTTTAACCATAAGCATTTAATAATAATAATTTATTTGCATATGAACTGTTTCGCAACATATCTCCATTCTGTTGATAAATTAATCAACACTTTAGCTATACATACAAAGGCAGAGTACAATTTGTCATCAGTCATATTTATTTCAAAAGTATCTTTTTTTAAATATTTGTAATTATTTTGTTTCAATACATTCTGCTTCGTAGTTAATATCAATTACATTTTCAATTGAAATCAATGTAGGTGCGAAATATTATCAATAAAATATTATACGTAGAAGAACACGTAGTAACTTAAAGCTTTATTGCATAAATTTATACGAAGAAAACACATAAAATTATAAATGCTGTAAAAGACAATTGTACCTTCAAGCATTAAGCACATAGACTACAGCAGGCTACACTACTACACAGCTACATAACCATTTTGAAAAAGACAGCAGCAATTGATAAACAGCTGCTTGTTAGAAAACTTTTTATTTCATTTGTGCAATGTTCAAGCTGTTTGCATTAAAAAAAAAACAAAAACCGCTTGCTTAACATATTTGCTGCCAAACCCACATTGTATGAAGTTATTTCTATTACTGCTTAACATCCATTTCGTCTCATCAGATAACGGGATCATGTAAATTCGAGCAATTTGACTCAAACTTATGTTATCGCAAACATCTAACATCAAGTTTTTGCACTTGTTTATTTAGGTCTGTGATCATAAAATAAGAGCATAAGTTGTATTGCACAGCGTAAGGACACATACTCGCTATAGTCCTAGCTATAGCGAATAAGGGAAAATAAGTAATGGCAAAGAGTTTCAAATCATATATTAAACCTAACCACAGGTTCAGGATTAAAATAATTCTACAAATTTCTTCATAATCTACGAAAGTGAAATGAATCTGCAAGTTCATCAAGTAAGAATCCAATAACAAATGACATAATTAAGGGAAATTCTGGCTGCGACCTTGAAATTCAAGCCAGAAAGTAGAAACTCAGAATGGACAACACCAGTAATAAAGTTGTAAATAAAAAATATAAAATAATTTATAAGAGAAAACTGCCGTCCTCCGTAGTCGAAATTTTAATTAGATCCAATCTACACAAATATGAAGGGAGATCAGCTTCATAATTCCATTCAAAGCCAAGCAATTGAGTCAATATTAATATGATATTAGGAACTCTAAATTACATATGAATACTCCAGTATCGGCCTCATGTGAGAAATTTACAACTGTCTAGTAATAAATTTAATGGACCATCCCTTCATACTAATTTTATTAACGTCAAAGGAGAACTTAAAATCAAAGTGTCTTGAAAACACATACAGTAAGCTTATCATGGCCAGGAAAATATGAATATCTTGGGGGATTTTGAAAGAAGAATAACGGATCTATTTAAAGGTGTATACTTTACTTAAGGGATCATGTATATTTCTCAAGCAAACTCATTTTTTGTTCAACTCATTCCAAATGTTATAAGTTTGTCGACGTTTTGACACGCTATTCTATATAGGAACCGTACTATTTTTGAATTTACTAAAATAGTATGTTAAGCTATGAATAATGTGATACTTCATTTTTTTAAATGAGATGGGAATTGACGGAGTTGTGGCACATAAAACATTTATAATCGATTAACATTTAGCTAAGTTAATAGCTCATAATTGCATGAAGGTACGAAAGATTGGTTTTTTACCCGTAACTCTAATTCTTGTTGTACTCGACAGCACCTTTAAAAAACTTGTATCACTTGCCAGGTATTCCAATTACATTCTTTCTTAGGGCATAGTTTTTTTTCTTGTACACTTTTTTGACGCTTGAAAATAGAATAAATTTCGTTTTTGTTGTATAACTTTAATTGTTGAAAGAATTCTTCTGTTGTTTTTTATAGATTTCGTAAATACACTTTTAAAAAACCATAAAATGTTTAAATTCACTGTATTTTAAAATGCTGAAATAAAGACTTAATTCTAGGGAATAAGGTTGTACAGCTTATTTTGACGCACGCAGTACATGCATGGTTTTTCCTTATTTTGCTTTTACTGGCTATCAATCGCAAAATAGCGCTGATATACCAGTTAAATATTGCAATTTCAACAAAAAAAAAAGACGATCAAGTGGTACTTATTTGAATTCTACAAATTTTCGTTAAAAAATATGCTACGGCAAATCTAATGTTTCAGCCAGTGATTCACAGACAATAAAAAATTCTGATGTTTATTTATCAAACCAGGATAAATCTTTCCTCTGAGTAGAATAACAAAAACCTGAACTGGATTGCTCAAGAAATCTCCCCGTACAGATTACAGGTAATCCTAACTTTAGCCACACGGGCTAGTGGTAGTTTTACCTGTTTAGAGACAAAGTAATTCCCGTGTGCCAAAAAAATAAATAAAAATAACTCGCCCAAGCAGTATTAAAATGACTATTTTATGATTTCATAATACCCTTCTCAACCAAAAAAGAAAAAAAAATCGGGATTACTTTAAAGGACACTTTAATCTATATTCAAACTTCCACCAATTAATAAATTTATTCCTTACTAACTTTTGATGTCTTTCTTGTTCTAAGTCTTAAAACGGAAAGATAGAAATTCACGTTTTCTTAGGTTAAGAAGCTTAAGATTGTAACTTGTAACTAATCAAAGAGTACCAAATATTTACTTTTACTCCCACTGTATAATTATCACGTAGACTGTATTAAATTAAAATCTCTAAAAAATGATTTATTGTGCAACTACAATACGTTTAACGTTCCCAAATTAAAGCAATAAAAAAATATAAAGTAATCAAAATTGCATTGGTTCCATTGTTGCCACTTTTTATATAATTACACAAAATTCGTGGGGGTGACGTGGTGTGGTGGTTAGAACGCACGCATAACAACACTAATTACCCAGGTTTGAGTCAAATAGGGGACGTGTAGAAGAAAAATTTAATTGTGGTTCCGAATGTTTAATAAAAGAGGCTCCAACTTCCCCCTAGACAACACTATCTAAAAAATAAAGAAAAAGCCCCCTGACCTACCCGCATACCCCTGGTTATGATGACAAACATTAGACGAATGATTAGGAAAGCATGCCACTTACTGGGAAAAAAAAATACAATGCTAAAGTAAAGATCACCGCCAATTAGCAAGGATCTTCTCCACTACGCAAAAAAATCATATGGACGAAGCTACAGTGGATTAATCATCTACTTAGCTTGAAAGATGGATAATTTGTGAAAAGCCAATATGCTCCCTAAAGGAGTGACGGAGAAAAAAATTAAAAAATACAAAATCCGTACTATTTTAAAAATTGTGTAAATTTTTTGTACCATAAATTTTTTCTATAATTTTTGTACTATATTGATAACTGTAGATAACAATTTTATCACCACCAAAAGTGTATTTAGAATTTCTTTCGTACTGGTTCAAGATATTATGTTTTTGCCGCATAAAACGTTATTTTACTATGCTCAGAGTCACAACAATATAATATATATACTAGTTTCAGAAATTGTTACGTTACACTCATATAAAAAAGATTCAAGTTTAATGACGACCCTTATAACTTTTTAGATAGGGCCAAAATTTGTGCAGACGTTTAAAATCTTATCATACCAAGTTTTTAAAACAGATTTGCTTACGTTGAAAGAGATTATAAAAGATTAGACTATGAGTAATGTGATCATGCAGTTTGGACCACAAAAAATTTAATCTTTCGATTTATAATACGACTTTTTATATTATCACTTTCTAACTCTCACGTAAAGGGAGTTTTCAGCCAGCTAAATGGTGTTAGAACTGATTCTAGAAATATAATTTCTAAGATGGTATTGAAACAAATAAATGTGCAATTTTGGGACCTATTAGTAAAATGCTAAGAGAAGACTGAAAAATCTTTTAATTAAATTAAAATAATGGAAGTTAAAAAATATATTATTATTATTGTTGTTTTTTGAACTATTAAACTTGGTTTTGTACTATTTTTGCTCTACTTTCGTAAAATCTTTTGCTTCAATAGTGGATTCAAACAAAGTTGACAAGAGTTAAGCAACAAAAATTTATTAAACATTACTATTTTTAGCAACATTGTACTAAATATATAGCTAAAAAGAAGAAACAAAATAAGCTCTAAATATATACATACTTTGTCAAAAATATTGAAAGTTTTTCAACATGACAATGTTTCAAAGGACAGGACACTTTATTCTATATTCAAACCTTTACAAATTAATAAATTTATTCCTTGCTAACTTTTGATGTCTCTTCTCTACTAAGTTTTAGAATGGAAAGAAAATTACGTTTTCTTAGAGTAAGAAGCTTAAGGCTATAATAAAGTAGACCTGGGGTAACTTGTAACAAATACAAAGAGTATCGAATATTTTCTTTTACCACGTAGGCTCTATTAAAAAAATTTCCTAACAAATTTTTATTGCGCAACTCCGTTTAACTTTTCCAAATTAAAGCAAGAAAAATTAGTGTTGAAAATTGCATTGGTTCTTACAAAGTTGGCAAGAGTCAAGCAACAAAAATATATTTAACATTTTACTAAATATGTATCTAAATAAAAGAAATATACTAAGACTCTAAATATAAACTTTGTCAGAAATATTGAAAGTTTTGCATAATAAATATATTGTTACATTTTAACCTTTTTAAAACGTTTGAGTTCATTTAACTTGCGTTAAAATAAAATAAACACCGTTTTATTTTGTTATTTTACAGTTTTATGTATTCCGCTATAATTTTTATACTGTTTGTCTTAAAACAACACTTAATATTCACTTATACAACACTTTTATTTCCGTTTTAACACAACTTTATTTATTGACAGCCAAATGATAACTGACTAACGTGTAGATAAAGCAGCCTCTTTATATACCTAATTGGCTTTCAGTAACGTAAAAATGGTCGATTTGGCAGTGCTGCCAAATACGCAAGAAAGTACGTCATTGATAGGGTGGAACATAATTACAAAATTTAGGCATTTTTATTTTCGTAACAATATGTATGTTAATAATGTTTCAAACAAAATATAATGCCAATGTATTTATTGAAATACATTTTTATAACCAACATTTTATTTTTCTGAAGTAATTATTCCACTAAAACTTTTTTGAGAAAATAATGCAAATATATTTATCGGTGAATTGGCTAGCGTTTACTACACGTATGCTTGGTATAACTTTCTCATACATACGTCTGTATGTACATATATAATCTCAATTCTATTAGTTTCAATGTATACAACATTCCTATATTATATTCTATATAGTTTGGAGCAAAGTTATTTCTGAAGTATTTTTTTTAATTGTATTTACTACTCGCGTTCAGCCAGGCAGGAATAATCGAATTTTATTATTTTAATTACAATGACTAATAAACATCTTCTCGAATGACAATTTCTTTATTTGCAATTAATACCCATGACATAATAATAAAGACATCATTTTTCGTAAATACAATTTAACTTAAAAATAATTTATTTGTAAAACATAATACATACTTACACACATACATTCATATTATATTGCTTTTATATATATAGAATGCATTTCTATGAATAAATGAGATTACAATAGAATAAATATGATGGATATGAAGTACAATACGTTTCGAAATGATCAACAATTAATTTTAGAATATACAATAAGTAACAATATACGAGGGCAATATAACAATTTTTCTTTTTTTCTTGAGACCAGCACTCAGGTGATAACCCCTATAACCTATGCTGGTACTAGGAAAATAGGTTATGAGAGGGAGGATAGGTGGAGTAGTATCTGTGGACGTTAGATTTAAATTTGCTCCTGTAGTAAGTGGCAGGGAACAGTGCGACCAAAGAACGAATTCTCGCTATAATGCTGTATGCGCTTCACTGGACAATCAATTACAACAGCGTTGGCAACCTACTGGGTAACCCAATTAAGCCCACCCGGGTTTTATTGGGTTTTTTATTTAAAAAAAAACCGGGTGGATTTTTCATTTAGATGTTGTAGTAGTTTGTTTGCAATAAAAATAATTACAGTGTACGTATTTGGTACAAATAAATGGGGTATGTTTTCTAGTTAAAAAAGATAATGAATTAATTAATTTATCGAAATGAAAATTTATCAAATCACTGCTTACATCTATTCCCCACCTCTGGGTCAATATCCTAATACCGTCTCATAAAAACTTCACGTCCTTTGAGGCGATCCACTTTAGAGCTGATTTTATATTTCTTCACAAGAAGTGATTAGGTGACATGCCAAAAAATATTATATCCGTCGAAACAGCCAATAGTCAAAAGGAACAATGTTTGGAGAATACAGCGGGAGTGGCATTTGATCGTTTCTAACAATTGTTTGGCAACTTTTAGGATGTGAGACCGAGTGCTATCATGCAAAAGGAAAACTTTATCTCTGTCTGTCTGTCTTTATATTCCGACGGTTTTTCTCATGATTGTAGTCTACTTCGATCACTGAGTTTTATCAGCTCATAGTACACAATGCCGCCTTGATTCTACCAAGAGTGCAAAATTGCACTGTAAATACCAAAACAAAAATGTAATTGTACTAACAAATTACAAATATTGTCGAAATGAACGAAATTTGGAAGCAGTTGTAAAACCAAAAAAAAAAAAACATTTAAAAAACCCAATAAAATCCGTGGGTTGGGTTTATAAAACCTGGATTTTTGCTACAAAGGGATACGCTCTACGAGAAATACGAGTATTATGTAAAAATATAGGATTACTAGGAATTAGCTTCTTAATTTCGTCGAAACACATTCCGTTATAATACCGATAGAACCATGAAAGACACGCAACATTGCAACGATGCTTCAACACTTTGGAAAGTGCCAAACAAACTGCTATTGGGCGGTAGTTTTCGGGGTTACTAGCCTCACCCTTTTTAGGGATTGGCGTTACATTGGCAACCTTCCAGCATGATGGAAAAACACCAGCACAATAAGACGCACTGAAAAGATTAGCCAATGGACGCGTAAGCATTTAAGAGCACTGCTTCAAACCCAGCGCTGAAATGCCATCCGACCCAGAAGGCTTATTAACGTTGAGATTTGCCAGAGCCCTTTTAACAGCTCGGGCTTGGGCACTATACTAGGCATAGTCACTTATACTCTTTCAAGTTCGAACAGTGGTAGAACGGCAAATTCGAATTACCTGCAAACATTTTAGCCAGAAAGCTTGCCTTTTCAACCGGGTTAGTGAATACTTAGTTCTTTTTTATAAGGACTGGAACCAAATTATCGCCGTTCATAAGCCTTTTAATGAATGACCAAAAGCTTTTACATCTCCGTGGAAAAGTAAGAACTTTAGCACATGTGTGCTGCTCGTTTAAAGCCTTTTCGCACTTAACTAGCCTGTTTGTGTAGCGAATCAGTATAATCGTATTTGTCAATACGCCAATTTTTGAATGCTTCCTCTCTGGATCTGACTCCAAGTTTGGACGTCTGATTAAACCAAGATGTATTTCTTGATTTAATCGGAAGCTTTCTGGATGGGATGAAATTATCCATCCCAAGCTTTATTATATTGACAGCTATTTCGACCTTGGCATTCACGTTAGAATCAAGGAAACAATGTTTCAAATTGAAATGCCCGTAGATATTGTTAAGCTCAGCCCAACCAAGCGCTTCGTAGCTGTACATAAAACGTTTTAAAGATTGTAGAACGGGAAAGAGGCAGAAATGATACAATGGTCAGAGTTTCCGAAAGATGCAAAGATCTCAACTACGTACTTCTCAGGGTATGTAGTGAGGAAAAGGTCAAGGGTGTTATTTTGCTGCCCATCTTCACACTATATTTGAGTAGGTTTGTTCACTAATTGCGCAAGGTGGCTGTGCGCGGTAAATAGCTCTACGTATTGGCATTCCGGAGTTGTGCTTCCTGAATGGCGTAGCAAAGACGAATCAAATACATTGAAATCACCAGCAACAACAATTTCACTGTTTGGGAAATTCGCAAAGATACTCGATATGGAATCGGAAAGAGAGTCAAAATCAGAAATGGTAACCTCTTTTCCCGCGTTTGGGCTTCTGTACAGGAACCCGAAATGCAAAAGATGTGCCCTGATTTTGAACTTAACCCAAAGGCAGGTTAATTCTGTATCATACACGCCAAGTGGTTGCTGGCACTGGTATACAACTTAGTCGCGATTGTACATTGCAATTTGCATTGGATATTTTGGATAAAAGATATTTCTTTCAAGAAAGATTAGATGCAATATCTTTGTCGTTTATGGTACATTTATACAAAGTACTGGCCATCGTTAGCTACGGCCTTTTCCATTTTACTGATTATAAATATTGTTTTCTTAATAATTTTTAAGCGGTATTGTAACATACATATGGTCAAATATCAATGATGATGACATATTACGACTTTATGTCTGGTTGTTTGACTAGAGCTCGCATTAAACGAAACAAGTTGTCATTATGGATCCAAATTACACAATCAGTAATAACTTGATGCAAAAATTTATATTTATTTATTCCTTTAGAGACATAAAAAATTGTCATTCAACGTCCCTCAGCTCCAACTCCTGTGTGGTACCCAATTTCCTAACTTTTGAACAAATCCTGCTGTAAGCAAACAATTTAAACGTGGTCTTGCATGGCTTCTAATAATTTTACAAGTTCTTCTTGAGAATGACAACAATCTTAAATAATCTAATATTTTTAAAGAGTAGTCTTAACGTATGTACATATTGTTACGTTTTAACTTTTTTTAAAACGTTTGAGTTCGTTTAAATTGCGTTAAAAAGAAAATTAAACCACTTTGTTGATGTTACAGTTTCTTTACTTACTTCACTATAACTTTTATACTGTTTATCTTAATACAACACTTAATATTCGCTTATACAACACTTTTATTTTCGCTTTAACACAACTTTTTTTATTGACATCCAAATGATAACTAACTTATAAAACAGCCCTTTATATACCTAATTGCCTACATTTTGGGAGGTTCAGGATATATAGATCATCTTCCATATCCGTCAATTCAAATGTAACGTAAAGATGGTCGATGTGGCAGTGCTGTCAAATTGACAGGGCGACACAAAATATACCAAAATCCTACAATGCAATGTTGTATTTTTATGTTCGTTACAATATCTTACCAGAAACGAACATAAAAATACCACACAAAGCTTTTAGAAAAGAACACAAATAAACTATATAGGGCTAAAGGGCAAAATAATGATTTTTTGCAGAAATAAATACCTCTCGAGAATACCGAATAATTTTTTTAACACAAACCATGTGTTGTTGAGAATATCGAATTTTTAAGTTAGACATTCAATTATTCTTGTATTTTCTCCAAATAATAATAAAGGCTTTAAATTGGCTGTTTTAATAACGACGTCTTTTATTACATAAATACCTTACCATCTAATCATTTATTCTAATTTGAAAGTATGAATTCAATTCAAGAGGCTAAAACCGAATAGGACAGCAGTTCGTAATCATAATGACACCGCACAAGTTTCCACCCATGCATTTTATAAATGGAACAGCACTTTTTCAACAAATATATATATATATATATATATATATATATATATATATATATATATATATATATATATATATATGTGACCATTACCAAACTCTTCTTTAAGTATTTACATGGTGAGCAAACATGATCAATCCGCTCGTTTGAGATGCGTACAAGCTTAGCCACCTTAATAATTGCAATTCTAAACACCCTAAGATGTTAATAAGCTCTTGTGTTAGCAGCCATAGTCAAATTATACAAAATTGTATCAACAAACTTTCTTTTTAATAATTTTGCTAAAAACTATAGTTTGCTAATAAATGTTTACTCCAAAAACAGAAATTAATCAACTTAAATTGTTAAATTCTTACGCAGGTAAACACACAATGGCTACGATAGAGTATGAAATTTAACTGTAATGCCACTAAAGGTAAGTTCACATTAGACGCACATTTGACGAAACAAGCGTAACCACTACTTAATAAAAACATTTTATGGAAATATTTCTTTTTGTGTCAGCATTTCTTAGATTTTATTTAAAAACAAATAATCGGGTATTTTCTGGAATCCGATATCGAGTGAAATTGAAATCAAATGAAACTTTATATTGTTAAAATTTTTAAATTTGTGAAGATTTTGACAAAAGTGGTCTTCTTGCGGAGCTCGGCAAATGAGTGGTGACTATTCGGTGAAAATAGAAATGCAGGCTTGAAGGCCATACTTACTTACTTCATATCGGCAACTAGAAGCCATCTATACCTATCGCACATGCTATATGAAGCTATGGACAGTTTATTAAACAATTTTAATTAGGAAAAGGACAGTTGGAAAGTGTGTTGCGATTTAAAAGTTGTTGCTTTTTTAACAAGCCTCCAAGGTGACTATACAAAATATTGCTGTTTTCTCTGCCCCATGGATAGCCGAGATCGAAAAAATCACTATGTAGAAAAGAATTGGCCGACAAGACCCTAAAGCACACTATGCTTACATAATGTAAGATATTACAAAGCAAAATATCCCGCCCTTATTAAAGAAGTATAATGTGATCTTACCACCGCTACATATAAAGATGGGCTTAGTTAAAAATTTTATTAAGGCACTAGACAACGAAATCAAATCAAATCTTTCAACTGCAAATACTTCTGAAGGCGTTTTTGATAGTCCTGAAATACAAAAAATTTTCCTAAAGGTAGAATTAGCCGATCGCAAATATAAAAGCCGTAAATGTAGTCGTGTCAGCTGATCGCTTTTGTTATATGAAAAGCTATGAAATTGCTTACTTGACCGTAATGAAACTTACTCGTAACTGTAACGTCTCAACCTGTTGAAAATAGAATTTGATGGCAACGTTACGTGATATTTGTCAAGCATTGTTGGTCTGTTTGTATGTGGAATGTTATTGGGGTACTTTTACTCTTTTTATGGTGCTTACATTTTTTGTTAAATACATAAAATATTATATATGTTTATTGTTTCAAATTAGTTTTTTTTTGTAAAATCTAAAAGAGCATTTGTCAATCGTAAATGTTTCTTTGTAGCAAAGGTTATAGGTTAGAATGAATTATATATTGTGCATGTATATAGTACGTTTATGCTAAGGATTGCGAAATAATTGTAGTACAAGCTTAGATAATCATGTAACAACACACATAATAGATAATATAAATAACAATAAGAATAAGAAATATAAAGGTTTTTAAAAATATATATCATTGTATATATCCAGTAATGTATGCATGTATGTGGAAAACCAGAATTGTAATCTAATTACATATAAAAGTGAATCTATTATTATGGTTTTTCGACCTTTATAAATCAAATATTAATAATTATTCAAGATTAAGATATTTTTAAATAAAAAATTCTTTACTTTTTTATCGATATTTCGCTACCTCTTTGTGTGGCTTCGGCAGAAAATATGTAATTAATTATATTTATTTGTAATAAATTGCATATAGATGTATGTATATATTTATTGATATAAAAAAATAGTTTTTATTTAAAAATCTTAAGCTTCAGAAATTATTAAAGTTCAAATATGAAAGTTTAAAGTAATGTCTTCGTACCATTTAAATAGTTTCCGTACTTTTTTCACATAATTTCAAAATATATACGAGTACACATATTTAAGTGCCATCATTGTTTTGCACAGCTGTTATTATTTTTTTAATATACACGTGTTTGTGTCTATTGTATGTATACCTAAATATATATTTTTTTCTTTATGTCAAAAACACAACACGTTTTTAATTGTTCTAAATATAAGCGGCAAAACTTTTACATTTACGTTACATTTACAATTACGATACATTTACGATTTCTACGTTCAACTAATGAGGCTTCAAACCCCATATTTGAAAAGTTAATATCAACAGGTGAGAAAGCTGCCTGTAATTAATTTCGACAAATTGTTTCTAACTTTCTAGGAAATTACAGAAGTTTAAATTATAAAGAAATCATTCGTGATTTGCTTGAAAACTTTTAAAAATTAGGTAAATATTAATGAAATAAATTTAAAAAAATTATTAATGCCTATTTTACGTGTAAAAATGTCGCTCAAAACAGATTTCTTACATTCGCATTTGGACTACTTTCCGGAACCCTGGGTTCCGTAAGCGACGAGTATGGTGAAAGCTTTCATCAACAAGTTGAGATCATGGATCATCGTTATCAGGAAGTACGGAATGAAAACATGATGGGGGATTTTATTTGGCTCCTTATAAAAGAATCAAGCTCAGAAATTAATAGAAAACAAAACAAAAGTCGTAATAATTTTTAGATCATACTTTGTTAACCTTCTTTATAAAACACAAAACTATTTGTTAATTTAATTTTTTAAAAGATATCTATTGCATGCTACTCAGATAAATCGTTGTTGAAATTTTCGGCAATTATAGCAAAAAAAGTTTTTTTTCAAAACTAGAAAAAAACTAGGTACTAGATATATCACTTTATTGGGAATAAAATCAGTTTTTACCAATCGATTTGCATAAATTATGGTTTATTTTATTTATATTATATGCAGCTTTATTTAGTGAAACTGGTAAAAATTTTTTTTCTTTCTATTTTTTGTACATTTTTAGATATCAAAAATTTCATAATTTTTCCAAAAAAATTTTTTTATGTAATTTGTTTCTCAGTATCTCAAAAAATATTGGTTATACTAAAAAATGATATTAGAATGACTTAAAGCTGGTATAAGTGGAAATTTTTTAACATATAGCCTAACGAAATCGAGTGAGTCATTTTAAAGTTATCATAAGATGTATGAAGCAACCTTTTTAAAAATCTCACATTTTAGGCGACCATAGCGTATCAAAAAAATATAGTGGTTATCCATGGTCAAAAAATGTGTTTCCATTTGTTGCATAGTGTCAACATGCATCGGTGTTTGATATTCCAACCATTAAAGCCATTTTCTTTATTATCTGCATTAAATAGATGACTCATGTTCTGCTCCGTATGCTTCATTACACTTCTATTCTAAATTGCTCTTTTAGCATATGCATGCAATTAATAGTCGACATTCTGCTCGTAACAAACGTTCTTGTAAATTTTTGTTCTGGTCGCTACCTAAATTACATACATATGTATATACATAATATGTATATGTACATACATTTCTATTTTTTTTTCAACTTTTCTTCTTGCCACTTATGTATTGCGTTTTCATTTTACACTATTTAGGATGAAATAATTGCTACAGCGGATGTATTCATATCCATTCTACTAATGTGAAATGGGAAATGTCATGTCAGAGAAAAATTGCAACATTAGTTTTGAAATTATTACCAAGTGTGACTTATTTAGAAATTCATATTAAGCACAGAAAAACTATGTAAAAACAAATATGTGCGGTACCATATGCAGTTAATTTTGTTGGTAAAGTTACACATCTACTTGCTTACATTTTGATGTACACATATAACCGCATACCTTTGTTTATAATTTCTTATGTAAATTTTAGGTCCAACCATAATGCGCGTAGGCTAGCTTAAACGACTGTGCGAATACACTCTATCAAATGTACATAACTATAATGTACTTAACAAGCTTTTCGTCAAGTTCGTTTAGTTGCATTTGCTCACGTTTTGAGAAAACCTGATCGCAGTGATGGGAAAGTTGATACGATCGTACTTCTTTTGATTCTATTTAACTGCAAAAAATACCGTAGAATGCCACTAACAAATATGATAATCTCATAAATATTTCCCTATTTCTACATTCCATTGTTTCAGCATTTTCGGGTTTTTATTTATTTTTAGTACTAATGACAACTCGATTGCGCTATGGGGCGAAAATGAATGATATTGAAATACGTGGGAAGTGATACTATTTTTCTGATAGGCACTATCCAGTACAACACGAATCTGTTTTCGAAATATTCAAAATTATAAGTAAAAACCGGTTTTGAACTTAGCTGGATTTTAATCGATTTTATGTTTCTGATATGGAAACAGGAGCAACATAAATATAGTTCGCTTTTAGTCCGGTATTACGGGATGTCCCTATGAATCTGCGTGTTTACATAAAATTCCTGGGGAGCGTGCATTCCATGTCAAGAATTTTTAATGAATGAACCCTTAATGGATTCATGGACAAAACGGAGTTAAAGGTTATTGCATGGCGGATGAACTTGAGTATGGAGTTATCACTTTGGATCCGAGCGAATCAATTGGGAGCATCGGTGCTTCTTTTGGGTAGACTGGTCTCACGGAAATTACGTCAAATGGCGAACGAACGAGGGAAAATGAGTCCACCTGCTATTATACCAGAATAATCTGGAAAATTTTGGATTACAGCAGAACGGGACAGCTGTTGAGGCTGCTTAGAACATATGCATGGACTGTTAGTAGACATAATATTGGAAACTCCTAATAATTATTTTTACAGAAGTTGCAATGATAAAGAGCATGAGGAGTCTACGAGGACACTGGTGCGGAAATGGACACATGGTAACACAACGTGACCTATAATTTGTATCCAAGCAAGGCTATGGTAGCTGCCAGATTTTTTGGGCCTTTATACAAAATGAAAATTTGCTTTTGTGTGCCATTTGGAAGAGCATTAAAAATTAATATTAAAACCAATATAAACCGTAACGAAATATATAGTGGGCTTCGTAGCATGTTTATCACTTTCATTTAAATCAAAAATCAGTAGCTAAAATTAATCTATTATATATTCGCCATTGCTGTTCATGACCTCTTCCCACTTCTCGACCAACTTCCCAATGCCATCTGTTCTGCTATCGAGAAATTTGTTGAGTTAGTTTTAAAGATCCTCTTCTTTGTTGAAGGTAGCGTTTTTTGTATAGCTCAACAAGGAGCGAAGAAAATGGTTGAATGCTGAAGAAGCCCCCATTTGAGTTCTTAGAGTCCGCCTTTGACAATTTGTGCAACATGGTGCCTGGTGTTGTCGTGAAAGAGTATAGTTTAGACTTGTTGATGGAGTGTTTCCAAATAGCATCTTGCACGCGGTATAACCGCGCTATGAAGAGTTCCTTGTTGACCCTGTCATTATTTTGTGTCAATTCCCAGTGCACCATGCTCTCTCAATTCAACCATCTTCTTTAGACGGAAATCGGGGCTTACTCTCGGCTTTGACTTATCTCATGGAGCCACCAACTATTTTCTTTGCTTTATATTTAAGTCTACGCACAATTTCTCATATCCTGTGAGGTTTCGGTACAAAAAGAGCTGTTTATGATTACGTGTTGCTCAATTGTGGGTAAAATGTTAAGAAGCAATTCGAAGGCGATCTTCTTTGTTGTTTTCGTTCAACGTTCAACGTTTTCACGGCCAGAAATTATCAGAGAAAATTGAAGGAAATTAGAACAAAGATATGATTAAACTGTTAATTTTTCAGTAATACCAATGCCCAGCTCTTACATCATTTATTATGACCCTATACAAATACAAGAACAAATTGTAATCAAAATGGGCTTGGAAATATCACTCTTAAGAGGTACAGAAATTCTTTCAGAGCATATATTAAATCTCACCCGATTAGCTGTGATGAAATAGACTCAAAACTGCTAAATATTATATTAATTTAGAAGCTAAACTAAAAGTGGAAGCTGTACTAAAAGCTGACAGGAGGCATTAATATCTTACTGGCGCTAAACAAGCTTGCTCCGTACAAGTCTCCGGGCACAGATGGCATTATTTCCCTGGTTGATAGCTATTTATAAGGCATGCTTGGCATGGTCTTATATCTCGGAGTCATGTACAGAGTGTAAGGTGGTTTTTATTCCGAAGGGAAGCAAAACTTCTCACAGTGCCAAAAGACTTAAAACCCATCGCCATAAAGACAATTTCCTTTAGATTTCTGGACCACTACAGTGTTTAAAAGGCGGAGGCCTAGGCGCTAAAGGGGGCAGTGTACTTGTTGATGCACTGTGTTTTCAATGTGAATTTCTAAATCTATACGGACAGTCAGGCTGCTATTAGGACGGTCAGTACGAAGTCTGCTTGATGTCGTTTTTGGTATGTGAATGCCGAGCATATTTAAACAAATTGCGAAACACTCAGACCTGAAGGTTATCTGGAAGTGACGTTACTCTCACTCTCTTGTTAGCAATAAGGAGATTTACCACTCGTTCGGGATCCCACTTTCCTTTTGCAGGCTTCTTATTCTGCTATACTTGCCGAGCAACACACAGTGACGGTGGGATGATGAACCTACTTGCTCTGTACCGAACAAATCTTGGCCCTAAACACTTGGTAGCAATCGGAAAATATTATAGGGATGCCGCGACATAGGCATTCTGGTCATTAATATTACACGGCACTGGGTAGCAGATGCACATGCGAAAATCTACTTTCCAATGACTACTGCAGGAGCTGTCACGATGAGAAAGAGAAAGAGATTGTATGTCCAAATTTTTCAGATGTTAGGACTTTTTTCTACGGCAGTCCATTTCTGCACGCCATATCGGACCTGGCTGACATAAATGTTGTATTCTTTTATGTAAGCGCATGCTTGGTTTTTTCCCACCTGAATATTACATGCACCACAGTGAGATCAAAACATGCACCCAAGTAAATTGCACACGTGTCCGGTAACCCGTTGAAACTAACTAACTAATGTCGCATTTGTTTAACAAAGTTCTCATAACATCAGAATTTTCTTTAATATGAATGGGCAATGCTACACGATATTTATTGAACGCAGAATAGCCCAAAGTTTTGTGATCAGTGACTAAAGAATGTAAAGATGATATCAATATCTAAATCTGAAAAAATTATAGGCATATCGCAATACTACCATATTCATCTAAAGCCCCAACCAGCGAAGGCTAGCTTAAACGACTGTGCTAATTCACACAATGAAATGTGTATAACTATAATGTACTTAACAAACTTTTCGTCGAGTTTCGTTCAGTTTCATTGCTTACGTTTTGAGTGAACCCAATGGAACTTTACGTACGTAAAGAGCTGTATGCGTGTTATATGCAAAACAATAACAAAAGAAACACGTTGTGCAATGGAAGGTCTAGGTCTTTGCTTACTTAACTTACTGTCAAAAACTCAATGAAAAGCCTGTCAAATACGTAATCAACTTTTTGGTGGCTATAATGCACTTTTTGTTTTTGACAGTAGCTTAAGTAAGCAAAAGTATATTATAGTTTGGCCTTAAAGCGTTTGAACGCATTGTCCACAAGCAGATTAATGAGCATTTGTAAAAGACTGTATACAAGCCAGCAAACAATGTGATTTTAGGTCAAGGCATAGTTAAGGTCAAAATGGTTCAACATATGATATTATTTCTGATGCTTCTCGATTATTTCATACTTTGTCATCAGCTGAGAACTACATTCAATTTTTCATCATCTGCTGTAGTATCAGGATTTTTTATACGGTTACAGGTTTAAATCATAATTAAACAAAGAAATTTATTTTTAATATCAATGAAACGGGCCTTTTTGGATAGATAAATTTTATGACATTAATGTTTAATTATGATTTCGGCACGTACAAGGCGCAATCTGGAACACCAATTTTTTCATAAATTTTCGCAGCATATGCGGCTGCATTTTGCTAATAACTCTTTGAATGTTGAATTCCAGATATTCAATTGTCTCCAATTAATCGACGTACACAGGTGAATTTAAATATCCCCAAAGAAAATAATCCAATGAAGTTAAATCACACGATCTTGGTGGCCAATTAATTGGACCATTACGTGAAATTATCTTTCATCAAAAGATTCATTGAGTTAATCAATTGTAGCACACATGTCACATGTCAGCGAGATTATTGTCAGCTAATTGAGGCACGAAAAAGTGCTTAACCAATATATGAGTAAATACCCGATATATTCCTTGTTTGGGAATTTAATTTGGTATTTATACATAGCCAAGTAGATGGATTTATTTATTGATATAACTTCTTTATTGATATAACTTTATTTATTGATATAACTTTTTTAAACTGTTTTGTGAGCAGTTTTGATTTTTTTAAGATGACTTTACGCTCAGTGTGGTACAATTATTTCATCAATAAAAAAAATTTTTTCTGTAGTTAAAAATCACTATAACAACGATATGATTCACATTTTCTGACCACTCCATGGGATTAGCTATTACTAGCCATATAATAAAAGACTGTATGTATTCTATTTTTTATCAGTATTTATGTTCCTACTGCTGCCTAAAATTTCGTATGAAATAAGTGAGTCTCTTGTTATTTCGTAGTTGAAAAAAATGTTGCTAGAAATTTGTTGCAGTTGGAATATAATGTTGACATATACATTTCACATGTTTATCGTAAAAAGAACAGAGCACTTAAAGAGTAAATTATTTCACAATTATTTCGTACGAAATATTTTTACATGTAAACTTTACATAAACCATCTAGAAACCATCCCCAACGAACCTGGTCGACCGATTTGGTCGACCAATTTCCGCAGTTATTGGTGACATTTAAATGTACACTTATTTTTATATATATATATATAAAAATGTGGAAGTGCCATATATATATATATATATATATATATGCCATATATATATATATATATATATATATATATATATATATATATATATATATATATATAACTGGAAAATAACCGATTTCACTCAACGACTGATTTCAATCAAAATTTCCAGGTTCATTGGGCATGGTTTCTAGATGGTTTATGTAAAGTATATATATATATATATATATATATATATATATATATATATATATATATATATATATACTTTATATATACTTTATTATACTTTATTATATTACTATATACTTTACATAAACCATAAACCATATATTTGACAGTTTCGCACAAAATTTTGAACACAATACCAGGCTTTTTATTCACAAACCATGTCTTATTTCTTTTGTCATCATGTCCAGCACTTCCATACTTTATTTGAAAAGCAGACATTTTATAATTTTTGGTAAAGCCTAACCAAATCGATTCAGCAGGAAGACAATGCTGTCTGTCTGGTGAGACCGGAAAGATGTTACGTAGCACGCGCTTCTAAAACCTGGTGTAACCGTTAAAACGACAGTAAATGATCAATTTGAACCATGCATTGATCGAAAAACGTCCAGAATGGGCTACAAGACACGGCAAGGTAATTTTGCAACTATACAATGCACCTGCAGACAAAACAAAACCGGTCCAGGATACAATCAAAGCATTAGGCTGGGAGCTGCTGCCCCATCCGTTCATCACCATTCATCAGACTTGGTTCTTTCCGACTACTATTTGATTTCATCGATGGGACAAGCATTGGCTAAGCAGTATATCGATTCCTATGAGGAAGTCGGAAATTGAGTGACTAATTGGTTGGCTTAAAAAGACTAACCACACCAATAAGTCTGGTGTGGAATCCACAAATTGCCTGAAAGATAGGAAAAATGTGTAGCCAGCAATGGCTAATACTTTGAATACAATGTTTTTTACTTTTCTACTAAAAATTAGTGTTTTAGTTTTCCTAAAAATGTTCATTTCATACCAGTACACCTGATATTTTAAGCTAAAAGAACCGACAGAATTAATTGTACTCCTTACACATAAATTACCTTTTTTTAAGGTTCGACTTTTTGAAACTCAAACTGTAAAAAATTTTAGCTTATTCGTCATTTTAAAAACAATAACGTACGATAAAACTGTAATACTGTAATGCTTTTGACAGCATAATGAAAGTAACCAAAATGGAAACTATAGGGGAGCCGAAGAATTAGAAGACCATACCATATTTAGAGAACACAGGTAGAGAAAGAAGTTGCTTTCCATAGTATGACTTTCAGCCAAATTAAAAGATTAACCTCGGTCATTCGCAGCTGGAGGGAATTTGTTATGGCCTTAAGACCCTCAAGGATCCTTTAAGGAATTAAAAACTGTACTGTTATTTAAAACACTTATATTTGTTTTAAGAGATATGTCTTATGAAAAATAATGATTTTATGACCAATTTCCATATCTCCCGATTACATTTCTAGCTCCAGCTTCAGTTCTTGTTCAGCACAATAGTGACATACCACCTTAATCAAAAAGTTCCCGGAATAACCACCCATGGCGGTCCCATCGTTCTGAATTTTTTTTTTTTTTTTTTTTGTTTTGTTAAGTTGATACATCTGTTTTTGATATTCCCACTAAGTCTTAGCGTCATAACTTGACATTTGCAAAAGCTGAGTAGCCAAGAGTACATCTATCTCTATGTGTGTTGGGGATGTTTTACAATTTTAGAAATGGATTTAAATTTGCAACAACAAACTTGTATTAAATTTTGCATAAAAAACAGATTTAATGGTGCGCGAATGTTGGAAATGTTGGAAAAATGTTTCGGCAACAATTCTCTAAAGAGAACGGTCGCTTACCAGTGGCACTAGCTGTTCAAAGTGGTCGTGAATCAGTCGAAGATGATAAGCGCAGTAGCAGACCATAGACATAGAAAACCGACGAAAACATTGATAAAGTAAAAGAAATATTGGTCAGTAACCGCAAATTAACCATCATCCATCAACCATCCAAGACATTTAATTATTAATAATTTTGGGTTCCGTCGTGTAGCAGCAAAGTTGGTGCCAAATGACTTCAATTTCATGCAAAAAGGAGACCGTGTTGAGGTCGCAAAAGACATGATTTTCGTGACTGAATTCGATCCCACATTCATCAAAAGGATTATTACTGGAGACGAGACTTGGGTTTATGAGTATAACATGCAATCCAGACATTAGGCAAGTGAAAATAGCGTTCACCAAATGAGCCGACCAATAACACCACGTCGTTTTCAGTCAAAAAAAGGCAAGGCTCACGGTTTTCATGGATTACAACGGTGTAGCGCATCATTAATTTTTTCCAGAATGCCAAACAGTAAACAAATAATATTATTTGGGCGTTATGAGACGTTCGTGCGTGAAACAATTAGCCGAAAGAGACCAGAATTATGAGCAAAAAACTCATAGATCTTGCACAATATTAAAGCACCGTCGCACAGTGCCATCATGATTAGAAATTTTTTGACGAAATATGATTAAATACCGAATTCACCTGATTTTGCTCACTGTGACTTCTTTCTGTTCAATCGAGTTAAAAAAACATTACAGGGAGCGCGTTTCAGCATTCGTGAGGAAATACCGAAAACTGAATATAAAAAATAAGTCCGAGGATTGGATCAAGCGCTGGCATAAGTGTGTTGCAGTCGATGGGGATTAATTTGAAGGAGACAATATAGATTTAGATAAATAAACTTGTATCTTTAATTTTCTAAATAAATTCCGGGAACTTTTTGATCAAGGTGGTAGGTTCAAATTTACCCTTAAAATATGATGAGAAGATACCTTGGTGATTTTTCCCGCTCCTATACTTTTTTACAATTACAAGATTTTTGCTTTAAGGAGAATTTTTACGAATTTTGAAAGTTTTGATTATTGTAGTGTCTCCATATTTATAATTAAATTCTAAAAAGGATATTAGTTTTCTCATTCCTAAATTTTTGTTTAAAAACGCAGTTTATTCTCAGGTAACGTATTAAATCTAAAATATCACACTTTTTCCAAGCAAATATATAAATAAGCGGGTGTCAAAATATCGAAACTAAGTATTAATTTAGATTTTGAATATATATGTATATATTTATTTTATTTATTTCTTTTAAAATTAAGAAGTAAAACATATGTGTAATTAATTATAATTATTTATTTAATTAATTATTAATTTTAAAATTATTCTTCAAAGCCTGCCAACATTCATAGTATTTGGCATCTAATTTTTGGCAAGTTTCCTCACCCCACTTAGTAACAGCCATACTCAGAGATGATTCGAACATAAAGGCCTGAGTACCTTCGGCAACACGTTCAGGTTGCAGTTTAGCATTGGAAGCTCCCTCAAAACATTTGTTATCAGGACCATGAGGTGTCATCATGGAATGTAAAGTGGCACCACCTGGCATAAAGCCCTCTTCCTTGGCTTCATAACGGCCCAGAATTAAGCCCATAAATTCACTCATGCAATTACCTTGAAATATTTTTTTATTCATTTACACACTTCTCTTTAAGAATCTTAAATATTTTCAAAACTTACGATGATAATATGGTGGTCTAAACGTATTCTCTTGTACTGACCATCTTGGTGGGAAAATAACAAAATCAGCTATAGCTGTACCATATCTTGAACTAGGGCAAGTTAGAACAGTAAATATACTGGGATCACAATGATCAAAACTAACCGAATTAATTACATTAAATTTTGCTAAATCATATTTGTAGGGTACATAGTTGCCATGCCAAGCTACCACATCGAAGCAGGAATGATTTTGCTTTGCCACAAATAAATGCCCTTGGAATTTCGAAATTATTTGAAAGTCTAAATAAAATTAAGTAAGAAATTAATTTTCAAATTGTAGTAAATATATTATGTAAATAAGAGAAATAGAATAGTATTTTACCTTTTACTTGACGATCTTCAAACCAAGCTACTGGTGTTACAAAATCCCTAGGATTGGCTAAGCCATTAGCACCAATTGGTCCCAAATCAGGTAAATGGAAGTGATTATCGTATACCTCCAAAATATAACCTCTATTACAGAATTAAATAAAAAATTAAAATTAAAGGAAAATATTTAAAACTTTTTCATTCATACCTTGTTGGTCCACTAACATTTACCGAATATCTTATACCTTGTGGTATAACACAGATCTCATTTGGTGCCACTTTCATTTTACCAAATTCTGTCGTTATATTCAAAACTCCCTCCTGTGGAACTGTAATTTAAAATAAATCTAATTAGTTTAGAATTATAGGCATATTTATTAAGATTAAAACTCAATAATATTAAAAATTTGAATCCATTAAAAATTAATTTTATATATTTTGCTTCCGAAACTTGGGTTAGGTTAGGAGGGAGCAGCCTCGCTGAGACAATTAACACTTGAGCACACATAGCGGCCAGTTGTGATACCACAAATGAAGCGAGATCCCTGTACCGGCCACCAAGCCCTGATTAACCAGTCTTGAGGATCAGCTAGAGATTCCACTTAGAAACACATTCCCAGCCAGACAATTTAATGAATCTGGTGATAAGCCCGACATCAATGATCGATAGCTCTGATAGACTATCGCGAAAGAGCGAGCCAAGTATGATCAATGTGGCAAATGAAATGGGTCACACTCTTCTCTTTCTCGATCGATCTACAACCTCGACAGATATCATTCGCGGGTTGACGCAGCCTTTGCGCGTATCTACCCATAATGCAATGCCCCGTGAGGACAGACACTACAGAGGAGATGCTCCCACGATTTAATTTTAAAAGTTGATTGGTACGCCTACCATCCAATCTGGGCCAGGTGAAGAAGAATTACCCCCTGACCAAGATTTATCTGCCTGATAGACAGCCTAACGGAGGACAGCGGTACATCAACCCTTACAATTCGATGACTGTCCGGAAGGAGTGTGCCCGCTTTAGCAAATTCGTCAGCCACACAATTACCCGGAATGTCCCTGTGACCAGGGAGCCAAATGATGTGCACACCAAACTGTCGTGATAGTCACCAAAGGCAATCACGACAGTCTCTGATAAGCCTAAAGCTGAAATTTGCACCCGAGAGAGATCTAATAGCCGCTTGGCTAACAGAAAGAGTTTATATGTCAGCTGTGTGTATCAAATCCGCAGCATTGTAGGTGGCTATCACTTCAGCCTAAAACACGCTGCAATCGATTGGAAGTCGAAAAGACACTCTTATATTGAACTTTTCCGAAAAAAATCCGCAGCCCACCCTGTCCTCACATTTAGAGCAATCACTGTAGATCTCCACCGCATCGCCGGGGATGACCGAGCCAGAAGCCCTGTCTTCTCTATCAGGGATCATGGACTGAAATCCCACATCCAGCATCGGTCCGGATTGGACATAATCAATATCATCCAAAACTCGAGATTCCTCGCACAAAATCTAAGAGTGCCTCGAGGGGATAAGACGTCACCATGACAGAGCATTAAATCTCACCGCCACAAGTTTTGCCTGCTGTCTGACAAGTATACTCGAAGGGAGCCAACCAAACATGACAAAAATCGCCCTCGTGGGGATAGTACGTAAGGCCCTGTAATCTGAATTGCCGCAGTCCTCCTGACTTAATTCAGGAGCCTGATGTTGCAATGTTTATTGGAGGGCGGTCCACCAAAAAACTGCTCCATAAAGAGGGTTAGTTTCCACAATTGTCGAATAGATCCAGCGAATGACACTGGGCTTGAGACCCCATCTAGGCCCTACTGCTCCCCTACAGCAGTAGGTCGCACAATCCGCTTTACGAGCTCTCTCAGCCAAGCTAGCCTTCCACACAGATTAGCTCTTATTAAATTGCCTATCCTATAAAGCTAAATGAAAAATTTTAAACGCTTCATTCCTAATTAATGTTTTATCAGTAGTGATGTTTACTAAAAATGGTTTTTGATAAACCCTATTTTCATCCTCTTGCTATTAAAAACTTTCGATCAATTCATCAATGCTGACACGTTAAAGAGAATTTGTACAAATTTTAATGATCTTAACTTAACGAATCTGCAGATGATAAGATTACCCCTCTATTTTCAGTCTTTTTAAAAAACAATTTGAAAATAATACTTTTAATAGCCCTGAGCGGAACTGCGACTGAAACCGTGTTGGTGCTATTCAAGTCAAATTCCGTTCTAGTGAACCTATAATGCCAGACAGGCGAAATATCCATGCCTACACATTCTTAAACTGTCTGACTAACAGATACGCACAAACTATCAATAACAAATTTCACCGTAATCGCTGTGATTGGCGTTACCTTCTAAGTCTTCTAAAAAATCTAAAAGTGACGCTTAACCAAATAAATTTATATAATTTTTTAAATTCGCACATAGTGTGTAAATAGCTGTATTTTTTTCTTCCATGGCTGAAATTGTGGCTGTCTTGTTCCTGTCTAGTGGGGTCAAATCGCATGATCTTGGCAGTCAATATACTGAGGGGCACTGTCTTGTTGAAACAACATGTCAACTAAGTCCAATTCATTGACTTTGGGCAAACAAAGACGGCATTCATCTCACAGTACCTTGCTTCATTGACTGTAACGTTGACATTTTCGTCGTTCTTAAAGAAGCGCAGTCAATTATGTCGCCGGTCCACAAACTGCTCCAAACAGTGCATCTTTCAGGTTGCATTGGCATTGGCTCTTTAACTACCTTTGTCTGCCCCTAACTATCTTTCCATTCTGTTTATTGATGTACCAATTGAGCCAAAAATGAGCTTAGTGGCTGAAGATAATCTTTCGATAGTAACAGATTTCGTACACAACACGAGTTTTGATAATAAAATTAAGTAATTTGCAAGCGTTGTCCATTTGTTAGTTTTTTCATGGAGAAATGCCAAACCTTATTGAGTATTTTGGCATTGCCACATGTCACGAATGTTTTTTAAATTGATAAATCAAACAGCAAATAAATAACCCTTTATATAGGGTCCGCCAAATTATTATTTTTTTTTTTCTTGAAAATGCTACAAAAAAAAACTACTGAATATTTTCTCAAATTTCTCTTTTAATTTGAAAGTACAATCCTTCCGGTTAATAATGGCACTGCATGGCCTACACGATCGGTCATATCGATTGTGTGCAGCTGTATTTCACCAATGGCTTCACGAATATTGTCCTTTAAAGCGTCAATTGTCTCTGGCTTGTTGGCGTAACACTTATCTTTGACGGCACCCCACAAATAATAGTCCAACGCAGCTCCGAGGTGGCCAAACGACATCAGCTCTGCGGCTGACAATGCGATCTTTAAAAACATTGAGTGTAGCTTCGGCAGTATGGCACTTAGCGCCGTCCTGTTGAAACCAAATGTTGCTAATATCCTCCTCTTCAATTTTTGTGAACAAAAGTTCGTTCAACATGGCACGATTACGATCGCCATTGACTGTAACGGCCACTCCTTGCTCATTTTCGAAGAAAAATGGCCCAATTATGCCTTTGGACCAAAATTTGCCCCAAACAGTGACTCGTCTTGGGTGTATCGGCTTTTCAATGTATGCGTGCGGGTTTTCTGTGCCCCAAATGCGACGATTTTGCTTGTTTACATACTCGCCAAGATCAAAATGAGCTTCATCTAAAAAGATAATTTTTTGGCAAAATCGGCGTCTTCTGTAAGTCGATCGCAGGCCCAGATTCCCAGCGTTGTTCAAGCGTATGCACAACCATATTCGTTCAACGGAAGGATAAAACTAATTATCTGTCAAATCAGACATGAGCTAAGTGTTACCATTCACGAAATAAGCACCAGTTGAAAAAAAAACGTTAGATGGCGGACCCTTTATATACATATCGTTAACGTAAGATAGCCTCACTTAAAAGAGTAAGAGTTTTGGTGTTTCCTTGCTACCAAGCGAATACTTTTATATTAAAGTTGAAGGCAAGAGTGTACTCTGTTGTTATATTAACAGATTTCAAATGGGGACTTCCATAACTGTGCTTGTTACAGAGTAAAATTACGTATGATTGTAGTAGAGTAACCTTTTATTCGTTACAGAGAAAATATATGGAGAAAAATCTGTCGCTTAGTTCCACAGAAATTACAATAATTGACTCGTATCGCGATCAATAGCTTTCTAACCATGCCATTGCCGAAAAATTTCGTCGAAGCTCAAAAGTTATAAGCAATTATTTGAAGAACCCATTGGAGTATGGTAAACGGTGCAAACGAAAAATATACAGAAAGGTTTTATCTCGAGATAGACGCAAAGTTCTACAAATGCCTTTGAACTTTTCATACGTTTTTTTGCCGCATAGTGTAATCTTAGTCAAATTCGCTTGGTAGATACATATGTATGTAGTGTGAATTATAATTCTATCGCAATAAATTTCATATTTAATATTTCTATCAGATTGTAGCTTTTATAAAAATTTTATAATAGACTACATGATACACATAGAGACCAATGCTAATCAATCTCAATCTATCCCTATATCTATATCTAACATATATCTCTATCTCTATATGTATGGTATGTATATAAAAATGTCTTATGTTCGTCATTGAATAACTCGAGAAACACTTAACTGATTTACAAATCAATGCATGCGCTGAAAAGATCTACTTTCACTGATTGTCTTTAAAAAGAATAGGGGGTGCCAAGCCCATACAAATATTTATTTGCCTATATCTTCTAAACCGTAATAATAGTAAGAGTCACTAAAGTTGGTTCAAATAGGTTCTTAGTCAATACTGTGATACTTTCCATACAAAATAAATATTGATTTTTGTATGTATATCTTGATGACTTCGTAGATAATACTCACCATTGAACTTTGCATGTGTGGTGAACGGTAAGAGTTAAAGCTTCGTTATTTATCCACATTAGTCAAAAAGCGGGTACATAACAAAGGCTCTCAGCAACGCGGGAGGGTTTACTGCAGTATATTATAAATTTCTTTGTAAATTTATTTGGTTGTCTTTGAATCACGCGTAAACAACTGAACCGATTTCGTTGAAATTTGGAACACAGTTAGATTTAGATAATGAAATTGTTATAGGTCATGCTTTATTTCACAAGGTTAGATTCATGAGAAACGAACCAACTTATGATCGTTTAGAAGTTTGGCACACCTTTTAGCTCCAAATTAAAATGATTTTAACATTGCAAATTTTATTGCAAATTGAAACACACATAGATCTAGCTAATAAAAGTGCAAATTTTTTGAAATTAGATCCAGGAATATTTAAATTCGGGGGAAAACGGATAAAATAAGTGACTTTTCTTCTAACATTAGATTTTATATACTTTTTTAAATAAAGTTTTTTGTTTATTTTCATTCCAGTTTTGATGAAATTTGGAACGCAGGTAGATTTACCTAACGAGAGTTATAGCGTGTGTTTTTAGACCTTGGATAGTCCAAAATCGGCGGAAAACAAGACAATTTAGGTCATATGAGAATTTTGCTTATTCAGTTTGCTTATGTGTCAATCAGGCGTAAACGACAAAATAGATTCTTAAAGCATTGTACATTTTCAAAAGTTGCAATTTGAGGGGCAAAGGTGGGTAAAGGGAGAGTTTTTACATGCAAATTAAAAAGTAACTTCACAGGAAGAGTGGGAGTGGTATCTCCTACAAAAAATAATAAATCTAGTACATCCCAAAAATATATCAACGGGAGACGTTAAAAGTCGTAATAAAGAATATTATTTATAAAGACGGACAGGTGCCTAAAAAACGAATAGGATCGCGAAATATGTATTTATCTCCCAATCATAATATATATAATATAATATATATATATATATATATATATATATATATATATAAATATATATATATATATATATATATATATATATATATATATATATATATACATATACATATATCCGGGCATAGCCGGATGGATAAAGCTAGTTGGTAAATGAGATATATAGATTTTATCTTGAGGATTTTCAGCCTGATCGTGAAAAACACCCACTGACTAGTATATATCAAATTGCAATTATATCTAAATATTGCCAAAGAATTTTATAAAGGCTTATAAAGGCTAAGTAGCTAGTCCCCACTCAACAGAAGTTTTAATAATGGGCTTAACATATAGCGATTTTATTTTTGATAATTCCAACAACATATTCTTAACATATTTTTTTCATACTCATCCCGTTACTATATCTCTTAAGGAGTACGAGACGTCATAACTTTTGAAATATATCCACACATTACAACGATAACAGCAACAACAAAAATCTTTACCTTAGTTTTTGCTGTAAAATAAATGTTTTCAAAAATAAGATATTATTGGAATTTGAGTCTTTTCTAAAAAAAAGTTTGGATTTTTTATGAATGTTATCGTATGTAAAATGTTTAATGTACTGTTTAACAATTAAAAATTGGATAAACGTGCAACAAGTGACTCTATATTTAAATGTAAACCGGGAGCACGAGGCCGTAATTTGTTTTCAGAAAAAGTTATGACATCTCGAAGTCCTTAAGAGGTACAGTAACGGAATGTGTACAACAAACATAAACTTGTTCAGAATTTTTTGTGGAAATTCTTGTAACTTTTTTTATACTTTGAAAACATTTTTTGCAAGCTATATGCAGATAGCAAAGATGCCAGACTAATCATAAGCTTCAAGGTAAAATTATGGCTTTTCATTTATTGATTTTTACTAAAAGTTTATGTTTAAAACTAGCATCTGTTGACCAAGTTTAAAGATAATACTTAATTATAAATCAGTATCAGATAAAAGTTTGGGAAAACTAGCATATATAATTTGCGTTAAAAACTCAAGCTAAAATAATTATTTTAATTTAAAGATGCTACTGAATTATTATTTCGAGGCATTATAATATTAGAACGTAGCCTTTTAATATACCTCAGTTACTTATAATTATGTAGGGTATAAAAAGGAATAAAAAAAACAAAAGTTATATTGCGTGAAAACATACCAATTAAAAAGTCACCATCACTATTATAAAATGCTGTATTATCCATAGACGTATTACAGAGATAAACATGAACAGCTAGACCATGACGACTACGAGCATCACCAGCACCACAGACAGTATGAAGACCTTGAACGAAATTCACTTTCTCATTACCATTGGGAATATCAAATGGTTTCCAACGCATCTATACAAAAGCATAAGCCAGAAGAAAATAGACAAAAAGCAAATGAAAAACTTAAATGTTTTGTTTTTCTTTTTGGTACAATAAAATAGTAAAAAAAATGTGTTTTTTTCTAATAACACATCTTACGAAAAGTTTTTACCAACAAAAAATTTTCTTACCTGGTTGGGATTTGGTTTTTGCTCATCCCAATTATGACTCAAATATTTTCCAGCATTTTCGTATGCCTGGAATGGTTGATGTTTAGCACTGGGATTAATGCGGTAAAACCAAGTACGTGCATTCTCTTTGCGTGGTGCCGTAAAGGCAGTGCCTGATAATTGTTCTGCATACAGACCGTATGGACATTTTTGTGGGGTATTTTGTCCATCGGGCAAGGCATTTGGACATCTTGCATCTTCAGAGGAGAAATGGGAGCCAAAACCACTCATATACTAAAAGAAATAATGAAAAAGGAAATGAATGATAATTAAAAATGTTAATTTTTTCAATATGGTTTTTTGTTGAATTTGTGCAGTTAAGCATATATATTAAGGGTATTCAGGAGTCAATGCTAATTGGAATAAATTAGAACTATAATACAATATAATACCATAATGCAACACTAGTAGTAGTGGTTAAGGTGCTTACATACAACACCAAACAAAGAAAGAAGTTATATCCTCCCCAGGAGAGTAATTCTTATTTGAAAAAGTAAGAAAAGCCAGACCCGACTACAGGACTCCTGACATCATAATAAAACTGTTTAAGTATTGTGACTTAATAAGGTCACTTAACTTCTCGGTGGCCTCCTTCCCGCTAAATGCATTTCATACATTCTGCCGTCTAATTCGAGAGACAGTCAATGAAATCAAGATGCAAATATTCTTGCAAAGCAATATTATCTTCTTTTTCTTTAGGTACATATCCTTTACAGAACTTAAGCGAATCACGATTTATATAGGTTCTGCTCTCTATCCGAAGCAGCTCTTATTAGGTTGCCAATTGATCTAATTCCAGTCCATTTTTTGATGTTACGTAACCAAGACATCTATTCACGGCCGATGACCCGTCTTTCTTCAATTTTGCCTTGGAGTATACATACATAAGTAGAAGAAATTCATATTTTTCTCCTCGAATGATATGGCCAAAATAAGTAACTTTCCGAATTTCAATGGCAAAAAGTAATTGACGTGTACTATTTAGTATGCCGTAAAAAATACATGTTGGTTACAAGCTTGTTCCATGATACCCTTCTTCTATACATCCACATTTCAAAACTTTCCAGTTTTTGCAGTTGTAATGTTTTCAGTGTCCAAGATACCATTGAGTATAGAAGTATCGGCAATATAACATAACATAACATCTTACCATTCGGAAAGGAATGTTTATGTCAACTTAACGACTACATAGTATTTTTCTGTATTTAGAAATACAGTTCTGCACATCTTTACTTTGCATTTTATTTCCATATCTGCTGACCAATCTTCTGTGAGCCAAGCACCTAAGTATTTAATTTTGTTTACAACGTTATCTTTCCCAATTGTGCGTTTAGATGAAGAGTTTTGTCTCTGCTTATTATTATGAGTATACTTCTCCTGATGTTGATCATTAAGCCATAAGCATGGCTGCGTGCATTAACCTTTTGAAGAAGGAAGTACGATCCTTAATAGTGCGATCTAATGTAATATCATCGGCATATCGGATGTTAGTGATGCATTCTCCGTTCACTTTTACACCTTTTCGAACATCATGCAAGGGTTTTTCAATTTCGGTCTCTGCATTAAGATTAAAGAGTAAGCATCTTTGCTCCTGACGTTCTCTGTTTGATTTCTATACAGGTTACTGTTTGGTCTAAACTGATCCGTTGAAAAATTTCAAGAGCTTGTCAAACGCTTTCCTGTAATCTACAAAACATATGACATCCATACAGTTTTGTATCAGTGTTTGCATACAAAAAAAGACTTCTCGTGTACCAATTACCACTTTGAATTCGAACTGCATCCTGCCCATCTGCAATTCAAATTTTTTGACATGCGGTTGTGGATAATCTTTAGGAATATTTGCAAGGCATAACTTATTAAGCTGATCAGCTCGTTGCACGATTTCGGATTATTTCTTTTTGGGATAGTAATAAAAGTAGATTTTAGCCAAGTTTGTGGATAAATTCCTGTGTTCATTGAACAATTTGACAAGGATGTTCAGGTTATCTTCATCTATAAGTTTTTGTCTCGGTCAATAAATCATCAAGCATCCTATTTTTGGATGCGTTAATAGCTTTTCTTATCTCATCTTTTGTTATAGGTGGACCTATGAATTCTTGGGAAACAGTATCAGTATAGTGAGTTTTCACTGAAATCATCAAACAGGTTTTTAATATATTTTTCCCATACTTTTAGCATTATAACCAAATTATTATCATTTGTTAATGTTGATGGAATGTTACTTTTACGGATTTGACAAAGTTTCATGATTTCTCTGTATAGATTAAAGTCATCGTGTTATCAACAAAAATTATTCCGTTACGAAATCCAGCTTATTTTTGTCGATGAATCTCATGATTCTATCCTATCTAGTCAATGGAAAATACATCAGTGTTTAATACTTTATTAGGTTCGATTATAACATTTATTTATACGTGGACTTATGCATACTGGATCGCGATAAAATTTCACATTATCTACCACTGGAATAAATAAAATTATTACCTTTGACAATTGAGTAAGTGAAAGTAAATAGGTTGCTTTTGCGTTCGTACATAGTAAAAAAATGATTATAATTTTCTTATTTTTTCATTACAAAGTCCGAATAACTCTTTTTTACTTTAAGCCGTCAAACTCTAAGCAATTAAAATCAATACTGCAAAACATTTCCTCTTTTCCTTTTTATTTTCTATTACTTAGACTCCAACTATTTGAGTTTTTATTTAAAAAATCATTTATTGAAATATTCTCACGCAATTCGTCTATATAGTAAATGTACTTGATGAATTTTCTAACGCAATATATTAAAATATGTATTTGAATTCATCACAATTACCACTGTTTCGAATACAATGATTTCTTCCATCGCTCCCTCAAAGTTTATCACAAAAAGCAGAAAATGTAGGCAAACAAAAATATTTCGTAACTTTATAAATGTGTTTCTAAAGGCTCCGCCATCTAACGTTTTTTTTTTCAACTAGTGCATATTTCGTGAATGATAACACTTAGCTCATGTCTGATTTGACAGATAATTAGTTTTATCCTTCCGCTGAACGAATATGGTTGTGTATACGCTTGAACTTCGCTTCGCTAAGTGGGCCTGCGATCGACTTACAGAAGATGCCGATTTTGCCAAAAAAAAATCATCTTTTCAGATGAAGCTCAATCTGAGCTTGGCGGGTATGTAAACAAGCAAAATTGTCGCACTTGGGGCACAGAAAACCCGCACGCATACATTGAAGCTTTTGTCGTTTGGCCACCTCGGAGCTGCGAATTGAGACCGTTGGACTATTATTTGTGGGATGCCGTCAAAGATAAGTGTTACGCCAACAAGCCAGAGATAATTGACGCTTTAAAAGACAATATTCGTGAAGCCATTGGCTGCACACAATCGATAATGTGCTTAAAAATTGGACCGATCGTGTAGGCTACTGCATGACTAGCCGAAGCAGCCATTTGAATGAAATTATTTTCCATTATTAACCAGAAGGATTGTACTTTCAAATAAAAAAAAGAAATTTGAGAAAATATTCAGTAGTTTTTTTTTTTTTTTTTTGTATGGCATTTTCAAAAAAAAATTTATTTGGCGGACACTTTATGATATGTACATATCGTCATATGAAATCCAAAAAGCCCTAAGTTACAAAAAGTTCGAAATCGACTTTTTGATTGATTCTGATGCATTCTTTCAAAATATATACATATTCTCACGAATTTTTACACTTTTGCAATTGAAAAAGGACGTTCCTATCAGCATTATTCTAAGCTTAACCCAAATGGTTTATTTCACATTTTAAAAAGTTTTTTGTTTCTCCTGTAAAATTTTTTATATGTAACTTCGGCCTTTTTGGATTTCATATGACGATATGTACGTGTGTATTTAAAGCGTAAATCAAGAATATGAAAATATTAATAAATTACATACACGAAATTACTCTCATTTGTGCCAAAATTTAACATTGAATTTCTAACAGATTCCAATGAAAAATAATATCTGCTTTTACCCGCAAATATTCAAATATTATTTAGAATTATGTAAGTATATAATTCCACTTGTGGCAATCAAAATGTGTAAAAATATTTAATAAAGACAAATAAACAGAAGAACTATTATCACAATGAATTCCATTAGATTAGCATATTGATCAAAATCAATAATGATGTGTAATAAGCTTAATGCATATGAATAAAGATTAAATGTACATAAATCAGTAAAATGTGTAAATTAAAAAAAAATATATAAATATTTAAGTTCCACAACATATGAGCCGTTTATTTTTAAAAAGTGGCAAGTCCATTTTTTTTTTTTTTGTTTCGATATATTTAAAAGTTTCCATGTCATCAAATTTAAAAATATTTGTAAGTTTTAATATATATATTTTTAGTTCTTTGTGGTCTTAGAGAATGTAAGCATTTAATCCAATAGTCTTTGTGCTGCTGATTAAAAGAGGAAGTACTTTATTATAACTAAATGGGCTTGCCTCACTTTTAAAATTAATAAATAGTTTTTATTGTTCATTTCATTTTTTAGAATTTTTATATCAGTCTTTTTAATATAAAAACAAAATATTACACGGTGGACCAAAAAGAACTAAGTAGAAATACCTAAAAAGCAGAGGTAGCAAAAAACCCGGGTTTAAAAAAAAAAACCCAACCACCAACCATTGGGTTTTCTGGTGGGTTTTTTTTAGGTTTTATTGTGTTTTATAACTGCTTCCGAATTCCGTTTAAGTCGACCATATTTTCTTATTTATTAGTACAATTACGTTATTTTAGTATTTATAATGCAATTTTTCATTTTTGGTCGCCGCCTTGCGTTGTGCACTATGAGCAACTAAATCTCGATGATCGGATCAGACTGCAATTATTTCTTTTTAACCATGCATTATGAGAATATAACCATCTTTTTAACCATGCATTATGAGAATATAAAGACAGACATGATTAAGTTATTCTTTTGCATAAAAGTGCTCGGCCTTACCTCGCAGAAGTTTTTAAAAAATTAGAAATGATAAAATGCAGCACCCGCAGTGTTTTCCGGCCAATAGACTGTTTCGACAGAACAACATGCTTTAGGCATGTCACCAAATCAATTTTATTGCAAAAATTTCAAATCAGTTTCAAAGTTGGAGCGCCTCGAAAAGCGAGAAGTTTTTGTGAGACGGGATTTGGGAATTGGCAGAGATTTGACGAACTTGGTAATTCTTTATCTTTTTTGAGCTAAAAAACGGACCGAATGGATTTGAACTCCCAATACATTAATTATACTTATGCTACTAATTATATTATACTAAACTACGAAAACCCTTAAATAAAAAAACCCACCATGATTATTTAAATAATACCCAATAAAACCCAGGTGGGTGTAACTGGGTTACCCTGCTAGAATGTGATACTACCTTCTTGATAGGCTCTGCCGAGTACAACAAGAATCTGTTTTTGAAATTTTTAAAACAGTGCCAAAATCTTTAGTTATAGGTAAAAAACTTGATTTTCGTATCTTCATGTAATTATGAGCTAATATTTTGGCTCAGATTTAGCCAATTTTAAGATGCCAAGCTAACATGGAAAGAAGAGAAACAGAAACATATACCATTTAAGTAACCTTTGGCAATCTGTGAGTTTTTATACAAAATCATTACGAAATTATGTTCAGTTATAAATAAACTGAGTCTTCGGTTGTAGAAATCCATTGGAAATTGACGGAGCTATTAAGCTTTTTTCATGCATAATGGATAACTTTATATTTCCGAAATTACTTGGTCTTGCTAGCTGTGGTGTAGTGCCATCGCTACCATTTACTTTTACTAGATAATTGTTATTAAATATAAGATAATTATAATTAGAGCTAAGAAGACTGAATAATAATAAGGAACATTCTATCAATAACCTTAAAAATGTATACGGTGGTAATAAATCGATCATTTTTAATTCAGCAACGGAGTATTGATGTCTTCGTCAATTGGTGCATAATATATTTAATGGATCTTAACCTGAGAAAATGCAAGCATATGGTTTTTTCCCGCAAAAGTGTTATTCCGTTCGAGTATACAATTAATTCTTGCCCGTTAGAGACCGTTACTAACTTTCTTGATATGGGCGTGTTGTTGGATAAGAAACTTTTATTTATTGATCATATTACTATGATGAGTAGTAAGCTCGGGCTGTTCTACGATTTGTAAAAAGATGGTCTAGCGAATTTACTGATTCTTATATTACAAGACAGTTGTATATTTCGGTCGTTAGGTTAATTTTGGAGTATGCATCGGTTGTCTGGAATCCTTCTTATCGGTGTCATATTGATTTGATTGAGTCCGTGCAGAATCAATTTTTTTATTCTACTTACATGGCTTAGGGTAGAATTATGTTGATGGAATTCCTTCATAGGGGACTCGGTTGAGCCTGATTAAGCTTCCGTAAGAAGACCACAGAAGAGAAATTTTGGATATTTGTTTCGTTTTCAACCTTATTTCGGGTGATATTAATTCTGGGTTTTTATTTCTAAACCTAAATTTCAGCATCACTGTTAGATTTTCCAGCCACTATTGTCCTCCTGCATTAGACTTCTACAGGACAAATTGCGTTTCCTATCCATAGATTATGCAAAGAGTACAATTTACATTATGAGTTCATTGATTTTAACTGTGACGTCAGTAATATTAAGCGTCGGTTGCTTTTTAACATCTATATAAAGCGTCCGCCAAATAAATTTTTTTTGAAAATGCTATAAAAAAAACTACTGAATATTTTCTCAAATTTCTTTTTTTATTTGAAAGTACAATCCTTCCGGTTAATAATGGAGAATAATTTCATTCAAATGGCTGCCTTGGCTAGCCATGCAGTAACCTACACGATCGGTCCAATTTTTAAGCACATTATCGATTGTGTGCAGTTGTATTTCACCAATGGCTTCACGAATATCGTCCTCTAAAGCGTCAATTGTCTCTGGCTTGTTGACGTAACACTTATCTTTGACGGCACCCACAAATAATAGCCCAACGGTGTCAAATCGCAGCTCCAAGGTGGCCAAACGACATCAGCTCTGCGGCTGATAATGCGATCTTCAAAAACAGGGCGTGTGGCTTCGGCTGTGTGGCACGTAGCCCCGTCCTGTTAAAACCAAATGTTGCTAATATTCTCCTCTTCAATTTTTGTGAACAAAAATTCGTTCAACATGGCAGGATAACGATCGCCATTGACTGTGACGGCCACTCCTTGCTCATTTTCGAAGAAAAATGGCCCAAATATGCCTCTGGACCAAAATCCGCACCAAACAGTGACTCGTCTTGCGTGCGGGTTTTCTGTGCCCCAAATGCGACAATTTTGCTTGTTTACATACCCGCCAAGCTCAGATTGAGCTTCATCTGAAAAGATGATATTTTTGGCAAAATCGGCATCTTCTGTAAGTCGATCGTAGGCCCACTTAGCGAAGCGAAGTTCAAGCGTATACACAACCATATTTGTTCAGCGGAAGGATAAAACTAATTACCTGTCAAATCAGACATGAGCTAAGTGTTACCATTCACGATATAAGCACTAGTTGAAAAAAAACGTTAGATGGCGGACCCTTTACATAAAAATGGATTGTGGTTTGTTCGGATGCTTAAAACTTGAAAACGACTGAACCAAATTGCAAACTTCCTTCGGCGATTTTGCTCATTTGCTCATTGTTACGCGAAGGTTTAGGAAAAAATAAAAATCGAAAATTTTTAACCGATGGCGCTGTAGGTGGTCATTCCTTCATCACTGCTCCTGTTGAAGGTATTTGAATACGATTTGGCACGTCGATTCAGTGCACATATTCCAAATTGTGTAGCAAAAATAAACGGGGTTGAATAAGTGAACATGGTGCCTAAAATACAAAACAAATATTGATGTTTGTATATCTTGAGAACGGTCAAAGTAGAAGTTTCTGAATTTGGTAAAAATGACTTCGTAATTAATAGAAATCATCAGCCAATAATTGTGCACATAATAATCGGATATGTGGGCATTGTACGTAACTCCCATGCAAATAAATATTGATTATATTTATATCTTGAAAGGAAGTTTCTGAATATGGTCTAAATGACTTGGCATCATCAGTTCAAAAGTGGGAGAAATTTGAAAAGTAGGCGTGGCATCTTTGGTACAGAATAAAAAGTTGTTGTTTCTTATTGAGGCTTTAAATTAATAAATAATCACTCTGAGAAGGTATACAAACAATTGTTGTCCCTAAATAGCTGTCTACTTCTGTACATACATAGATTCCCGGGCAAAGCCGGATTGTTAAAGCTAGTTAATTTGTAAATGTTATAATATCTATTTTCATAACAGATTCATGTATATTTTTGTTAGCTTTAAGTATGTATATCAGTTGTTTTTATTTTCAGCTTTGGATTAAGTTCTGTAACTGATTAGTGGTTATTTGCTTATATTCGCTATAGTTCAGACTGTAGTGTGTACTTGTTTCTACGATATGGAGACAAGCCTTCCGCGCTCAGGTGCGGGTGCGTAAGTGAGTGGTGGGACCGTTCGAAGAAAAAAGCAACTCGCTCTACCGAAGTTTTATAAAACATTTGTATGGTGCATCCCTTGTAACTATGATCCAATTGAACCAATTAAAAGCTTTTTCATTGGTAGTCTTCTTTCTTTTTAATACCGCTCTATGCAGAGGTTGAGTTAAAAAAACTTGTCGAGAGTAATTTCATGGACTAACAGTTTATTATGTTTTCGACAATTTCAAATTACCTTGGGAGTATATAAGAAACTTGTTTTTCGTATTGCCAAACTCACAATTGTTTGCTAAAAATTAATGTCCTGAAAATAAAAATTTGTGATCTAATGACATTTATTTCACTGTTACTGGACTGAACACTTTTTATCCTTTATAATTGCTTGAGAGTGCACATGTCATTATAAGCTATAATGTTTTTTTTTTTTGGTGTTTATATTTGGTATGTGTTATAAACGACAAGATGTTACTATAGTTTCATCCCAAACATATTGCACACTAAATCATGAACAGTCACAACTCAAAATTTGTAAATGTTCAAGAGAGACAAAAAGCTGTTTTTAATAACATGGTTGTAATTATGTATATAATCAAATGAAGTTCTACAATGACGTACACCGTTTAGAAGACAGTTTACTTAACTATTTTTTTTTAATTTGGGCAATAATTACAAATAAGAGGTAATTTGGAGTTGTGGCTGCTTAGTTAAAAATTTAGTTGAATTTTTTCCTTTGAATAGGGCCTCTTTAACTGGAAATATATTTTGATTAACCCAAAATTGTATCCATTAATAATGTCACAACTCGAAATAATACTATTTGTGTGAAAAAAGACTACTGAATTACTCATAATTTTATTGTCACAACTGAAAATAGTACTCTTTAGCTTATAACGCACAAGCGACACAAGTAACATAAAAACAGTCATAAGAATATTTTCTCATGTAAGGAAGAAAGTGATGCAAACGAAAATTTTGTAATAGTCATTACCATTATCTTGGTTTTTTTTAAAGTGGACTTGCCCCACTTTTAAAATAAACGGCTCAGATACAATGGTGGCCATAACTAAAGCTACCAATGTTACATAATGCCTTGGAAGCAATTTAGACGGAAAATTTTTCCGTTTTTATATTAACAATCTATTCACAAAAATATAAATAAAAAAATTTTATCATTTATTTTTCTAACAGATATTTTGATATCAAAATAATGAAACAAGCCTAGAATATGCCTGTTCAAAACTAAAGCAACTTTTGTACATTGGCATTGCATTAATAAATACCTCAATTTGAGATTCGGAAACGGTGTACCTTCTGGACACGACTAAAAATGGTGTGTTTGTTCTTCTTAGAATCTTTTTTTTGATCTATGATATCCCATAGACTTTAAATAGGGTTAAGGTCAAGCGATTGAGCTGGCTAACCGTAAATAATGTTATTGAGTAGTGTATTATTGAGGAAGTTTATGTCTGATACAAATTATCGCTCGAAATGTGCTGTTTTTTTTTTTCGGCAAAAAGAGGGCACGCACAAGAAAATGTTTAAAAGTCTCAATACATTTCCTTCTTTATTTGACTCACAGAAAAGTTATTCTGAATAGGTTGGTATAAATATCACCACATACATATATACATATATGTATATAATAAACTCCACCGCCTGTTATGATGTAGCAGATATTGAAAATAAGAATTTAGAATAAAAAATATTTGTGTTGTGATAAACAACTAGAAATTTTCCTTGGGGCAATTGAAAAATAGTTGGAAGCGTAAACTACATATACATTTAATATTTGAAGTTTATAAGAAAGGACAAATTAATTTAAATTGTGGAATATTTTTTCATTTATTAATTTGTATTTCTTAAATTATATTAAAAGGTTGGCTATAAACAGTTTAAATGTCTTAAAGCAACTTTTAGTACATTCTCAATGCATTATTTTATATTGAACATGTTCTTCACCCATGTATTGTAAAGTAAAATACATATATTATTAAAGAAGGACGTTTGCTTAATTGGCGCATCATAAAATGAGATTTCTGATAAAAACATACATAAATTTATTTAAATATATGGTATACCATAAGCTACATAACATAAAAACTTTGTACAACTTAAACAACTTTAAGTGACTTGTTATTGGTACGCATAATTTCAGCATTGTGATATAGAATATACAGTATAGGACAAAACACATTAACGATATTGCACTTACTATCATATATCTTCATAACATAGAAAAGCTCATTCGAATTTTAATTTAAGTTATAACGATAATATCCTCCTTTTCTAAGAAAAGACAAGAACAAAGATAAACAAATTTGTAACAGTAAAAATTTACGTGAAAGTTAGAAAACCGCTATTTTGCATGCGTCGAAACAATAGCACGAAATAGTTCGATAGTTAAATTACCAACGAAAAAAATCGTTCAACAACAATTACGATCATTTCAAAATTAGAGAAAATTTGAACGTCTTTATAATCGTACCGAATCTATCATACTCTGCCCCTAGCCTAACAGTAATTAGCAATTAGAAGAAAAAATAGTTAATGAATTTGATAAAAATGAATCAGTGACATTAATCGCAAACAAATTTGGAATTCAACACATTATTATTTCCCATATTATAAGCCATTTCCATTCATCAGGCACATTGAAAACCATACACAGAGATAGTAGACTCCTAAAAACCAGCAAACGGAACGACCAAGCGATACTCCGTTTAATAAAAGAAGTAAGTCTTTGTATCAGGAAGGTCTATTACAAATCAATTAAAATTAAATGTTTCGATTAGATGCATCCAAACACGATCTGTCGAACTGCAAAAAAACTATTAACTACTGCCAAAATAAGATTGATCAGAATTGAATTTACAAAAGAGCAATTAAATTTAGATATACTTTTAATGGAAGACCGTACTCTTTTCTTACAAATGTAAGTTTAATATGAAACCTTCTTATGGAATTAGCATGTTAAGCTGAATAAAAAGAACAACGTTTTAATCCTCGACATACCAAAGACACGGTGAAACATAAAGAAGGAGTTGTTTTAGTCTGGGAATGCATTTCCGTCTGTGGAATTGGGCCAATACACAAAATAAATGGTATCATGGAGCGGTCCGAATACAAGGATATCCTGAAATAAATTATAATACCGCATGCAGAAGAAAAAATACCACTTCATTGGAGGTATCAACAGGACAACAATCAAAAATTCACAGATAAATGTGTGAAAGAGTTTTTTGTAAGCAAACAAAACATCATTTTGAAACGTCTAGCGCAGCCGCTAGATCTCAATCACCCAGAAATACTATGAGTTATTTTAGATCTGCGATAATTGTAGAATTAATGACGAACTTTATTGACAAGTGGAAATTGTATTGAATGAAACTTCTGGTGAAACATTATCGAATCTAATCATGTCAATAATATGAAAATGTAAAGAACTTACGAAAAAAATAAATAAAATAATGGCTATGCAACTAAATATTGGTAAAAAAAATATTTTAAAAGAATTTATTGAAGACATGCTTATTTTTCGACGCATTCAAAAAACTGCGTTCAATGCACAAAAAGTTAAATAGGAATATTCTTTGTCTTTTTAATTTTTTAGTGAATTTAGATGATTAACTTTATAAATAAATAAATTAGTTTAAAATTTAAAAGTGTTTGCTTTTGTTATTAAGAATTTTTGTATTAACCAGAAGTTCATGCATATGTTTTGTCCAATACTGTACAGATAACGAGTATATTTCTAGCTTTTACATGCGAAATTTTTAAGCTTAATAATTACTGAAAGTAAGCCCGATAATTTGGGATAACTTTTAAATCTCTAGTTTACTCCAACAAAAACAAAAAAAAAAGAAAACTTGCATATGCACTACATACATACATATTTATTTGAGTAGAATTTTCGAATATTTTATTAGCTACCAAATTTAATAAAAGTTTGCTCATAACTAAACCTAAGTAAGTACCCTACAAATTTTTACGCAAAACGGTTTTTCGTGTGAATTTAAAAAAAAACTCAAATCCTATCTTAAAACTAAACCTATAGCCCAATTTTAACAAACTATCAAAAAAAATCAATATGATTTGAACGTTGGATACATAATCTACAAGGACAGACAAATAGAAGTATACGCTCTGTTTAACAGAAAAATTGACTTTGAGCCAGCCGTTATAGTAAAATATTTTTCGGATATTGCAAACTTCAAACCAGCCAAAATGTAATAGTTTTGTATATACTCGTACATATCGCACATGTACCGCTACAGTGAGTCAACTAAAAATTTTTGAATTTTTACCTGTTGCAAGAAAACGATATACGGTGTATACAGATATACAGTATCTATCGATTGTAAAAGTCTTGCATCATTTGCTCTTCTTTGTCGCCAATAAAATACACTTGTCGCCCGTTCTCGTGATATAATCTTATATTAACCAGAAAAGTTGTTTGCCTTTACGGAAAATTTGAAAATTTTGTGTTAATTCATTTTAACGGTACAAGTGAGACACGTATATATACATATATATATATATATATATATATATATATATATATATATATATATATATATATATATATATGTATATATATATATATATATATATATATATATATATATATATATAAATCAATTAAAATCCTTAATAATTGCCAAGTAAAGTTAAATTAAAGAGTTGAACTATGTAGTACGGACATGATTATTCGACATTTTTCAAAAACCGGTTTTCGTATAATTCGAAAAATAGCACTTTTTCAAAAAGCGGTTTTCGATTAATAATAATTCAAATAAGCGGTTAACCGGTTCTTTTATATAAATAAAATTGTTCCTAATACTTGAAGCGCAGAGCTGGACGACGTCGTTTTAAAAATTAACAGTAGCTGATGGAGAGCTTAAAATTAAAGTGGCAATCAATACTAACAATAATTCTAACATATCTCATAAAAACTATGCTAAAACGATGTGTGAAGGCTATAAAAAACAAGGTTTATTACACAAAATACAGAAAAATGCTTAAGTTTCGAACAGCTACTCAAGCAGCTAATTTCATTTTTGTTGTTTATTCGGTTTATTCGGTATTCGAAAAATGAAGATTTTGAGAAAACTGTATTCGACAAAACCAAAAAAAAAAAACGGTTAAAGCCGGTCGAATAATAACCGTCCGATCTCCCTAGCCACTGCAAAGGAAAACTGAATATTTAAAAATTCATCCTAATTTTCTGTCATATGATCATCATATCATATATTATCATATGTATCTGCATTCCCTACGATATTTCTATTTTTTTATTCTCCAACTATACTTCATTGACTGTTTTTTGTTGCCCATTATCGTTATCTACTTAGCATTGTTTCCACTCTTCTCATATTTCCCATTTTTTTAATTATCCGCGTGGTGCATTGTGCACTTCATTTTCCTTCAACGACCTGGATAAACCTAACAACGCATGAATAAAATTTATTTGCAATATCTTTTTGACTTCTATTCCTTAGCCGAAAATAAAGATAATACTTTTGATGGATGATGTTTAAAACATTATAGAACCACCTCCAATTATATTTATCGACTCAGAATCTATTTGCAGGCTATAAGTTGTAAACAAAGTAACCATAATTTAAAGGTAAAATTGACTACCCTATTTTAGACTATCCTTTTTTGACATAAACTCTTTTATTTTTGATTAAATTATATTGAGAATAAAAACTTGATATTTTAGTTAAGTATTGGTAAAATTTCCGACATAATTCCTCCATTTTCCAAAAGGATATCACGGTAGTCCATAATTCCAAGCCAATTAAAAATTGTTTTTTGTATTAATATAGATATTAATGTGATGAAATGATCGGCTAGTAGTGCTGATTAAAACAGATACGAACCCATACACTCGAAAAAGTTCCAGAGAATTGGTCCGATTGAATCGGCAGACATATGAATGAAATAACATTTCATTTTTAATCGGAACAATTGTAGTTGACAACAACTAAACAAATTTGGCAAAATTTCTAACAGTTTTTATTTAATTGCATTTTCAAATTTAATTTTTTAAATAGCCCACCTGATATATACATATATACGAGTACCTACATTAAGAACGATTCCGAATATATATCCACGGCTATAATTTTTTAGTAATTTAATGAAAAACGCTTCCCAGACAGAAATTGTTTTAGGTTTAGAAACTGATATTAATCGCTAGGATCAAAATCTGGTGAGTACGGTGGATGTTCATGTAATTCGTACTGTAATTCGTTCAATTTTTCCATTCGTCAAATTATTAAATGTAATTAAAAAAAAAAATAAAAAGCTTATTTTTGTTCCTTTACGTGCATCTTAAGTTTTTGTAATGAGTTGCACGACTTTCAATGTGAGCGAATGTAAGTAGATGACAATATATAAATAACCAACGGAGTGGCTGAATAGCTTGTAAGATTGATTTAAATAAAAATGTAAATAAAGAACTTCACTTGAAAAGCAAATATCGAAACGATCGGTTTCTTTTCTTTCGGTTCGCTTAATTTTTCCTACGAGCCCGATTAATATTTAAATTATAAACTATTTAATTTAAAAATTCACAAAAAAATAGGAAAGGAAGGGAAAAATATTTACACTATCGTGCAAATCGAGGTGGCGCTGTAGGCGGTCATTCCAACTATATATCTCTGTTCCTGTTAAAGGAATTTGAAAAAAATTTAGTACTTAGTTATTTAGTCTATTCAGTGCACATATTCTAAGTTCTGCATCAAATTTGAACAAGATTGGATAAGTGGGCATGGTTCCTCTTACACAAAGTAAATACTGATTTTTGTATATCTTGAGAAAGGTTAAAGTGAAATTTGGTCTAAATGAGTCAGCACTCAATATAAATTATCAGTTTTAAAGTGGGCGGAATACTTGGCGTGGCATCTCCGGTACATAGTAACTATTAATTTTTGTATATCTTAAGAACGGTAATGAAGGGTAGGCAAATTTGAGATTAAGAAGTAAATTGGCTTAAAAACACAGTTTATTTTTTTTTAACAAATTCAGTTTTATTCATACCAATATAAAATATAAATATGGGAATTTTCGGGCAAAAGTCCACCTCTAGCACGTCGGCAGACGTCCACTCTTTTCACAAAGTTTTAAACCTCATTTTGCAACAAAGCTTCGCTTATCTCGTCAATGCAACGCCGAATTTTATCTTTCAGAGTGTCAGTTGTTTACGGTTTGTTCATGTTAGCCCGGTCTTTCAAATGGCCCCAGGGAAAATAATCCAGTAACCTTAAATCACAAGAGCGAGGTGGCCAATTGACATCGCCAAATCGAAAAATTACGCGACCGGGAAATTTCTCATGCAATAACTAAATTGTTTGGCTGGCTGTGTGACTTGTGGCGCCGTCATACTGAAACCAAAGGTCACTGATGTCAACATTAGCCAATTGTGGCCACAAAAAATTGGTTATCATGGTTTGGTAGAGCAGAGAATTTAAGGTGATTTAATGATTTAATTTAAGGATGATTTTTATTTTATAATGCTATGAATAAAACTGATTTTTTTTTAAATTTGTTCTTAGGCCAATTTGCTTCCTAACCCCAAATTTGGTCACCATTTAGTATGTTTCTCAATTTGGTTTAAATACTCGTAACTTCTTGGACATGACACATCCTCAATTAAAGAATAAAAAATTAACAGTTCAAGATCAAGAAAAACAATAATATTCTCTGCAAGTATTAAAGAATTCTTAATACAACAACAAAACAAAAAACAAAAAAAATTTAGCTACAAAAACTGAGTGCTCACTTTTAGAATTTCAAGTAAAGGGACAATATAACGGGATGCCAAAAGAAAAATTGTAGGCGAATATCAAAATTAGTTATTTTTTAATTCATTTAATAATTTGCTTTTAATGTGTCAAGTCTAATATTCAAAAATACCGACATGAGCTCTAAGCTTAAGGAAAGCACAGGAGCTGAATGAAAAATTATAATACTGTCCGAAATGTGTTGTATGATGTAGGATATTATGGCCGTGTTCCCAGGAAGAAACCATACGTAAGTAAAACCAATAAACACAAGAGATTGGACTATGCCAAAACGCATGTAAATGAAAATATGGAGTATTATTGTTATATTCACTAAAGAGAGCAAATTTAATATTTATGGCAGCGATGGAAGATACAAAATATGGCGTAAGGCAAATAAAGAATTTAATGAGAAAAATTTATGTCCAAAATTTAAACATGGTGGTGGGTCCGTACTTGTGTGGGGTTGTATGGGTGCCGATGGTACTGGAGAATTGCACATAATTGATGCTATAATGAACCACAACAAATATATTGAGATTTTAAAGACGCATTTCGAGCCAAGCGTATAAAAAATTGCTTTACCTGCAAAGTATATACTTTCCCAGGATAATGACCCCAAGCATACTGCCCACAAAACGAAAATGTGGTTGATGTATAATACTCCAAAGTGGATGGTAACACCCCCTCAGTCACCGGATATAAACACCATTGAAAATTTTTGGGATCATTTGGAGAAAAAAATTCGAGTGAGGAAAATCCGGAACAAAAATTACTTCTTTTTTTTTGAGACCAGCACTCAGGTCGTCCCTAATAATGCAGTGCATTGCGCTGCTACTAGGAAAATAGATTGTGGAAAGGAGGATGGATAGAGTAGTGTCTATCGACGTTCGATTTAAATTTTCTAATGACGTAAGTAGCAGGAGAGATATATATACATATACATATATATATACATATATATAATGAGAGACAAGTGTTCTTATGACAGTTTTACAAATAAAAAAATTGTTCTCTGTGTTAAAACGCAAAAACTTTTTAAACTTTTCTCGAATTTGTAAGATGAACATCATGGTTATAGCCTTTTTACACTTTTTTCTAGTGCTGACAATAAAACTATCGAAAAAGGTAAGATGTGGAATAAAATTAGATGGAACATCTTTTTTAGTTGTAGAAAGATGTTGATTTTTAGCAAAGTATAATTCTTATAGGAAAAGATGTTAAAATTTTTGCGAATTGGCTACAGATGTTAAATGTACTCCAGTATAAAAAGGCTATTATTATTATTTTGAAAATTTAATTATGTACATATGTATATACTACATTTGTCTTAAAACATTTGTAGTTGGTATAGTTTACTCACAAGACTATAAAATGTTTAAAATTTCAAATTTTTTTTTTTTTTTTTTTTTAAGATGACTATACACTTTTCTAAAATCTTGTTTTTAATTTTATTCAAAAGTATTTTTACATTTTTTTATAATTAAAGTAAAAATAATATAATTCAAGTTTTTTTTTCAAACAGTTCCCGGTTCACTCTTACACACTCTCAGCCAAATAAGAAGGACTCGTTTCAATGGCGTAAGAACAAATACACACTATGGTTCATATCATAGTTGATTAGTATGTGATTACCACATCTTTGCTTATATAAAATCACTTCGAGAAATTTCTTTTAAAACTTTTTAAAATATGACTTTAAAATTTGTTTTTTTTATTTAGAACTGTAACTATGGTATTAAATATTTCACACAATTATCATAATTATTCAATCAATTGTTAAATGTTGTTTTTTTTAAGTATATCTTAAACTAACACAATTTGTAAGACAATGAATATCACACAACTATGAAATGATTAATTTTCACTTTAATCTAAATGGTAAATAATTTATTTCAAAAATTTTTACCGCATCTATTTACTAAACATAACAAGGATACAGTGCTTCGTTGGTATTTCTTTAGTAGTTACCTTGTAATCACTCATATTTAAACGTTTGCTTTTGAAGTTTTGCTTTAAACTAAAATCGCGTAGCACAGCGACGGTTGCGACTATTAAGACACCACAATAAAGACAAAAAAACCTTTAGATAAGCAAAGTGATGCTCTTTATATAGCCAGCAACAGTCACACCACCGCCACCCAAAGAAACCTGTGTCTCTATGTGAAATTCAATAACAAACTTTGTATGCCCTGAATACAAGTATAAAAACCAGTCTTTTGATTCGTTTTCTGTTTTTTATTTTTTATTTATTTATTTATTTTTTTTTTTTTGGTTCTCAACAGTTGTTTTGCTCTAGAATAGAAAATAATTTATATATTAAAAAACTGGTACTTTTTAAAATAAAAAAATATTCTATATTCAGCCAGTTTAAATATTTTTGTTTTTATTATTTTTTCTGAAAAATTAAAAAAATAAAAATAAAAAAATTATTATTTTGCATTGCATCTAGACTTGTTTCTCTACAAGTGGTACTAAATGCCGGTCTATTTCTTTACTGGTTTTTTATTTTTGTAAACAATTTTTTTTTTCAAACTCGATTAATATGCAGACATTTTGAATAACACCACCTGTTGTTATTGTTTATTTGATTTATTTTAAATATTTTCAAATAATTCTGTAATCAATTAATATTTTGTTGAGAATATTATTAGGGTAGTATTATAAGCTTGTCTTGCTAAAAAGTAAAGGATCAAAACAACGGTTTAAAATTCAAAGCTAGAGTTGCTACAAGTACTTACTACCAATGTTGTTGGGATCCTGACCAGCTATACATCTTATAAGATTTCTTAATATGCTCTTAATAGTTGGACTTTTTAGCATCTCCTGTAAAAGTGTTGTCTCATGCATTGATTGTATAACAATTTCTTAAAGGCTTAAAGCAAGCAAGCAAGTCTTCCATCAAATCAAACTTGAATTGTGAGGACAATTTACTTACCTTCTATAGGTACATAAAAGTAATAAATACTCTAAGTCAGCTCATACTTATAAAAAAAATAGAGGGAAAGATTAAACTTTATGAATTTTTGGAACGTATAGAAAACTTGATAGAGTCTATTTAAGATGTACAATCTCTTGAAGATCAATATACTGACTTTGAGTGAAAAATGATCAAAATAAAGAAGGCATATAGAAAATATTCGGAAATACAGCCAAAAGAACACCAAACACAAGTTTGAACAATATCACCGACCTGAAAACCAATTAAAGCATTTGTTAAATGTCTACAGCATAGAGCATTGCCTAGTCATGTGAAAAATAATAGGGACACAATGCGGTTTTCCTTTAAAGCTTAAGAGAAGGATGTACTACAACTGAGAAACGGTAGAAAGTTTGTTTGTTAAATAACGGTTCTTTATGTCGTCGAAATTCAAGCAGACAATTTATTGTATATTTTTGATAAATGTTTTAATATAAAAACAGAGTTGGAATTTTAACTCTTTTGACAAAAGTGTCCCTATTATATCTTCAACGATTTTTTAGTCGGAACTAATTACTCAGTAGCCTTAACGACTAACTGTTTACATCGAACTATATAGTTTTTTTTAATATTCACAGAATATCCGAAGAATTTTTCACTCCAGTCTTCAGGTCTAGAAAAAAACGTGTGAATTAAGCAAGCATTAGCAAAATCTTCGGACTTACATGTTTCATTAGGTTAAACTTTTTTCCGAATTATTAATATCTTAATATAGAAAAATTTTCAATGCCCTAGAAGAGAACTCAAACATCTTACGTTGAATAGGACTGAATGGAAAAAGTTCGTTGTGACTCTCTGTTTCTTTTAGGAACTATAGAACGCAATATAAATATTTATAACCAAAAATTAAACATATTTTTCTTATAATTGAAACCAGTTTTGTTAAACTTACTATGTGGCCTTTTTGGCATTTTTGAGCTAAAGCCATTATTCCATCAGTGTAGAATTTCTGAGCGAAAAACTGATCCAATTGCGATTTACACGCTTCTACGGAATTAAATTTACACCATTAAGAGAGTTGTGGAGTTGGAAACAAATAATAATCTGAAGGTGCAAGATCCGGGCTATACGGTGCTTACTTTAAAACTAAGCACTGTCCGGTTTGACCAGGTCTTAAAAGATGTCTGTGGTCTTGCATTGTCACAACAACTTTTCAGTTGATTAATTCTGGCCGTTTTAATTAAATTGCATGCTTCAATCTTATTAAAACAGTAGAGATCAGAATCAATTGTTTGACCCGGTTGTAAAAGCTCATAATGCGAATTACCTTACAATCTCACCCCTTCTTGGTGTCACATTATTGTCGTACGTTTTACTTTTCATCGCCCATAATAATTCGCCTCAGAAATGGTTCGATTTCTTTCCGTTTTAGCAGTGAATCGCAAATGGAAATTCGGTCCATTAAGCTTTTCATTATTTATTCATGTGGCAACCAAACATCGAGCGTCTTTGTGTAACCAGCTTTCTTCGAATGATTGATAATTGTTTGGTGAATGCCTAGTTCAACATCAACGCTGCTTATGTGCCAGTATACCTCAATTCCATTTTCTTGATTTCATTGACTTTTTTAGTGATTGGTCGACCAGAGTGAGTTTCATAATTAACATCAAAGTTATCAGATTGAAAACGAGCAAACCATTTCGCTGCTGTATATCTAGTTACAGCATCGTCTCCGTAAACTTCACAAATTTTTTCAGCGACCTGTAACGCATTCTTATGATTTCTGTAACAGAAAAGCAAAATATGACAGTAATATCCTGAATATGCACTCATTTTTAAGCGTTTACTTCATAGAATAATGAGATTTCAATAATGTCTTCTGGGGTGGCGTGATGTAGTGGCTAGAGCGCATGCATAGCAATACAAGCGACCCAGGCTCTGATTTCGAGCATTTAATAAAGAGACTTCAACTTTCCTTTGACAACTTCATCTAAAATATAGAGAAGAAAGCCACCCTGACCTTCCATATTACCTCTGGCGATGATGACAAACACTAGACGAATGATCAGGAAAAAAAACAAACACCACCTACTGGAAAAAAAAACAGTTACAACGCTAAAGTAAAGATCGCAATCACCAATTAGCAAGGATTATCACAATGTCTTAATGTCTTCTAACAAAGTGAAGTGTAAAAAAGCTGTAGTGTTGCCTGATGCAATTAATAGTACTGGAGATATTACATTTAATCGAGCACCTAATATATACATACATATATTATCTTGATATCAGTATCAGGGTTGTTTCTGAACGTGATTAGTAGCATCATGTTCCATGCATTGGGGTTACTCAAAAACTGGCCTAGAACACGTGTTCTAGAGGTAAACCTAGGTAAAATTTAAATGGTGCTGTTCACGACAAATACCAAGATTCTAAGCTTCAAACTGTCGCAGTTTAAAGAATTGCTATTACTTAGTAATGCATAATTTTTATTATAAAACACAGGGTTAAGAAAACAACCTTCTACGCCTATCATACGATGTTGAAATATGGGCTTAGTTTGAGCAATGTTTAATAGATGTATACAGCTATTGTTCGTTCGTTCTGTTCTTACATGAATCTCTGATAATGGTGGGCTGCAACTAAGAAGAAGTTTCTCGTGTTCTTTAGAAGCACTGAATAGTTTTCTTGTTCCTATTGACCTTCATAAAGTAGCCATCTCTGCCAGCAGCGCAGTGAAGCTTGAAACATCTGGATGTTAGAGATTAAGAACATATCAACATGCTAGGATTTTGAGTCTAACTCCGCTGATCTTAAACCAATCATCAAACTATATTAATCCTTATTTAGATTTCGATAGAATGTTTTAAAAGTTAGAATTCCTTCCAGGTACGAATAGTGTAGGTTTAACTAGGTGGACGAAAATGAACTGCGGTGTTGGATCTAATGTTTTTTTTTTACGGACTTGGGATATTCACCATAACGACAGCCTTTAGGGTACAATATAACCGCAAATTTCGTGACAAATATTGATATTTTTGTTGAAAGCCATTGCACAGCGTAGGAATGAGCTGAGAAAGCTGACCGCTTAAGTGATTGAACAAGTTAACGAATCAGTTAACGATTATCAATGTACCATCTACATTGTTTAAGAACGAATGTCATAGTCTCAAACTAAACGAGACTATTAATCGGATATTACTTTATTTTGTGTCCTGCGCATTGGAACTACTGTAATAATAAACCTGCAGACGAATAAGCTAGAACAAGATCCACTTTAAATATGTCCAAAGCGGTCATTTACGCGTGGGTTTAAAACAGTGGTATCTTCAGACTCTTCAAATGATGATGATTAGAAATGCAACTTATTTACCAAGGTTGTTGACTGTAAAAACTGGGCATTAGGTGATAAGAAAAGCAGGCAAGTCGACTTGGACTTAGCTTCATTGTCGTCGTTGCAATAACAGGAAAAAGGGATAAACAGTCTGCCATCTTCTCTGAGAATGTCTGGCCCTAGCTGCCAAAAGAAACCATTTTCTGGTTAATAATACTCTGTCTAACCCTGTTAAGTTATCCAATCTCGATTTAATAACCTACTGAGAAATCTTACGGCTTCAGACTAGACCTAATATTACATTGGTATACATTACAATGTAAAAGGCAGTACATCAGGCGAGTGGTGTGGTGTTGTGAAAAAGAATTTCCTTCGAATCCACTTGACTGCTTGCTTTTAGTGAATTACCAACATTGATTTTACGTAGAATCTTGCAAATTTTTATGACCATGTAATTAAAAATTAAATTTATTTTTTTCTTTGTTTTTTTTTTAAAGAATTATATTTTTAGTTTATTGCTCTTTATGATTAAAATTAAAATATAAAAAAATGTAAAAACAGAAAAATTAAGACTGATAATACAGACTACGTATTGTACGAGAGAGTGTGTAAGTGTTTACTTAAATATAATTTTATTTTGTTTTATAAATTAACATTTGAAAGAGAATTAAGAAGAAAACAAAATTGGTCTCCTAAAATATTATGCGCTTTATATATTTAAAAGATAATTTGTAAAATTACACACAAGATAACTTTCCAAAACAAAGAAATAAAATACTTTAAATAAAAAAAGAAATATAATGATAAAACAATACTGATAATATAAAAAGTAAAAAAATCTTAAATGCAAGATAAAAATGAGAAAAAATAATATCATTATTATACAGGCGAGATAAATATAAAAATATCAGATAGCTTTAGAAGCTAAAATCAAAAATCAGAAAATATCTTAAACATAACTTATAGCTGCTTACACAAAATCAGAGTAATTCATGTAGAAAATTCGTAAAAAATAATTTGAAAAAAAAACACAAGAGAGAAAGCGAAAAAATTTTAAAAAGCTACATTTGCTGGATAAAATGAAATCACTAAAATAATTCTCTCTTATGGCTACATGCGTTTCTACTCTCAATTATTTCCTTTTCTTATAAAATAATACTCTTTACCATTTAGACCAAATTTGTTTTGTCTGTTTGTTCTTTTGTGAGTTGATTTTCAAAGTCTTAAAAATATGATTGAATGGTATTTTTCTTTCAATATGCTATACAACGTTTTGAAATTTATTCATTCGAAAGATTTAAAACATCATCGCCGGTTTTGGGTATTTTAGCTGGTGGTGGTGCAGCCAAATCAGCAATCGATGAAAACTCCATACGTTTTTTAGTGGCAGCATTGGCTAGACCTGCATTAGCTAAACCCACACTTAGAGCTGCCAGAGAGCCGGGCGGTGCCAATTCACCATATAGGCGCGTCAAATCTACAGGTGGCGTATTTGAAGGACGTCGATGTGCAGATGAGTTACTGCCGTCGGATGGAGCTGGTGAAGGAGTATTGGAGGGTACACTAGAAATGGCCAAATCTACAGCACTAAAGTTATATTTACCACCGCTTGAGATGCCGCCACCGCCGGTACTTGATCCACCACCTCCTGACATGGCTGATTTTGTTGGCGTAAGACGTTCTAGGGCTGGTGACGCTGACGATTCCCGTGTTCTGGAGGAGGACGATGTCGATTTGGGTGGTTTCATCATCATGGCATTTAACGATTCTTGCTGCATTTTCAACAAAGCTGAAGGAGACATGAACAGATTGTTAGCGGCTAATGTTGACTTAGCTAAAGGATCGGGTATACCAAATTTACCAGCTTGTTGTTGTTGCTGTTGAAAGAAGGCGGCATAGTCTTGTATTTTCTCCTGAGCCAAAGCATTATAATAGGCAGCGGCCGGATCGGTTAACGGCGACGGTGCACCAGTTGAATTTGGTCCAGATCCTCCTCCTCCACCAGACTTGGATGATGATGGTGTATTAGCAGAGGGCGGTTGTCCAGTGGGTTGAGCAAAAAGTGCATTTAGATCAGCAGCGGCCTTATTTTGATGATAGAGTAGAGCGTTTAAATCGGATTGTTGTTTTTCTGATTGCAAAAGTTGATTCAACATATCCGTTTGCTGTGACAACTGTTGCTGTGCTTCCTTCTGTTTTTGCTTCGAGGATGATGATGATGATGAAGGTCCGCCGGTACCGCCCACACCACCCGAAAGTAAGGCAGACAATTCATGTGAGGATGGGCCTGCACCTTTTGCAGCTATTAAAGCTCCAAAATTGGGATCGAAAAACTTAGTGTAGGTTTGCAACAGTTGCGTATAATCAGAATGCACCTGCGCCTGAGCCTGTGCTTGAGCCTGAGCCTGTGCTTGAGCCTGCGCTTGGGCCTGAGCTTGAGCTTGCGCCTGAGCTTGAGCCTGAGCCTGAGCCTGTTGCTGCTGCTGTTGTTGTTGCTGTTGCTGTTTCTTAGAAGTACTGGGTGTAGGTGCTGTTGGTATATTAACAGCAGCTGCGGCAGCAGCCATTTGCTGCTGTATGAACGCATTCAAATCGTTATTTTTTGATTGCTGCTGCAAATAAGAATCGTATCCCAACAGCTTGGAGGCTTGTATTAAATTATTGTAGTCTGCTGTTAGAGCTGCTGCAGAAACAGCGGCGGCGTTTGCAGCCGCTGCTGCAGCTGAAGATGAATTTTTACTTTTACTTCCCGATGAGGATGCGGCAGCGGAAGTTGACGGTTGTAGACCAGCTGCTCCAGTTAGATAACTGAAATCAGCACCAAAACCTAGTGTACCTAAAGTAGTGGCTCCCAATGCTTCGGCTTGCTGCAATAGAAGAGCTGCATATTCCGGTGATCTTATAAGTTCACTCATTTTTAATGGATCATTTTTGAGCTCATCAAGTTCTTTCATTAGTTTTGTCTTATAAGAATTCGAAGAGGTCGATGATGATGACGAAGAAGACGATGATGAAGATGATTTTGAAGATCTCTCTTTTGATTTGCTTTGTGTGCTCGGTTGAACTGCTGCCTGAGGCATCATGTCCTGTAGTCTAGGCATATTGAAGCTTTGTGAGTAGGCGGCTACCGCAGCTGCAACGTTAGGATCGGAGAAATCTGGTACTCCTGGTGGAACCGAGGACGATGTACTAGTAGATGTTGCATTTTGGGTTTTATTTTGACCACCTACTTTAGCAGCTGCAGCGGCCAATTGATTCAAAGATGTATTGCCATAATCTTTACGTTGTTGGAATAGAGATGCTAAATCAGTTTGCAAGAAATTTGGCGGTAATTGTCCGGCTAATTGAGCTAAACTAGCTGCCATTATATCATTGGCCGAAGGTATACCATGAGCTCCAACCGATGACACTGCTGGTGATACTAAACTTACTGTCGTGGGGTCAAACTTATTTGTGGGTGTAATACTGGGACTGTTACGTGCTATATCACTAATACTAAATTTGCCCGGGCTGGGAGCTGGAGAGTTACGTGTACGTGATGTATGTGATGAAGTGTCAGATTTTGCCGGTGACGGAGAAGCTCTAACTGGCATTTCAAATTTAGCAGGCGAGGCCGAATTCGAAGGTATGGTAATAGGACTATCTCTAGGTGAAGCAGAGGGCAAGTTAGTTGCAACAGAAGGCAACTGTGGCAATGACGGCAGAGCAGGCGGCAATGGTGGTAAAAGACCAGCAGAAGGAACCGTAGGAGGTTGCACCAAAGGTGGTATAATGGGAGGAATACTTGTTGCATTGGTGGTAACTGTTGTTGTAGTTGCTATAGGATTTGGTGTTGCCAAAGGTGACAACATTCTAACTGGATTCATGTTAAGACCCGATGGTAAACACAATTGTTCTTGCAGAGACAAAACCTTTAATTCACTGGCTTTTTGCTCAGCTTGTTGTTGTTCTTCAGCTGCTCTTAAAGCCTCCTCAGCCGATGTTAACTGTTTCGATGTTACCTCATCGCCCTTTAGCTCCTCCTCCGGTTTTATTTCTAATTTTGTTTCTACAGTCATTTTAGGCGTTTCTTCTTTAGTATCAATGATCTTTATAGTTTTGGGTGGAATAAAATCGTCCTCTTGTTCACAATCTAGCACAGCACATATCCAATTCCATAAAGCCTTGTCATTTTGCTTCATAGGGAATTTGGGATATAGAGTATTTTTAAGTTTCTCTATATACGTCACATCGTCATTAAAAATAGTGGAGAAACGTACAACTTCATTGCGAAATTGTGAATAATAATCGACACACGCTTGTATTTCGGTGCGTACTTCTTCTGGAATTTCCTTATCAGGTAAAACAGAATATTGCATTAACATAGGGCGGCCATATTCTAAGGCTTGTTTATTCTCATTAGGTGGCATAACCCAAATAGATTTTACAACCGATTCTAAAGTAGGATTTTCATCGAAATACGGAGCTATTTAAGATAAAATTATAAAGAATTTAAAAAAAAAAGTATGGCGAAAAAAATTTAAAAAAAATAACTTACATATAATTAAAGCCACACAAGGCGTATAGGTGGCATCCGAGGAACCCCTCATTTTTATTTGATAATCTAATTGGGCATCACAATCACGTAGTGTTGGTTCTGCTTGAAACTTTGGATGTGAATGATACCAACCAACCAATAATAATTGATCTTTCATCATGGCCTTTTGTATTTCACGTTCCACTTCACCAGCTTTAGAACGATCAAAACGGGTATTACGGCAAGGATATGCTTTTGTTATGGCCAAAGCTGAAAGGCAATAATAATTATGTAAAAAACAAACATATGGGATAGAAAATAAACTTACTATGAGAATTAATATCCCACGTGCCTCCCAAATAACCACATACTTCATGCATTGTTAAATGACAATGAAAATCAGCCAGCAGCATAGCTGAAGAATTCATAGTCAAAAGGAATGGTTGGAGTTTACCAACTGATGAAAAAGGTACAGCTTCAATAAGCATATTGGCATCACTATAGCGAGTAAGGCATTAAAACATATCATATTAATATATAAGTGAATAGATTGAATAGTTTTGGTATCACAACTCACTGCATAACATTACGATTCATGATGGTATTGTGTTGAAATACAGTACGTTTTATGACTGGCATTGGTGAGTCGCATTTCTTGTCGGCATCTGTTAACAAAAATTAATCAAATAAGTTTTTAATGTATTTTTTTTTAAGTTATTAAAAAAAATATTTGAAATAAGTTTGTAATGAAAGTAGTTTTGAAAACTACAATAAGGCTTATTATAAAATAATTATGTTAAAATTCCACAAAAGATTTCTTCTTCCAATTTCTTTTTATTTATCTTCAAAAGGCTTCCCGCCTTTTCTACCAACCTATCTATAGTATATTCTTCCTGAATACATATATGTTCTTTTCGTTTCAGGTATATAGCTTCGAATTGTTCGAGATTGTGCGATAAAAAAGGCAAATAAAAATTGTTTGGAGGGTGGAAAAAAGCGAGAACAAATTTGATACAGATTGATAAACAAGCACTTATCGTTAAACTTAAAATGTTATATTATTTTTTAAGCAAGCCCTTTAGTATAAACTATCGATAAGCAACTTTAATTATATATCGAAGTTGCAATTTTTATATATATTTGTCTATACTGCTGCCTTGAAATATATTTTTGTAACTTCATTTTTTTGCTAGTTTTGTTTCCTGAATTCTAACTTGCAGTAGCGCGTATCGAGTGTTCTTGTTGGCTTCATCTATTGCAATGTGTTTATCACTATTTTCATAACTTTTATTCAACAGACGTAAATGTAATTTCCTCTTTTGGTTATTTTAAAAATTAGTTTAATTTGAAAATTATTGTCAGTGTATTTTCAAAAATAATTTTGGTCAAAAAATTTTCTGTCTCTTGACAAAGTAACTGTGGACCATTTATAGAAAACGAAATTAAAGAGCAGATAATTTAATTTAAAACTGTAAAGCAAATCAATTGTGAATTTAAATATGAAAAACTTACCTGGGTCAATATCTTCAGATATTGAATCTTTTTGGAGAGCACATTTACGTAACCAACTATTTTTATAAGCATCAAGTTTTTTCCCTTTATACTTGACGGACGCCCAACCACAGCCACTTTTCTTTTCAGGATTTATAATACGTTTACAATTCATGGCCCAGGCACTGGGTGTCAGAAATACAGTCTCTGTTTCTTGAGATTTGATTTTGCCATCCGGCAAAAGATCACCTACAAATTTCTGACCCAAATACTCTATGGTCATAACAGATTTGCCCGGCTGTAAAACATTTGCGCTCATTAAAGTCTGTAAAGTAATAGTTCGTCCAGTGCCATTAAAACCCTCATAGTTTTCCTTTGCCTAAAATTTTGAAAAAAAAACCGTTTAAAGATTTTTATATTGTTAACACTTTCTAAGCGAAAGTAAAAGAAAACTGAACCGACCTCATCATCAACGTCGTCATCGGCTACATCACTATCCTCTCCTTTTTCTATTTGAGCACCCTCTGCATCAACAGCACCAACTACTGCAGTTTCTAACGTCAACGCAGCTGAAGATCCACCAGTTGCCGACGTTGATGTCGCAGTTGCTGCGCCAATTGTGTCTTGTGATGCTGCCGACGCAGCGATTACCTGCGTTATTGTGTCCGACAAAGTCGATGACATCGCGGCTTCACTAGCAGACGTTGTTGAAGCTGTCACTGTAGCGTCTATTACTTGGCCCATTGTATTTCCAGACATTTCACGTTCATTTCCTACCGTTAATCCATTATCTGGTTGTTGTTCGACTTCTCCTTCTTGCATGTTACAATTTTCACTTATTTTTATTAAATATTTCTTTAATTCTTATGGTATTTTGCTTAAAATTTTACGGTAGACTCGTTGATGTGTATCTGCTGCGAAAAAATTTATTTGTTTCTTTTCCCTCTATTCTTTATTAGTGACATTTACATGGTTGTATTTTGATACATTCATACCAAATTCTAAATCATTCACAATAGAGATGGCTTTAAATAGTATTAACCCTTTCTGAGTGCCCACAAAAGAAATATATCGCATTTTTAAGTGTTTAACAGATTTAAAATAATTTTTTTAATGTTGTTTCTTGAATCATATTTATTTATATATTAAATTCTTTATTTTAATTATCCTCCATGTATGCTTCTCTTAATATAATTATTTAATAAAATAGTACACTTTTTTACAACCAATAAAATATAATGTAAAAATAACGTAAATTAAGTAAAAACGAAGGGTTGTTTGAATTGGATTTCGTTTTGAAATTTGTTTAACTTAAAAAGTTAAAAAGTGAAGTAGTTTATAAAATATAAGTAAATAATTAAAAATACAACCTTTAAAAGGTAAGTTCAATAATTTTTTTCATTACAAATGGAAAAATAAGTAGTAGTTCGCACTACCACTGTCAACCCTCTGATTGCAAAAGAACTATAACCAACATATTAGAGGGGTACCGCAGGGCTCACTACTTTGGTTCCTTTTGTGGAATGTGGTGTACAATGAATTCCTACGGCTTAATCTAAAAGCAAAAGTTTATAGTTTTGCATCCAACATTACACTTGTAATTGTGGCAGATGAATTAAATCATACCAAAAGGGTGATTAGTTCTAGTTTAAACATAGTTGTATCATGGCTAGCCTCAAAGGGTCTAGCAATAGGAGAGCACAAAACTGGAGTTGTAGTCATATTTATCCAAAGATTTACAAATTATGTGTTTTATTAATATTGCAGTTAATTCACTCATCCTACTTTTTAATCATAAAAAATTTTGCTCTTAGTGTATGGGAAATCAAATGAAGAAATCAGAGGGAAAACGCAGAAGCAATGTATATACTCCAAGTGATAGACAAGAACTGTTACATCATTTTACGGAATAATGATAAACACGATGTCTTCTATAGCCATAAAAGAAACTCTTCTATATCAGTGCGAACTCACTGAATAATTTAGATGGACCTGCAAGGTGACAATATTACTAAAGCAAGAACTAGATCAAAAAGTATGGAAACTACGAAATATATAGCTTAGTCCTAACAAGAGAAAATGGAAGAACACACTTTTTCCTGATCAAAATACATAGTTGACTATGGAAAGATAGTGGGACGTGGAGTATTACACGACTCGGCTGAAATCGGTCTTTGCTTGATTAAAACTTTATTCCTGTGTCGTGCTGTGATTCAGGTCGCCGAACTTGCTTACTCTGTCTGTCTTAGACTTAATTTCTTTAAATAAGAATTGCTGTTGGGGACCTAGAAAGCTATATTTGAGAAGTTAAATAATCTACTCATACCGGTGAAGTATTGTTTTGCTTTAAGAAAGATAGACAAATGACCGTAATGTTCTTTTTTTATTTTCCAATAAAAAAGTTCACTGTATTGCCAAATTTTGTATGCCAGACTTTATTCGAAAAATACGACTTTATCGTAGATAGTTGTAGTAAAATAAGTTTGTCCTTATACACATAAAAATAGTTCAACAATTAAGGTACCTTATGAATCAAGTTAAGCATTTCAATCTGAATTTCAGCACAAATAAATCGTAACGTAACATCTGCACATATTGAGGCCTACCATCCATATCAATTAGTTAAATTACATTGAATTAAGTAAATATCGATACACAGTATTTGATCTAAGCCTCAAATATATCATTAACAAAGGGTCAAAAAACATTTTAGTTTTTGGCAAAGATCTAAAAACTTATATTAAAGGAAATATGATGTGGGTTTTAGTTTTAAATTGACCACCTAAATACCATAAAATTTCAAATATCTTCGGCATAGACCTTCAAAAATTCATGAATATTAAAGAAACAAACCGAAACGCCAATATTACTAAATATAATGCCGAATATATTCGGCAAAAATACTAGATAACGTTTTTAGTAGTAAAGTTGTGATGCTTAAGCAATCTGTTATGAACTTTTTGATTCCCTCATTTCTTTGTAGGGGTAAGTTTGCATAAAGCCTCTGTACTTTTATCTAAATATATGGTTTTGCTAAAACTCTGTTCTTTATGAAGTAACACTGAATTTAAACATAGTTGCCATAAAAGTTGTTGTTCTAAAAAGTTTTTTATCTTTCTTAGCCATATGACCATAAAATATCAATTTCAATTATTAGTTCCATATAATTTTATGTAAAAAAAAAGACAAAACATTTTACGAATAAAGGCAAAACGAAATATCATAGGTATAATCTTTATTGAGTGGCAGTTGAATCCTTTTTATCCTCCATATTACTTGTTTTTGGCATATTTTCTACCACAAATGGTCTTGGAACACCTTCTTGTGATTCTCGTTTAGGTGTTGCATATTGAAAACTGGAAAAGTTAACATTAATTTTACCACTATTACGCAAGGCAGCCATTGGTCGTATTATGGGAGTGCCAAGACGATTTGATGTTTTAGCAGAATTAACACGTGAATTTATTAAAGGTGGCGTGGTAGCTGACTCAGATTTCTGCGCTTTAAGATGTTTTTCTTTCGGCTGCACTATCATAGCCTCGCGACAGGCTTCCTTTTCAAACTGTTTAACCCGTTCTCGCATGGCTGTCTCTCGACTAACTTCACGTGATATTTCTGTACGACGTTTCTGATCGTAACGCTCCAAAGCTTTCTCATCACGTTCTTTGTTACGTTTTATAATTTGATCCGAATACTCTAATCGTTTTTGAAAGAGTTCCTCTTTCGATAGTTTTTGAAAAATTTCTGGCCATATACCCTTTTCCTTTTTGATGAGTATAATGCGTGCCTCATTCTTAAGCAAGCGGCAGAAGCTGGCTACGTCATCAATTTCTTGGGTAAGATGACGTTCGAAAAATATCGGTGGATTATTAAATTTTAAATATTTGGGCAATAACACAATATCCGGTTTTCGGGTTATCAAACGGTTTAATTCAATTGTAATTTTAATTTCTTCTTCAGTTTGATTTACTTGAACCATTATCACAATATTTTGAAATTATATTATTTTCTTAAGCTTCCCTTATTTCTGAAAGTTTAATGGCCGTTTGTTTAATCTTTTTACTGATTTTTTTACACGTCTTCTTGTTTAAAAAAAATAATATTATAACTGATAAGTATTTCAAATTAAGAAGACAATAATGTATATTCCTTATTGATGCAAAGTCAAATCCGTTTTGACAAATGCATTTATTTGGTATGATTTTTTGGGTCTGTTTATTGTTTATTTTGATTGGAAAATCTTCTACCTTAGCCGGCATTCTATGGTTACTCTTCTCTTCAACCTTAACAACGACCATCAAATAATAATCGATTTAACAAATTGCAGGCAACGTTCGATTGTAGAATAAACAAAAGTGTCAATGGTATTTGTAAACAATTTCAATTCGAAAAAAATTTATGTTTTTATTAGCAAAGCACTGAAAAAAATTAATACGAATTAGTTTCATTTTTTGTTAAAACTAAAAAACAAAGAATTCTACATATGTATATTAAGCCGTAAATATTATATGTAAAAGACTCAAATTTATTTTACATATTTTAACACCATTCTTGCAATAAATTTTTCAGGGTTTAATTTGTAGTACGTCAATTTTTTGTTTGAATACTGACTCAAATTCAATTTTAGTTTAGTCTTTAATTAAACATACTTCCATTTTTAGAGTGTACTCTAAGGTATGACACTTGTCATACAAATTTCGTATTTGAAATAAAATAGTTCCGCATTCTTTTTCCAGTACCCTATTGTATGCAATAATTTTCGTACTTTATCATTGGTTTATTTGTCTATTTTTTTTTTTTTTTAGTATGAAGCTACTTTTTGTGTCTTATCTTCTACTATATACTTCTATATTTTAAAATTAAAATAAAGATATAATATTTAGTTATTAATATTTTATATGATCTTTTTTTTTTTGCCTTGGTTATAGCCTCGGTGGATTTTGGCAAGGACTCCACTACGTTTATGCAAAAGTCCGCAAAAGTTTTGCCAAGAAGTTTGAGTTCTTTATCATAAGTCCTCGAGATTTTGGCATTCATGTTCAGCATTTAAAATTGCATCCTTAACTTCAAACCATACATATTGGAGTTATATCTAGGGTTTGAGGACAAGTCCTTCGAATCTGTAACTATGAAGCCAAGACTGAGCCACATGGGACGTACGTTTCGGATCTTTGTCTTGCTGGAAGACACTTTTGCCCCAAATTTCTAAACATTTGTAAACACCTTGATGCAAAATATCGACGTACTATGTTGGTGTTAATTTGTCCTGAAACTCTAACGCATTTACCTATTCTATCCATCCTAATGCACCCCCACATTATTATGCTGGATATCAAAAATATGGATATAGATATGCGAGGAATATGAGCATACTTTCCTGATCATAAATCAACCATCTGACTACATATATTATTCCACATACGGACTTTAGTAGAATACTTAGTCATAATTATATCCAGAAAGTAGTGGCTTAAAAGTAACTTAGTGAACGAGTATAACAATAGAATACATACGCATAGTTCAAAAATAAAATGCAGTGTTGCATCTATTGTTTTCTGTAACCTGTGATATGTAACTTTCACCGTCTTCCAACTGTAGTGTTTTTCGGGCTAAAATGTGAGCAATAATGACAGCGTGTACAATATGTCCGCAATATTCGTGGTAAGATGAGAATTTTTGTTTTCATTAAATTCATACTACTTCATGTTTTTGGTCAGAGAATATAAGAATGAGCTATCAATGCGGAGTCCTCTGTCTGACATTGCTTTAGTCTGGGTCCCGAGGCAGACGAAATAACTATAATGGAATTTACTTTCGAATTTTTATTGTGGTCTATTAAAAGTGGAACTTCAGATTCTTTCTATAAAATGGTGACCTCTTTTAATGAGAACACACTATGCAACTTATAATCCGCCATAGAACGGATATATCGAAGTTGTTGGCAGTAATAACTGAACATTGGATGCTAGTTAAGCATGTGAGCATGAGTTAGACTTAATGACCTAATGAGATATCTTTTGACTACAGGCTGGGTATAAATTACAATGTAAATGACAATATATTTATCGAGTTGCTTGGTCTTGTCTTGGATCCTTTTGACTTTACTCCACTTTTTGCATGCAATAAACTACCACGTTAACCAATCGACCAACTAAGTTTTATTACAAATCTATCAAATATAGACCAATTATTAATTTTAATTCAGCACAGTTATAAAAGTAAATAAAAAAACTGATTTAGAAATTTAAATTTAAATTAAATGTGTATTGAAGGCACATAAAGTTATGGACCAACTTTAAACAAGAGCATAAGCATTCGTTTCTGGGCTACAAAAGGACAATTTTTCAAATCCCCCATAAAATTTTTATTTTGAAATGAGGTTTACATGAACAGGCTTTAGTGTATAACAAAAGGTAAATCCAAGGCATTATGGAGCTATAGTCTAACAATGTGTTAGTCTTAAAGGGCTAGCTTGTAGATTTTGTGAGATTAGGAACGAAAGGTTACGATCATCTACTTGCATTAACATTTGCTAAAGCATCTTTTAAGAATTTCAGTTTCGTTTCAGAGAATATAGAATTCGTTGTTAACGTGCAAATTTTGCTTAACATTTTGCATGTAATTTTAGTTTGCATTTGTTAGGTTCAACAAACTATCAAAAATTAAACATAATTTAGAAACAAATTTAGCTTGATAACCATTAAATTGGCAATAAATATGAATATACATATTTTTTAATTTGATGATGGCCTTATTATGTCAATAGTATACAAAAGACTATAAATTAGATACCAATGAGGAATAAATTACAAATTTAATAAGTTAATTTATATAATTTGAGAGCACGAACATGTTTGTTAAGAAGGATGGTTGAAAGTGAGAAAAGTAAAGAAGTGGTTTGACTAATTTTATGATTATTTTGCAAAAACTATAAAATATATCTCGAAAGTGAAAAACTGTTTTTTTTTTTTTGTTTTATACTAATATTATTTATTTTAATAAAAAAAAACAATTTTTTATATATTTTTATATAATATATGATCATTTAAAATAATTTTTATATACAAATGTTTATTATATATTTTTTGCATCTGTATTGCACATAATATTAACATTTTTAAGACTTATCATTAATGTAAAGACGAAAACTTTTTTATTTTTGTTTTAGTTATTAAAATATATCACTTAAAGTAATTAATAAAAAAAATTTTATTTATTCGTGCTTATCTTCTTTATCGCCAAGTGATCTTTATCACTTCTCTTAATAGGCCATAATACGATGACCTTGTTCTTGATCATCTTCAAATGATACCCAAGTATTCTGTAAGTATTTTCGAACATCATTATCGCTGACAGCTAAATCAATAAGAGGATTATCCGCTTTCTTTTCCTCACCACTCGGTGTATTATAGTGTATGTCGGCTTTAGATTCTATTAGACCAAAACCATTTTGTTCTTTAAGAATATTTTTGGCTTCTGTTTTAGCACTACTTTCATTATTATTATTGTTGTTGCCTTGTTTAACCTGATGCACTACTGTGTCTCGCCAGTTTTGGTAGGCATTTTCAAAGCAACGGGCCACTAACAAAGTAATCTCATGGGCAATTTTACGCTTAGGACACAAAAACACATGGCAAGACATTTTCTCTTTATCCGATAGAGGATCTGGTTCAGAGCTCACGAACGAAAAAGCATGGTCGTTAGAGGCATCGACAGAACAATAGGAAATTTTGTAAATCGAGAAACGCATTAGAGTATCATCGGTGCCATGATCTAACACTTCAATGCCCTCCTGTGATATATTGACTTTGACACGTTTTTGTGTTTTAATCTTTCTACCACCTGCTTTGGCATTAGCAATCACAGTTTTTATAGCCTCCGAAGTAACTTTTTCGGAACGTTTATTTTCAATGGGTGTACAACCCAAGTATTTGATATCATACGATTGAAAGATGGGTTTAATATCCTCCTCATCATCGGCTTCTAAACTTCCCTCAAAGTTCAACTTAGTATCTTCAATTTGTTTTGCATCCTTGGAGTTCATCTTTACGCTCAAACCCCAGTCTTCACCATCTATAGCATCGTCTGATGTAAATTCTGTAAATTAAATAATAATAAAATAAATGATTAGATTTATTATAAAGATTTATTTATATGTATGTGATCTTAAAAATAGAAACTGATAACCTTTAAGGCCTCGTAAAGAAGCGGTCAATTAAAAAGGAAATTTCAAGAGAAAATCTAACGTTTAATAAAATACATGGCGAACGCAATTATTGAAAAAAAAGAATTATTACGTCTTAGTCTAAAGCTTACAAATCAGTAGAGTCAGTCAAATTATTACTAACACCAAAAGTAAAAAACAAAAGTTAATATACATTTAACGGTCTGCATGGCTTGTCTCGTTTTCTATGGAGACACTACTTCCCGAGATGCCATCTCAGTAGATAATATTTCCTGGATGAGACAGAGTGCCTGCCCTGCCTTAAGAGAGAAATGAAATAACGGGGTACATTTCGTGCGACTGTGTTAATTAGGACCAGATTACACGTTTTTAATCAGGGTCAACTAGGTCTGGGATCAACTTCATTAGGAGGGGGAAGAATTGTTGTTTGGATATGGCTTTGCCATGGCCTGTTCCTTTCTATAGATGCAAGATAACAAAAGATAAAGAAACTTGGTCAGCCAAACCGGATGACCTATTTTAGCCCTTTGAACTCCTTTTTTTATTACCTATTACTAACTCCTTAATTAATTTACAAAAAAGGCATAAAAAGTGGTCTTATAAAAAATAGATTTAATAATTTAAATTGTTTTTAAAAATTGCGTTACTATAATGTTGTGTCTGACTCGACATAGGAGTTGGTGTAAAAAATGTAATGTCGAGCCACATTCGACAAGGGAATGCTAAGGGTTAACATTTACGTCTTGTTAAATGGTTGTGATAAATAGTAAAAAAACTATAAAACTTTTGCGGATGTATGTTTGTGTGGAAGCTACCCGATATTAATTCAAAACAACCATATTTTTTTTCAACTCCTAAAAGGCAATTTAAAACAACTCAAACACAAAAATTTTGTAGCACTTTAACTTTAGTGCTTTTTAATACATTAAGGTCGATAACAAGAGCTGGAGCATTGTACTAACATTGGCTAAAAAAATCCATTGCTAGTATTCCGCGTATTTCAAAAAGTCTTTATGATCAATGAAACAAAAACGGTTTGAAATTTTGTAAAATTTATTTATTATTATTATTATTTTTTTTTTTTTTTTTTTTTGTGAAGTACAATTTATCCGGTTAGAAATGAAATATTATTCCATTCATGTGGCTGCCGCGGTGGCCTCACAGTACCCCATTCGATCGGACCAATTTTCGAGAACTTTTTCGAGTGTGTGGGGTCGTATCTCGGCAGTGGCATCACGAATGTTGGCCTTTATATGTTCAGTTGTCACTGGTTTGTCGGCATAACACTTGTCTTTAACGGCGCCCCACAGAAAATAGTTCAACGGTATCAAATCGCAGCTTCTCGGCGGCCAACTGACATCACCATTTCGGCTAATTAAACGGCCATAACACGTTTAACGCAATAAATCGATTGTGGCATGAGATATGTGGCAAGTTGCACCATGCTGTTGAAACCAAACATCGTTCACATCAATACCATGATGAGCGGTCACAAAAAATTTGTTATCATGGTGCGCTAGGTGTCTCCATTGACCGTAATGGTTGCGTCGTTCTCATTTTTGAAGAAATAAGGGCCAATGATGCCTCCACTCTACAAGCTGCACCAAACAATCACTCGTAATGGGTACATTGGCGTCTGTAAGATCACGTTTGGGTTTTCTGAGCCCAAAATATGGCAATTTTGCTAATGAAAATGAGCTTCATCCGAAAAGATTATTTTATTTATTTATTATTGTTTTGGGAATAAATTTAAAATAAATCCCAACGTTGCTCAAGCGTAAATAGATTCATTTCGTGCAGTGGAGATATTATACTTAATTTTGTGACAAAATGGAATGACATAAGTATTGCCAGATTCGAAATAACCGCTGGTTCAAATTTAAACCGATAGATGACCCACCCTATATTACTTAACTAACAAAAACGGATTTTATTTTGTCGAAAAAAAGTATTCAACTATTTTAAGGCTGGGACCGTATTGCGTATACGCGTTTTATCATTGAGCACCAAGTTTGAGCGACAAGCAGGTCGTTTCTGAGCTGCTAATTATTAAAATGCCATTGTCAAGATAGGTTTGTTTCAAGTTATTATAAAAAGTTGAAACGTTAAAAAAAAGAGGATTTGGTGTTTATCCTATAAATAAAGCAATGTTACATTAGGATGAACTTAGCCATTTATATATAAGTCTATACAAATTTCCAGACAGATTTTCCCAATACTGCCGTATGTCTGTGAAGTCTTTTCTTTTTCGAAGCTCATTGCATGTCCTCGGCCTAAGTATTCTAAGAGGCAATTTTTGTCTAAACAAAAGTTTAGTTCTTTTCACTTGATGTGTTTTATTAGTATTTCCTTATTTAAACGAGTTATTTGCATAAAGCGGGTCTAACTGTTCTGTGATTTGTATCATCTAACCCTATTTAACTCCAGTATTCAAAACAATGTTAAATGAAGACCCCTTAATTGCCCTAGTGCAATTGTAGTGTAAATATCAAATACTTAAGTTTTAATCTATGATACAAGACTATGTATTTATGTATCACCTATGGTTTTATGTATCACCTACAACAATAGATTAATTAGCGATAAATATTTATAATATGTGTCTACCAAATATTATTTTACAATGAGATTTAAAGCTACACCGTCTTAGCCCCACTTTGCTCAAGGTCTGAAAAGTATTCTAACTCCCTTTGAAAAATTAACAACATTGGTTATAAAGTAATTTTATTATTTATGATTTAGCGTTTTCTATAAATGAAATTATGAGCTTAGGGGAGGTTTTTAAAGACGACATTACAATTCAATATAACATATTAGGGTTGATAGTTAATAATGATGATTTGACTAACGTCTTTTTTAATACAACTAAGAAAATCAAAAGCTACGCTTAGTATAGGATCTATCCGAAACGTTCCATACCAAACGTGGCTTCACAGCCCTTCCTGTGGTCTATTTAACAATTTGTTGGAAAAAAACCTACGTGATACTGCGGTTAATACAACAGACACAATCTATACCAAGAAAAACATTCTGCATATTTGCCTATGATATTCATATTAATGAGCTTACAGCACGAGGGGTAATTGCTATATTTTCTATCATTAAAATAAAGTCGGAAGTGGGTCTGGTAGTAATGATGGTATTTATGATATCAACGAACAAAGAATTGACGAGATTGTTTGAAAGAAAAATTATATTAATATTTAGTCAGGCTACCGATCCTTACAGTTATATATAGCCACCTAAGTAAGTAAGTAACCTTAGCAATTTTTTTTTTTGAGTCTTAAACATTATGTATGTATGTATGTACATACATGTAATATGTGTTTTTTCTCCAGTATTATGGCTTTTTGACTTCATTCAGTTGAGTTTTGTGGTTCAACATATTTCTTAAGCGGAATTATGATACAAATTCTTAATTCTTATCATTATTCTTTCGAAATTATACATAACAAAGCATACGAATTATGAAAGTACACATGTTTTAAAATTTGTTGATAAACATTTTCAAAATAAACCTCTTATGTGTCATGGTTTTGTTTGGAGATTATTTTATCAGTTTAAGGAAAAGAAAAAAAACCAAACAATTTCTCTTTAAACTTTTTGTAAATACTACTTTGAATATTTATTATTTTTATTCCCCGTCTACACATTGAATTTTATCAAAATAATACGTGCTAACCACTAAACCAAATATGGATGGTGTTTTTTAATGATAAAAGTAAAAACAGTTTTCAATTTTTATTAACATTTTAAATATATTTTATTAACAAACGCCCCTTCATTTAAATTATTTACATTTTTTATCTCTTTTTTATTTTGTTTATTATGAGATCATAATTAAATATATGTATATATATATATATATATATATATATATATGTATATATATATATATATATATATATATATATATATATATATATGTATGTATAACCTTATACAGTTTAAAGCTACTATCCCTTCTTTCTCAGGATAACCTTGCCACCCATTATTCTTTTTTACAAATAAACCAATTAAACACTAAATTTACTAAACGAATGCCATATTTTGACTATGAAAATGGCGAGATAGTAGCGAGAGGAAGACTGTCACTTATCCAAAAGAAAAATATTATTTATCCTAAAAAGAGCACTTCAATAATAAGAATCTTTAAAATTTAGCGTGGATCACTCCTTTTATTTTAAATTTAGAGAATTCATTATACAAAGCAGATAAAGAATTATTTTTTAACTAAAATATCCATAATTTTTTGTACTCAGCAAAAAAGTTCATTGAACATTTTGTTTTCTAATTAAAAATCGTATTTTAAATTACTTTTCAATATAGTGATTTACTTTGGAATTTTAAAAATTTGATATTTACAAATCATTTATTTAATTTTTAAATCAAATTGGTATTCATTTTTTTTTAATTTTTTATAATGGGTCCGCCATCTAACGCTAGTGCTTATTTCGTGAATGGTAACACTTAGCTCATGTCTTATTTGAGAGATAATTAGTTTTGTCCTTCCGCTGAGCGAATATGGTATATACGATTGTGTATACGATTGAACAACGCTGGGAATCTGGGCCTACGATCGACTTACAGAAGATGCCGATTTTGCCAAAAAAAAATCATCTTTTCAGATGAAGCTCATTTTGATTTTGGCGGGTATGTAAGCAAGCAAAATTGTCGCATTTGGGGCACAGAAAACCCGCACGCATACATTGAAAAGCCGATACACCCAAGACGAGTCACTGTTTGGTGCGGATTTTGGTCCAGAGGCATAATTGATCCATTTTTCTTCGAAAATGAGCAAGGAGTGGCCGTTACAGTCAATGGCGATCGTTATCGGGCCATGTTGAACGACTTTTTGCTTACAAAAATTGAAGAGGAGGATATTAGCAACATTTGGTTTCAACAGGACTGCGCTACGTGCCATGTTTTTGAAGATCGCATTATCAGCCGCAGAGCTAATGTCGTTTGACCACCTCGTAGCTGCGATTTGACACCGTTGGACTATTAATTGTGTGGTGCCGTCAAAGATAAGTGTTACGCCAACAAGCCAGAGACAATTGGCGCTTTAAAGGACAATATTCGTGAAACCATTGATGAAATACAGCTGCACACAATTGATAATGCGCTTAAAAATTGAACCGATCGTGTAGACTACTGCATGGCCAGCCGAGGCAGCCATTTGAATGAAATTGTTTTCCATTATTAACCGCAAGGATTGTACTTTCAAATAAAAAAAGAAATTTGAGAAAATATTCAGTAGTTTTTTTATAGCATTTTCAAAAAAAAAAAATTTATTTGGCGGACCCTTTATTATAATTATATTAAATACGTGTATATATGTATGTACTTATGTATGTATTTATAATTTTTATTTTAATAGCTTTTATTATTTAAATGTACAATTAAAAAACGTTTAAATCTACGTGACTCACTTTTTTTCTATTTTTACTCAGTTTTAATGCTAAATTACTGCTTGTTTCCAGAGAAATTAAATTGAATGCTATTTATTCAGATATAATTGATGCGCAATGGATACAATGGCTTTAAAATTAATTTAAATAAGATAGAAATGTATGGTGGTTACGGTTACTAACGATTTGGGTTTGGAGTTGCAAAAAAAATCTTTTTTTTAATTGAAACAAATATAGAACCATTAATGGAGTTTAGGTGATTTTTTTAGCAAATATACAAACTTAAGGACCAATTAAAGCCAAATCTTCTTCAAAATAGATAAAGTCAAAATAAAATGATCATTTGTTTATAGTTCCAAACATATGTACATATTTAAATTAGAGACATGTGTATGTCAATAACTCTTCATTGTTATTGAACTTAAGTTATTTATCTTAAATATGAAGCGCATGGCTTTCTTTAAGTAGGTCTATAGATCCGAGACTTTGAAAACAATGTTGGATTTCTGCGCGTTTAATAACTAAAATTCTAGGAACTATACAAATCGATGATGTAATTTTTATTGCTGAACTGCTGTTCGAAAAACTTTATTTAAGCTCTGTTCAGCTGATTGTCAGATCTTAAAACATTATCAGACCGGGCGATTTGCTGAAAACGACCAGACAGCCGAAAGTTGCCACTACAATATACATATGTATGTATATTGTCAGTTTACACAGTTGCTAGACATTTGCCAGGAAATCTGGAAATCCCATTGTATATATGTTGTTTCTGACAATGCTGTCGTTGTCGGTTGTTAAAAATTCGGGCATCTGACAATGCTTTCATTGATAATGTCGAAAGATAAAAATTGTAAGTTCATACGGTTGTAAGACATTTTCTGTAAATTTTTCTGACAATATTGTTAGATTTAACAATCGTGTAAACAGAGCTTTACAAATTGTCGTAGGTGGTTCCAATATGTAACAACTCTGGTAATGTTAATTGTGTCAGACAACACTATAGTTGCACTTTGTTAGAAGAAATTATTAAAATCGCATTATTCGCGAAAAGTTGTCTACGTTTAAAAATTAGCGAAATTTCGGAACATTACCGTCATATTTTGCTCTGTTATTACAAAAAAGGTAAGAATACGTGGCATACTTCTGAAGAGAATTTGTTAAGTTTACGGAGACGATGCTGTAACTAGAAAAACTGTAGCGAAATGGTTCGCTCGTTTTCAATCTGATAATTTTGAAATTCTGAACTCATGAAATAATGACTTTATCCCAAAAATGGCAAAATGGTTTCAAATACAAGAAAAAAGTGTTTCATTTTGGCCAAATTTGTTAGCGTTTTTAGATGTAAGGTTTCTTTGATATTAATATATAAAGGAAAAATACGGCCTGTTACCTACTGTTCTTTTAAGAGGACGACTGCGACCCAGATTTTTGTTTAAACCTTTCTTTAAATTCTGAACAATTTGAATTAGTAAAAATTTTTAACTTTTTTGATATAAGAGGGATAATTAATAAAGGTGAACCGATTACCAACTCAGAGGTAGTGGAAGAGTTCATTAACCTTAATTCCGACATAATAAACTCAGTAAAATCTAGTTTGGTCTGAGCAATCAATTTAGGAATAAAACACTCTCTCGCCAGACGACACAAAATGCCTTTTCTCTTCGTGTTCTTAAATGGTGCAGAAGCATGGGTACTTTTACAAAAGGATGATACTGCTCTTTGAGTATTTGAGAGATAAATTCTTCGTAAGATTTTTGGAGCTTTACGAAATGTATGCTGACAACATAAAAAGTCTAAATACATCAACATGTACGCATGGATGAATGCTCAAATGAAGAGTACATTTGACCACGATCCCGAAGGAGTACGCAAGAAAGGTCGTCCCAGACTTCGATAGAAAGATCAGGTTAAACAACATCTTAAAGAACTCGGTGTGCAAGATTGGAGAAATAGTGTGACAGTTCATAACGCGTAGAAATCTATTTTATGTTCGGCTTAAGAGAAAGATTCAGTAGAATTGTTAATAAAATATAATCAGTAATTGGCTCTAATTTTCACAAAAATTAATATTTTTAGTTTCAATGTGATTTTAAAATATTTAGTGATTATAGTAAATTTAAAGAGTTTTGTACGGTACTATGTATTACTTAAATGGTACTACACAATGAGTAATAATAATAACTTTTTGTATTTCCAAAGTTAGTACATATCATGGTATATCCAAAGTTGATATATGGATAGTTAGTCAATTAGGCCAATAAATCTAAGGGAATTTAAATTTAGCTCTGTCTCTGCGCTACTGTCATATAAATTGCGACCTGGGGCCAAAAATTAGCATTCAAAATATGAGTTGATGACTTCTTAACTCGCAAATAAGTGAATCTCTAATTCAGGATTAGGTTGTTAAGAAGCTATATTTATGTATCTTCTCATCTGCTAGACTTCAGTGTCCTCATTCCTTCCATAGCTAAATTAATTTCATCACAGAACGCCAATTCAACATAAATTTAAATATTAAGATTCACTTTTAATTATGAAAATCTAAGTAGCGCTTTAAAAAGTGTTCTATATTTAATTTCAACTTTTTTCGTTTCACAAAAATTCGGTTTAAAACAAATTAAAATAAAATAAAATACAATAATATTTAAACGATTAGTAAATACTTACTTTTGTGTTTATAGTGGGTTTTCCATTTGCGAAAAAATGCCATGGTCAATCACAGAGAGAAGTAAACTGAGTAATAATAAACGTTAAACCGAATCGAATTAATGCCAAACTGCTGCTGCCGATTGCCAACCAATTGAAAATGGATACAAAAAAAGTTTACAAATTGTTCTCGCACAGCTTCACAAGACCAGACAGACAGATAATAAATATGATAAAATAACTCGTAATCGTTGAATCAAAAAACACTCATATAAACTCGAAATTATTTATTTATTTATTTTTTTTTTTTTTTTTTTTGTAATTAGTTTTTACAGTATCAGATCAGTCATATGTTTTAAATAGTCAAACAACAATTTGTTAATTGTTTACTACTGGAACGATGCCGTGCAGTTTGGGACTGGGAAGATGCTAAATAAAATAGAAGTTTTATTGTTTGTTTTTTCACTTAAATTTTGTTTCGAAATGTTCAGTGTATGTTTAGTATTAAGTTGAAGATATTTCTTTATGTGATAAGTCGATATTCTTGTGCCTAATAGTCTTTGTTTGTTTTATAATCTTTATTGATTCGAGTTAAAACAACGCAATTTAATTTTTTTAAGAACAATTTAATTCATCATGCTTTTTAATTCAAAATATATCAACAAGCAATGAACTTTTTTCGTTCCACTTTTCGATTGTATCACTGCGGAATATTGAAATAAACTTGTTTCTCCGTTAAAATTTGAATACACAATGAAACGAAAATAATGAAAACAAAATAAAATAAAATATTATTAATAACAAAAATCAACAACGTTTCGTAGAAATTTGTTGGAAAAAATATACAAAAAAAGAAATATTTTTTTCTTTATACATATGTATGTACGTATAAAAAACAACAGCAGAATGTAAATAATATAAATATATATAAATAAAAAAATACAATATAAAAATATAAACGTAAATAACAGCTTCAAAAGACTTAATAAATTTTTTGTCGTTTTTTGATTTTTTTTTTTTTTTTTGCAAATAAGGCTGAAGTTCAGATGATAAGCTAGTACGACGCTTAATGGCGCCGCAGCTGCGTATGGAGGTCGTTTAGCTACTTAATACGTAATGCATAGCATAGCTCTAGTCAGCGTAGTGTATGGTACGAGAAAACCCCATACAATTACCGTTGGACTAATATACAAGTACTTTTCTTTTACTTTTTCAAAAACACTTTCTTCAATCACGAAAAGACATTGGAAAAAATACAAAAAAAAAAATATTTTAAAAATCACAATATAATATTTGCCACTTTCAATAGCTAAAGCCACGACAATGGTGCATAGTGACGACAATGCAATTGGAGATGTCGCATTTTTAAAGAGTCTGTAAAAAATAGTCGTACAGACAGACAGACAAACAGAAAAACTGATAGTCGGTCTATCCAAAACAAAAATAAATTGTATGTGAATTAAGCAAAATATAAAAATAAAAAACACTAAACAGCATCATTCATTCAATCCATTCATCCATTAGAGTTAATATTGTATTGCTCTCATAAGCTTTACTCAAAAACTCGCACGTTTTGTACCAGGCACAAAAATTTTAAATGCAGCGGAACCAATGTTTGCGTTTTATTTACAAACAAAGTTGCCAGATTATGTTATCGCAAAATGGTATTATCAACAAACTGTATAGGAAATAAATCAATGGCCTTATCTTATATATAAAAATGAATGTTTGTTTGTATGTTTGTGTTTTGTAGACAACTAAGTTGCTGAACCGATTTTCTAGAAATTTTAGCAGTATATCTCTGCATGTCTGGAAGGGATTATAGGCTATATAAATTTCACAAATATCAACTAGGCGGTGCCTCGCCTATACAACCTGAATATTTATTTATCTATGTTTTCTAAATGTCGGAGACTTACAGTCGGAGTCTCTAAATTTGGTCCAAATAGCTTCATAGTCAATACAAATCAGCAAACAAACTAAATATTTTGTATATCTTAAGAACGGTTAGGCGAAATCGGATAAGTGGGCATTGTACCTCCCATGCAAACAAAATATATCTTGAGAACAGTTAAAGCGAAAGTTTCTGAATTTAGTTTAAATGACTTCGTAGTTAATGCAAATCATCAGACAAAAAATGGACGATATTTAATAAATAGGGGTGGCACCTTCTATTCAGTCAAAATATGGAATTTTTTATATGTGGAAAACAACAATTAAAGCTTCGTTTTCTATTCACATCAGCCGAAAAATGGGAAAGATTGGATAAACGGGTATTGCATAAAGCACCCCGGGTAAAGGTTGATTATATACATATATATATCATATAGTATATAAAAATGAATGTGTTGTTGTTTATAGACTGTATTCAGATAAAAAGAGAATCTACAATGTTTACAGTGTCAGTGGGTAGATAATAATTAAGATAGGAGTAGCAAAGCAACCGCATTTTTGCTAGTAAGGATAGAAAAAGCAAATTTTGATTATTTTCAAAATCGCTTTTTTAATTTCTTATGATTTCGCATCTCCCCTAAAAAATATGGTGACCATGATTAAAAAAAACATAATCACCGTAACTAAATGCAGAATTTTTTATGCCTGTATGAAATCATTGTTTCTCTGCAGCTAAGAGATATGGCAGTGACCGAGGAAATAAAAGCAAAGCTGGAGAGCTTCATAAACCGTAGCTTCCGAAATATTCTTCAAATATAGCGGCCCAGAATAATACATAATAAAAACCTATGGAAAACTACCCACCAGTAGAACATCGTCATCGAGATACGAAAGAGAAAATATGACTGATTTGGGAACAGTCTACGAGCACCCTGCGATGATCCTTTCCACATTGCTCTGACATAAAACCCGCAAGGGTTGACATACAGCGTTGTGGAAGACAAACTGTTCTTAGGAAAATCAGCAAATTATTTGACGAATTTTGATAATTCGCACGCAATAGAGATAAATGGATATCTTTTGTAGAAACTTGATTAATGATTAAAAATAACATATTTATAGTCACGTAAAAACCCTTTCAAGCAACGAAGTATAAATTTAATTAGATTTGGCAATAACTAACACCTAAAGGTGTCCAAATCCGGCAATAAAGCATGGCTCTAATACAATTCCAAGGATTAAAGTGATCAAAAGCCATGGGTAGGAATTTCACATTATTTTGCAATGTTTTCAATTTACTTCTGCAAGCTGCTCAAATATTTAAGGCAATACGTTTGTACAAGCTTGCAATAAAAAGTTCTGATGCACTATGTCACAGTAGTTTCAGAAAACAGATAACAAAACCGTGATATCTAATCGAAGTTGGCGTCCTTTTTGCATTTTCTCGATCTTTAGGAAGAGTTTGTGTCCAATTTCCATTTCTTAATCGCCATATTTGTAAACAAATAAGAAAGAGCAAAAGATTTTAGTTATCCAATTAATTCTTTCATCTGCTGATATTTTGCTATACCAAAAAAGCCGTATACTAGTTTTTCCGAATTTTATAATTTTAACGAATTAGACTTGTATGATACAAACATATAAATAATTTTCATTAATAAAACCATAATAAAATATAATTTTATTTGAAAAATAAGCTCCAGGTAGTACGTAGTGCGTTAAGTTTTTCAAATAAGAATTTCTAATGATTAAGGAAAGACAATTAGGTGAAGACGAAGTATGTGTAAGAATTTTATAGAAATCCATAGAAAAAGATAAGGATTTCGTAATTAAATTTTTACTCCCATATTTATAAAATTATTTTCGATTTATAAAAGATTTATAATAATTTTTATGCAAATTTATTTTTAATTTATAGAAGATGTATAAAATATAATTTTTATGAAAATTTGCTTAGAAACCCTTTATAAATAAAAAATATTGTTATGAATATGAGAGTAAGTCTTTATTTTTGTCAAAGGAATTTTATATTTTATTACACTATATTTAAGTGGGATTTCCACTAAATAAAATATATGGCAACATTGTTGCAGCTGGAATATTTTAAAATGTTAAAAGGAAATGATGATGATAAACGTAAGTCAGGCCTATCAAGCCAGGCTATTTCAAACCCTACACAATAATTAAATACAAATGTATTTTTATTTTATTCCAAGTATCCCACTAAGGTTTCTATTTATTAATTGCAAGTTTAAAACGATTTTTAACACAATTCGGAACAATAGTCAAAAATTCGTTTTTTCTGATTTGAGATTAAATCTTTAAAGTTTTCTTACTCGCACAAGTTAAAAAATAGGCAATATAAAGATTTGATCCAAAAATATATGGAATTTAAGTCTGATTACAAAAACAATCAGAGTATAACTTTTATCAAATTTTTGTAATAGCTTGTAGGGTGTTTTCAACTTAATCCTATACAAGAGTAGGTAAGATTTATTTCGTTATATGTACTATGACCTAAATTTTAGCTCAAGCGCAAGAAATTCTCTTAAATCGGCAAAACCAAATGTTTTTAAAAAGTTTGTGTAGATGATTTAGTTACAAGTGCCAGTTATAGTTATAAGTGCCTGCTGGGCCACTATTTGTATGTGTTGCAAACATTATCAACAACCTATTATAAGTCGACAATCCACGATGGTGTAGAATGCAATTATTTGGACTTATAAGCAAAAATATCTTTTAGAGGGTCGTTTTAAAAATTATAATGACCTGCATCACAGACAATCTATGAGAAGTAATGGAAGAATTTAAATATATAAGGTATTTAAATTGGAAAATTATATTTCTTAGCCTAATAAAAAGACTATTCTAAAGTACTTAACATAACATAATACCTTGTAACAGATACTCTGCTTGCCATTATTAAATCATGATTATTTATTATATAAAGGTTGTTATTTAGCTTGTTCGATCATTCGATGGGAATAACTTCTGTATATCAAACTCTCAACTCTAATATATTTTTAAGTTTCATTTCAGTAACATCAGGAACAATATTACGCCTATTACGCCTCTTCCCAAATTGTAAAAACATCGTTCAAAAATTAGGGTTCTGTTTTTAGAACTTAGAGTACTTCGTGGATGAATGGATACGTCAAGAATCAAAATTACCAAAAAGAGAGTAAAAATATCTAAGCCGACAATTAAATGAAACACTATAGCATCCACAAAAGTTTTCATTTTGGGTTAAATTATTAGCCACCGGTATCGTCGAACCGTATTTACCAAAAATTTCATTCAAGATCTAACGCTAAGATTTAGCGAGAGTATCAACAACAGATGTACCAACTTAACAAAAAAAAAAAAAAACTCAAATCGGAACGATGGGACCGCCACACGGTGCTTATTGATCAACGTGATATGATCCGAGAACTATTTGATCAAGTTGGTATGTATCAAAGCTTCTAGAGCTAATGAATTGTTATCTTCAAATATGTATGTTGAGTGGAATTCATGATATAATCGAAAAGTCTTGATTTTCATTTAAAAATTTCCGCCTGACGAACAAAACTTACCAGACAACCAACTCTTGCGGAATGTATAATAGCCCGGGTATATTGGTATGTAAAAACAAAACAACTTGGTACTGTAAATATTTTAACATTTTAGCTCAAAGTTTCTTTGTGGCTTTACCATAACAAATATTCAGATTTACGTACACACATACATACACACATGCATATATATCGCATTTGTACCACTAAAGTGAGTTAACTCGAAATTTTCAAATTTTCAGTAGAGGCAAAAAACTTTTCTTTTTAATATGAAATTCTCGATGGGATTTCATGGATAATCATCGTCACAATATCAGTATCATACCGAAATTCTAATGAAATTATCATAAATTTAAAATTTCATTGATGAATCCTAGTGACAATGATACAAGCAAAGAGAATTATGTATGACAACGTCAGTGACTGTCTTAATATTAAAGAAAGTTAAAATTTAGCGACCTTTTCTGTTATGAGTTGACTTCATGCTGAAATTTAACGACATTGTCTGTAATGAGTCTTCTACCTGCTGAACGACTCAGGATTATGTGTGCTACAACTTCCCGTTGACGAATAAAGCACGATGATTCACTATGACATTTGCTGGGTTATATCACAATAAGGGGTAGCAAGTGTATTTTTTTTGGGGAAGAGTAGAGAAAATTATGTAAGTTTTTTACAATGGGAAAATATAACTACTGTATATCGTTTTCTTACAAAAAGTGAAAATTAACTAACTTAGATTGACTCACTTTAGCGGTACAAGTGCGATATGTACATACTTATTTTAATTTTTTTTATCTTTTATAGTATGTAAGTCTCAAATTCAATTGCGTTATTAAATTTAATTATCGTAAATATCACATAAATAATAAACAGGATAATATTGGATTACATATCATACATCAACTTTTTTCCGAAATCTATTTTTAAACTAACTTTTTCGCTTTTTAAAATATAGTTTAAAACTATGACATAATTTAAAAGCAAAAATAACCCGTTGTATTGGATTTTATAAAACAAGGCTTATGAAATATAACACCGTTTCTCTAATGTTTGCAAAGTTTATAAAAAGCAAAAACAAAAATATACATTCACTTATGAATTATTAAACATTCACTTTATTTGCAATATTATTTAAAACATTTTTTAATTTGTTTTTCTATCTATTTAAATAGAAAAAAATCAAAACTAATTTAATTATACAATATTCTTTATTTTAAGCACGTATACATTTGCTAAAAAAACGTTTAAGATTTTACGTTTTTTTTTATTAATTCTTAACAACACGCGTACTTAACGCTTCAAAGCACTAAACTGATCTGCCAAATGGTTAAATTTAATTGAATATTAGTTACACTCTTCTATGCTCTGACTCTATTAGATTCAAACACTCTACTGCAGCGCTAGCTGTAGAAATACTAAAAATTCAGTATTTTATATTTTTTTTTTCTAAATAAATCTTTGCTCAAAACCACATTTCCGCTCATTAATGTTTATTTACGTTGTACTCTACAGCTTACGTAGTCCATACAGGCAGATTATTTGGTCTCAAGCTCTAAACGAAAATAAAAACAATTTTTTCACTAGCTACAGGTTAAAACCTAAACACAATAGTACTACGAGTAATATTTTAGCTGTGCGCCAAACAACATGTGGTTATAAACGGTCATCCTTTTTTGAACACCTCTGAACTTGACGCTGACACACCAGATATGTGTTGTAGTGTTGTTTTTAAATCACAGCCTAATAGCAGTCTAGTTTCAGCTTGGAAAATATAGGGTGCTTTTTTACAGTTACACAAGTTAAAATCATAATAACACAAAGAAATATATTCTTAATATCAATGAAACGGGCTTTATTGGATAGAAAATATTACGTTAATATTTAAATATGATTTCGGCCATGTGACCGCACGGCTGACGCAATCTTGAACACTAATCTTCACAAACTTTTCGCACCATATGGTCGTATTTCGCAAATAGCTCTTCGAATATTTATTTGCAGGTGTTCAATTGTCTCGGGTTTATAGACGTAGACAAGTGAATTTATGTAACCCCAAAGAAAATAATCCAATGGGAATAAATCACACGATCTTGGTGGCCAATCAGTTGTTATTCAAATTAGCCGCTCTGGAGGACAATTTCGTACGCCATAAAATGAACGAAGTGCACGATAAGTTTGACGAACAAAACTATTATTTTTATTTAAAAAATGAAAATTTGCAAGCGTTGCTCTGGTGTAAGTCTATGCATAATGAAATAAATATGAACTAAACAAAAAGTAAATTGGTTGTCAAATAAAGCAGTGTTGTCAACTCAAAGTTATGAACATCTAAAAAACACCCGACATTAGGATATGAAAATTGAAATCAATATTGAAACAATAATTTTAAAAGCTTTAGAGCTAACATAACTCCAAAGGTCAATGTATGTAATCTCAATAAATGTTAGATAGTTAAAGCTTCTTATGTAAGTGGCGACAAACGGACCGTCACTTCACTTAATTCCAATTATAATAGAGAAAAAGAGTTAGCTTTAATTTAAAAAAAAGGAAAATATGCTGTGTGGTGTGAGTAAAAAATAAAAATAATTCAGGCTTCCAGCTCCTTACTTCATATGTGTTTCATTATCTTCTGTAATAAACTTCACAGCAACCTTATCTCCAGTTCCTTAAAACAGGAAACATATACATAAACTCCACTATTGTTTTGGTTTAACAAGTGTCGTTAAATAATGAGTCTAGCTTCCGTAATTTTTTATCTTATTGTGCGGCTTTACACATGAGTTCATTTTTAAGGTTTTTTAATGACTTGAAGGGATTCATCTTTGAGGTACCCATTAAAAGTTTATTAAAACTGACAGTTGTTCCATAGTCTCTGATATTTTCTTGCACTGGATCGCATTCATTACTTTAGTTTTGGAGCACTTCATGGTCCGAAAATTTTCGCTATATATAAGGATTACTCTTCCATCCAAAACCTTCACTACATAAAATTTTATGACATATTGGAAAAAAGAAACTGTTCCTATTATTGGTTCCAACACTGTACATTTATTATTATTCTTTCCCTTTTACTTAAATTCTAATATTGTTGCCACACGTACCACTTAAAAGAAAAACTATCGATACTATCGAATGGGCCGATATCGAGAGTTTTGCAGCTCTAATCCTGAAGTCTTCTATTGCGTTATTGGGTTTAATTACAGTTATGGCTTTGTTGGGATAACAGAGTCAAAGAATTAAATTCGTACAGTATAAGCTAAGTCAATGTAACAAAATTCACAAAACAACTGTGTAATATACTTGTCTTATCACGTTTTATATTTTGTATACCCCTAAACACAAACAAAGGATAAAACAAGACTAAATCTTTATAAAGTCGTCCTAGAAAATCACTTCCAATTACCATTAATCTAAAATTTTAGCTATGATTGCAAGAAAGATTGATAGAAACCTAATTTAAATCTGAAGAACGGTAAATATGGCGTAAAATTCTTTTTAAGCTAAATTTTAGCTTAATCGTAATGCATCCCCACCTAAATATTGTTACAACTCCGTTATTACCTTGAGTTGGTGACGTTGAGGCGAGGATACTAAATGTCGAAAAACATATTGAAGGAATTAGAGAAAATAAAACATCAGCGGAAAGTTTTACATCCGATGTTAATCTCAAAGCAGATTCCACTGTAAATGCTGTATTATCTCAAGTAGAAAAATCGATTGCAAAGCACAAAACGAAGTCCGAGAATGGAAACTGATAGCCGCAACGTAACTGAAGGACAAATTAGGGATAATGAATCGGAGAGTTACGGGCGCTAGGAATTTAAAGGCAGCAATATTGAAGATGGAAAATGCGAATTGGACCACCAATCTGAATAGGGTGAGTGTCAAGGCTGCAGGTAAGAAGATCGGTATCGACACCCGGCCAAAGCGTGAAGATGCCAATGTGGCTTGGGCTGCGAAGCAAAAGAATGACACAGTTCTGGCGATGATTATGGCGGTTAAAGAAGAATACCGCCATGGTATTGCAGCAAAAGGGCCGAAAGAGGCCTAATATGCCGAAGCACAATAAGATCGATAAGAATTACAGAAATTGGTGCATATTCCTATAGAGATGATCAGTGGAAGGTTGAAGACTAGGCATAGGCGAGCAGCGAAATGGATGGCTTGTGTAAACTACAATTGGTTCCAATGCGTACATCACAGCGAAAGAGAGGGTTGCGTGTGGAGTAAACCGAGCAGACCGTACAGAGTAATCAAGAAAGTATCAGATACAGAAGTACTACAACTCTAGAACGAAAATGAAGAGCGTTTGGCAAATCATTGGAGTCGAGATAATTAGCCTATTCGGGACGAACAGGCTTAAGTGAGCGGCAGTGTTACAAAAATCTGGTTGGGCATCCCGCGTTTATTACATTGCTAAAATAAATAAACAAAAGCCGCAAAAACAACTATACTTGCCGTTAACTTGCCAAGTAACCAAATCGACAACAACAAACATTAGCAGAAAGTAAGTAAATAAAAATAGAACGATAACAACAATAATTAAGCAGGAAAGAAAACAAGTAACAGACAATAACAACTAGAAAGTAAAAGAAAGAAATTGAATTTACCTGAAATATCGGGAGGTTCGAGAGCTTTCGAAGTGTTGTTTACTCAGCCATATAAAAAGCACATTGGTGCGAACAACAATCAGTTTATTTGGTGTAAACTCAGCGAAAGTGTTATTGGCTTGAACTCAGTGCTTAGGGAGTTCAGTGTGGTTAAACTCTGGTTGAAGAGGTTGTAATCGATCGGGTTGGACGATCTTTAAGTAGGAAGATCTGTCGAGTAATTGTTGTTGTTTACAAAGTTGTAAACGGAAAGACTAATGAAATATAGAAATTGTTATTGCTTGTAAAAAGGTTACAAGCAGTGGTGCACAAAACTGTATAAATAAAGATTTTAATTAAAAACTAAACAAAAGATTTATTTTATTTTAACTACAATCTACGAACTCATAAATACACGTTTTTAAAAAGGTAACGTAACAATATTAACTGATCTTACCAAAACTTCTGCTCGCATGCGATTCACCACTACTAACCAAGAGTAATGGGTCTGAATATGGCTCTTTATGATAACAGGACGTTGTTTTTAGACAGATGGCAGCCTTATAATCCTAGGACTTGCTACTAAAGACCAATCACCTGCTTAGCTGAACAATTAGAGCTGATTAATGAAACTAAAGCAAAACAAAGTTGTAGATGCATTTTGAAATGCCATATAAAAAAAGAATGAAATATAATAACGAAACTAATAGTATGTATATTGGTTTCCAACACCTTTGATACAATAAATAGATCTAACACCTTATATAGTATACATTTGTAGTGTAAAGTTAAGCTGTTGTAATTCCATTAAAATTATTATAAAAACACTTGAGTAAAAATTCGCTTTAAAATATTTTTCATCGTTTGTTTAAGTTGTTCTCTAAGTTTTTCTTTCTTTCGTCTAATAGAAGAGATTGAGAGTGGAAGTTTCTACTCTGTTGTGGTCCACTAGAGCATATTGTTGTTACTGCAGCTGCTTTACTTCTTTTAATTCATCGCTGCATTTAGAGCGGTTGCTGCAGAACGCTGACAACATTGCCAGTAGCAGCCTTAACTGTTTAGCGGTTGATCAAACACCAAGTACGGTGAGCATCATTTCATGTTCATCTTGACGAACGTGTGTTTATATTTCTGAATGCACCTTACACCACCGTAAAGTAGCTTTGTGGTAATGTTTGTGAGGTATAGAGAACATAGGAACATAGTCAAACATCGTTGGTCGTTCGCCTTCCTGTATGTCTATGAAACCCTTATTATTAAATAACTAACTAAAATTTTTAAGAAAATGGATAAAATAATGCATGACATCTTGAATTTCGCGGGATATTTGCAATCAAATTTTTGTAAAGATATCAGAAACTTTTATTATTATTTTAGTCTGAAAAGTTTAATGCATTAATAGTTGGAGTATTTTTTTTTTTTTTTTTTGAAATAATTACTGAATTAACCAGCACCATAATGCCTTCAGTTATTATGAAGCAGTCACAGAGGTTTAACCTCCAGACGATTTGGTCTGTTTTCACTTTTACTTTTTCCCAAAACTGAAGAGAACCAATATTAATATGGTATATTCTATAAACCGCTTTTGTATTTAAATTAAAATCTAGTAAATTTTCAAAGACAAATAAAACTTAATTGCGACAATAAATTAAAGTTTTCATATTCAAAGAAGTTATCTTAAAGGTAATTGGATGAATTAATAAAAAAGTGTTAACGCCATTAAACTTCGTGTATGTCCAATAGCTAGACTTCTGCTGAATAAGTATTACCTACTCTTTTGCACACTTCTCTCGATGCGAATGGTAAACAGGCTCTAACACCAAACTGACATTTCTGACTTCGAATATTGAGGTAACAAGTCTTTATTTTCCACTAGCTTTACTCATTCGGCATTGCTCGGAAATCTATATATATGTATATTATAAGTGGGAGACAAATTTCCTTTATTCCGGATGCTATCTTTTTTTGTTACTTATTTGTCGTTATAAAAAAAATGCTAAGACGATTTTTGACGTCTTCTGCTTATACATTTATTGAGATGTGCAATAGTAACTATTATTTTTAATATTAAATAAAGTAGTATGCGGAGAGCTTGAAGACTCTATCTTTTATAGTTTCCAAGATACACCGTGATAACTACGTGTTTTGTAGGAATGGACTACGAACCAAAAATTATCCTTTTACCCCTTATTAGCCCCTCAATGTACAACATTTAAAAATGTACTTTTGTACCACACATTATAGTGGGTGATGAAAATTAGCACACAAAAAAAATAAAGGGTCCGCCAAATATTTTTTTTTTTTTTTTGAAAATGCTATAAAAAAAACTACTGAATATTTTCTCAAATTTCTTTTTTTATTTGAAAGTACAATCCTTCCGGTTAATAATGGAAAATAATTTCATTCAAATGGCTGCCTCGGCTGGCCATGCAGTAGCCTACACGATCGGTCCAATTTTTAAGCACATTATCGATTGTGTGCAGCTGTATTTCACCAATGGCTTCACGAATATTGTCCTTTAAAGCGTCAATTGTCTCTGGCTTGTTGGCGTAACACTTATCTTTGACGGCACCCCACAAATAATAGTCCAACGGTGTCATATCGCAGGTCCGAGGTGGCCAAACGACATCAGCTCTGCGGCTGATAATGCGATCTTCAAAAACAGGGCGCAAAATCTCGAGTGTAGCTTCGGCTGTGTGGCACGTAGCGCCGTGCTATTGAAACCAAATGTTGCTAATATCCTCCTCTTCAATTTTTGTGAACAAAAATTCGCTCAACATGGCCCGATAACGATCGCCATTAACTGTAACGGCCAGTCCTTGCTCATTTTCGAAGAAAAATGGACCAATTATGCCTCTGGACCAAAATCCGCACCAAACAGTGACTCGTCTTGGGTGTATCGGCTTTTCAATGTATGCGTGCGGGTTTTCTGTGCCCCAAAAGCGACAATTTTGCTTGTTTACATACCCGCCAAGATCAAAATGAGTTTCATCTGAAAAGATGATTTTTACACAACCATATTCGTTCAGCGGAAGTATAAAACTAATTATCTGTCAAATCAGACATGAGCTAAGTGTTACCCTTCAGGAAATAAGCACTAGTTGAAAACAAAACGTTTCATTTCAGAAGAAAAGTTATTAGTCAAAAGTCATTGGGGATCCAATTTAATAAAAGAACAACCAACTGCACTTTCGGTAGCTGGATCTATATATGTATCTGCGCTTCAAATTTCAACATAATCGATTTAGTAGCTTACGCGTAAATGTCTCATAAACAAACTGAATAAAAATTGTTTTTTTCATATGACCATATTGGTGCTTTTTTCTCGATCAGGTCCAAATATTAAAAGAAATATACCATATAACATTTTCGTTACTAGATCTATCTGTGTTCCAAATTTCTGCGAAATCGGATTGTTACAACAAAAACTTTGTTTTGAAAATAAAGGCATAATTTTAGAAGAAAATTCACTGGTTTTTCCCGTTTCCTTGATTTTAACCCCTTCTGGGTCCAATTTTGAAAAATCTATGCTTTCATTACCTAAATCTATCTTCGTTTTAAATTTCAATAAAATTATACGATGTTAAAAACGAGTTAAAAAGCTTACCAAGCTCGTATGACCTAATTTTGGCCAATTATCCACCGATTTTAATCTCTCCCAGCTTTAATTTTTAAAAAAGATAGCCTATAATTCTTTCGTTAGCTAGTTCTATCTGTGTTCAAAATCGATTAAATCGAATAAATATATATATATATATATATATATATATATATATATATATATATATATATGTATATTTTCTTGTGCGTAAGCGATTTATATATATATATATATATATATATATATATATATATATATATATATATTTGGGTATGAGTTTTCCAACATTATAATGACCCGAAACTTGCTTTAAAATTTGTCAAAGAATGGGTAATTCAAAAGTAAGAGTTCTCGGGTAGCCAGCTCAATCGCTTGACCTTAATCCTATTTAAAGTCTATGGAACATCATAGATCGGAAGAAAAAAGGATTCTAAGAAAAACAACACACCATTTTTAATCGTGTCTAGAAACTCAAACTCACTATTTCTTAAACTCAAATTGAGGTATTTATTGATGCAGTGCCTAACAAATGCGCTGCTATCATTAAAAATAAAAGTTACGCTACGACAACTAATTTTATCTTGAACTTCTTTTACAGAAATACAATAGTTGCTTTAGTTTTGACCAGGCCTATTTTAGACTTGTTTCATTATTTTAATAAAAAAAAGTCTTTTAGAATATCTGATCTTACCAAAACTTCTGCTCGCATGCGATTCACCACTACTAACCAAGAGTAATGGGTCTGAATATGGCTCTTTATGATAACAGGACGTTGTTTTTAGACAGATGGCAGCCTTATAATCCTAGGACTTGCTACTAAAGACCAATCACCTGCTTAGCTGAACAATTAGAGCTGATTAATGAAACTAAAGCAAAACAAAGTTGTAGATGCATTTTGAAATGCCATATAAAAAAAGAATGAAATATAATAACGAAACTAATAGTATGTATATTGGTTTCCAACACCTTTGATACAATAAATAGATCTAACACCTTATATAGTATACATTTGTAGTGTAAAGTTAAGCTGTTGTAATTCCATTAAAATTATTATAAAAACACTTGAGTAAAAATTCGCTTTAAAATATTTTTCATCGTTTGTTTAAGTTGTTCTCTAAGTTTTTCTTTCTTTCGTCTAATAGAAGAGATTGAGAGTGGAAGTTTCTACTCTGTTGTGGTCCACTAGAGCATATTGTTGTTACTGCAGCTGCTTTACTTCTTTTAATTCATCGCTGCATTTAGAGCGGTTGCTGCAGAACGCTGACAACATTGCCAGTAGCAGCCTTAACTGTTTAGCGGTTGATCAAACACCAAGTACGGTGAGCATCATTTCATGTTCATCTTGACGAACGTGTGTTTATATTTCTGAATGCACCTTACACCACCGTAAAGTAGCTTTGTGGTAATGTTTGTGAGGTATAGAGAACATAGGAACATAGTCAAACATCGTTGGTCGTTCGCCTTCCTGTATGTCTATGAAACCCTTATTATTAAATAACTAACTAAAATTTTTAAGAAAATGGATAAAATAATGCATGACATCTTGAATTTCGCGGGATATTTGCAATCAAATTTTTGTAAAGATATCAGAAACTTTTATTATTATTTTAGTCTGAAAAGTTTAATGCATTAATAGTTGGAGTATTTTTTTTTTTTTTGAAATAATTACTGAATTAACCAGCACCATAATGCCTTCAGTTATTATGAAGCAGTCACAGAGGTTTAACCTCCAGACGATTTGGTCTGTTTTCACTTTTACTTTTTCCCAAAACTGAAGAGAACCAATATTAATATGGTATATTCTATAAACCGCTTTTGTATTTAAATTAAAATCTAGTAAATTTTCAAAGACAAATAAAACTTAATTGCGACAATAAATTAAAGTTTTCATATTCAAAGAAGTTATCTTAAAGGTAATTGGATGAATTAATAAAAAAGTGTTAACGCCATTAAACTTCGTGTATGTCCAATAGCTAGACTTCTGCTGAATAAGTATTACCTACTCTTTTGCACACTTCTCTCGATGCGAATGGTAAACAGGCTCTAACACCAAACTGACATTTCTGACTTCGAATATTGAGGTAACAAGTCTTTATTTTCCACTAGCTTTACTCATTCGGCATTGCTCGGAAATCTATATATATGTATATTATAAGTGGGAGACAAATTTCCTTTATTCCGGATGCTATCTTTTTTTGTTACTTATTTGTCGTTATAAAAAAAATGCTAAGACGATTTTTGACGTCTTCTGCTTATACATTTATTGAGATGTGCAATAGTAACTATTATTTTTAATATTAAATAAAGTAGTATGCGGAGAGCTTGAAGACTCTATCTTTTATAGTTTCCAAGATACACCGTGATAACTACGTGTTTTGTAGGAATGGACTACGAACCAAAAATTATCCTTTTACCCCTTATTAGCCCCTCAATGTACAACATTTAAAAATGTACTTTTGTACCACACATTATAGTGGGTGATGAAAATTAGCACACAAAAAAAATAAAGGGTCCGCCAAATATTTTTTTTTTTTTTGAAAATGCTATAAAAAAAACTACTGAATATTTTCTCAAATTTCTTTTTTTATTTGAAAGTACAATCCTTCCGGTTAATAATGGAAAATAATTTCATTCAAATGGCTGCCTCGGCTGGCCATGCAGTAGCCTACACGATCGGTCCAATTTTTAAGCACATTATCGATTGTGTGCAGCTGTATTTCACCAATGGCTTCACGAATATTGTCCTTTAAAGCGTCAATTGTCTCTGGCTTGTTGGCGTAACACTTATCTTTGACGGCACCCCACAAATAATAGTCCAACGGTGTCATATCGCAGGTCCGAGGTGGCCAAACGACATCAGCTCTGCGGCTGATAATGCGATCTTCAAAAACAGGGCGCAAAATCTCGAGTGTAGCTTCGGCTGTGTGGCACGTAGCGCCGTGCTATTGAAACCAAATGTTGCTAATATCCTCCTCTTCAATTTTTGTGAACAAAAATTCGCTCAACATGGCCCGATAACGATCGCCATTAACTGTAACGGCCAGTCCTTGCTCATTTTCGAAGAAAAATGGACCAATTATGCCTCTGGACCAAAATCCGCACCAAACAGTGACTCGTCTTGGGTGTATCGGTTTTTCAATGTATGTGTGCGGGTTTTCTGTGCCCCAAAAGCGACAATTTTGCTTGTTTACATACCCGCCAAGATCAAAATGAGTTTCATCTGAAAAGATGATTTTTACACAACCATATTCGTTCAGCGGAAGTATAAAACTAATTATCTGTCAAATCAGACATGAGCTAAGTGTTACCCTTCAGGAAATAAGCACTAGTTGAAAACAAAACGTTTCATTTCAGAAGAAAAGTTATTAGTCAAAAGTCATTGGGGATCCAATTTAATAAAAGAACAACCAACTGCACTTTCGGTAGCTGGATCTATATATGTATCTGCGCTTCAAATTTCAACATAATCGATTTAGTAGCTTACGCGTAAATGTCTCATAAACAAACTGAATAAAAATTGTTTTTTTCATATGACCATATTGGTGCTTTTTTCTCGATCAGGTCCAAATATTAAAAGAAATATACCATATAACATTTTCGTTACTAGATCTATCTGTGTTCCAAATTTCTGCGAAATCGGATTGTTACAACAAAAACTTTGTTTTGAAAATAAAGGCATAATTTTAGAAGAAAATTCACTGGTTTTTCCCGTTTCCTTGATTTTAACCCCTTCTGGGTCCAATTTTGAAAAATCTATGCTTTCATTACCTAAATCTATCTTCGTTTTAAATTTCAATAAAATTATACGATGTTAAAAACGAGTTAAAAAGCTTACCAAGCTCGTATGACCTAATTTTGGCCAATTATCCACCGATTTTAATCTCTCCCAGCTTTAATTTTTAAAAAAGATAGCCTATAATTCTTTCGTTAGCTAGTTCTATCTGTGTTCAAAATCGATTAAATCGAATAAATATATATATATATATATATATATATATATATATATATATATATATATATATATATATTTGGGTATGAGTTTTCCAACATTATAATGACCCGAAACTTGCTTTAAAATTTGTCAAAGAATGGGTAATTCAAAAGTAAGAGTTCTCGGGTAGCCAGCTCAATCGCTTGACCTTAATCCTATTTAAAGTCTATGGAACATCATAGATCGGAAGAAAAAAGGATTCTAAGAAAAACAACACACCATTTTTAATCGTGTCTAGAAACTCAAACTCACTATTTCTTAAACTCAAATTGAGGTATTTATTGATGCAGTGCCTAACAAATGCGCTGCTATCATTAAAAATAAAAGTTACGCTACGACAACTAATTTTATCTTGAACTTCTTTTACAGAAATACAATAGTTGCTTTAGTTTTGACCAGGCCTATTTTAGACTTGTTTCATTATTTTAATAAAAAAAAGTCTTTTAGAATAATAAATGATAAAATCCATTTTTTCCATCTACGTTGTTTCTAGGTCATTTATTGGCCAAAACGTCGCTGTGTAACATCAGTTGCTTTAGTTATGGCCACAAGTAAATTTTGTCCAAAATCCCCCAACACTTTTAGTCCTTCGAGCCGGAGGAATTCAAAACAAAACAAAAAATAAAAAAATAAGTAGTAAAGACTTAACCTCGAAACACAAGAAGTAGTGTATGCTGCGATTAGGTGTTATTTACAGGGTATCATATAGTCAAGCGTTTATAATTCATTTGTATATGTACCTATACCATACATACTTGTAAAAAAATACCAACACAGATTATTCATTATTTTTATTTATTTTCAATATTTTTTATTTTATTATTATTACTATTTTTTTTTCAAATATATATTTAAGTTATTGTTTTTTCTTCCTCTTCTTTTTGTTTTCGTATCTTTTTGGTCGTTGTTTTTCTTCGAACATATAAAAATGTTAATTTAACTAAAGTGATTGCTTTAAAACAGGTTTCTTCAGAATAAAATTAGTTCAAACTGTGTTATCTTTTAGTCTAGTTATTTTAGTTGAACTACGAGTATTCAAAGTTCAGTGTTGTTTAGAAGAAAAAAAAGAACACAAATAAATAAAAAGCATTATTATACCGTTTATTTAAAGATGAATGAATGAATCGTTTGTTTCGTTACTCAATAATGAATGCCCTACACTTTGCACTATTTATAGACGTAAAATAATATGAAATGATTAGGTCTGTTCTTATCAAAAATCTTTTATGTATTTTAAAAATATCATTTGAACTAGTAAGAAAGATTTTGTTGGTCAAGAGCGATTGTTTCCTTCCCTACGTTAGTTATAATGTTATTTTTGAAATAAAAAGTGACGAATATGAAAATGTAAGTGTAAATGATATTTCTATTACGATTGTCATTTATAATATTGATAAATGCTTACACATTTATTGCAGTTAAATTATATGTTTGCCAGTTGCCATTACGGGGCATATGGACTTTATTTGAAGGCTCCTTTACAGGACGACAAATGTTTTACATTTGATCAAACTAGAACTTTTAATCTTATATATAAAAATAAATGTGTGTTTGTACCATAGACAGCTTAATGGATGAACCGAATTTCTTAAAATCTTTACAGTATCTCTCCGTAAGTCTGATAGGAACTATAGGCTATATAAATTTCAAAAATTTTAACTAGGCGGTGCCACACTCATACAAAGTAAATACTATTTGTCTATATTGTCAATATGGTGCACTGTTACCTGAGCCTCTTAATTTAATCCAAATAGCTTCATAGTCAAAACAAATCATCAGTCAAAATGTGGGCGGAATCAAATAAGTGGGCATGGTATCTCCCATAAAAAGTAAATATTGAGAAGTTTCTGAATTTGTTCTAAATGACTTCGTAGACAATACAAATCATCAGACAAAAAATGGGCGATTGAATGGAATAAATATGGAATATTAAATTTTTTATATTTGGAGAACAACAATTAAAGCTTCGCCAAAAAGTTGGAAAGAATGGATAAACGGATATTAAATAAAGCACACCAGATAAAAGCTATCTAAGGTGTGCTTCAAAATGATAAGGTCACCTTAGTATTTGCTTAATTCATCGAAACTATAAAATTTTACGTATGGATAATGTTACGTATGTATGCATAAATTAAAAATAATTGATTAATGCTTAGTTTAAATAAAAGTTTGGATAAAGGAATCACTGACTTTATCATTTTGAAGCATTGAATTTTGCACTTATTTACATAAATTTAAATAAACATAATATAATGGTACATCTCTAAAAGCGAAACAGTAAATAAGTATACACTTTGATGTCACCACTAACTCTGGAAACGGGTCAACCAATTTCAACAAAAATGTCAGGGTATGTTGGGGTTGGTCTGTGGATGGTATATGTGAAGTTTGCACGAAATCGGTGGTTCCGGAGATATGGCATTTAGATTTTCCTATAGATTCCCATGCAAATATCAACAAAATGGCCTCAATTTTCCATATTATGATTTTTTATTGTCACTTGAAAGTTACCAAAGCATGTGTCGTAATATTTTATGTGTACAATGGCATTCGGTGATATTGATTTTTGCATATCTTGAGAGCGGTTAGAATGGAAGGAATTTATTCTAAATGATTTCTTAGATAATAAAAACCATCAATTAGAAAGAGGGCACAATTGGATAAGTGGGCATGGTACCTCCTTACAAAGTCTATATTGATATTTGTATATCTTGAGAATGTTTAAAATTGAAGTTTCTAAATAACTTAGCGGTCAGTTCAAACTATCAGTTTTAAGAAAATATGGAAATTTGCAGGTGTAGAGAACGGTAACAGTTAAAACTTCGTTATCTATCCACATCAGTCAGAAAGCAAGTACAGGCAGACTCCCAGCAACGCGGAAGGGATTACTCTTGTACTATATAAAAATTAATCTGAGTTTATTTGAAGACTGTATACAGCTAAACAGCTGATTCTACGGTCTCAATTTCTTAAATGTTTGGATTTGAACCGGAAGGGAATAAAATGGGGGAAAAAGAGTAAAAAATAAAACTAAGCTAGTAGTTAAGATGATAATTAATATAGTGGTAGCGAAGCCCGAAGTCCGCCTGAAGTGTAATACAATATTTTTCACGGTACGACAAGCTTAAAAACAACCTTTATAAGTACAGTTTTTTAAAATCATTTTATCACTCGTTTTACTTTAATTAAATTAAGAATTTATATTTCTAAAGTTTTACATCTTTACATCATGTACTCGTATTTGCAACTTGTGTTAGATAAAAAAATACTTCAATTTCTAATTTATTTTACGAGCAAACATCTGTCAAACAAACTTGTTTTACTTATTCAAATAAGGTAGAGTAAAAAATTTTTTTAATATTCTAAAAACGTGTTTGAGAAGCTCATTAAATATGAATTGTTGAAAAACTAAAAATGCAATTAAATTATTAAGTTTAATAGAGCATTTACACCTGAACGAAATCTCGTCAATAAGATTTGAAATCTTGTACAAAATCTAATGCGTTTACATTAGACTTTTTTGACGTTTAACGAGATTTCGTTTTAACGTGGCTGAAATTAAAGTGAAAAGACATGCAGAAAATGCCTTTGACACTTACCTGTTGTACGAATAATATTTTTGAATTATTATGCCCAAAAACTATAGATTTTTTAAACAAATTTTGTAATATAAAAAAATATTTTCTATTTTTATTTTAAATGCCATTTTTTCTTCATCAGAGATGTATTTTTTAGTACAAAAACAGAGTTGCATCAATAAAATTACTAGATTTCAATTAGATTTCGGCAAAATCTTATGATGAAGTGGATTTTGTTCTGTATGGGAAATCTTGTTAAAATCTACTAGACTTTGATCGAAATCTCGTAAGTAGTAGATTTCGTTCAGATGTAAATAGGCTATAAAAAATTGTTCATTATAATTCATTACTTTAAAGAACTAAAACTACGAAATATTTTTATTTAAATTAAACAAAATTAGGAAATAATAATCTGACGAGCTTTACTACAATCAATTCGTAATATAATACAACCTATTCAAGTGTAAAGGCAAAATTTCTAACACGGGATGCTATATAATGTGTAAACACAAAGTTTTTTCGTAATTCACTCTCACATTCATACTCTATCTCTCAATTAAATTATTCGCCATACAAAACTTTAAGAGCGAATCACCAAAATTGTAAGAAATTGAGTTTCAATAACACTGTGGATTAATAGAAGACCAATGTGATTTTTAATTTTTAACAGGTGTTTGTTTGTTAAATATATTTATTTAATTTCCTAACCTTTATTTTCATTTCTAGAATACAATTTACCGGCAAATACCAAAATAGTAAATCAAATTAACAAGAAAAAGAGGAAGAATCATCAAAAAGAATTACAATGGTTCCATGTGAACTCGATAATTCGTTTTAGTAGTTCAAACAACGAACAAAGTAAATCGAAGTTTCTTGCGCACATGTTATATGACATTTACGCCGAATTGGCTCATAAACAATTTGAACAAACAAAATCAAATATATTATTAGTGACCAATTGAATTTTGGTTTATTACGGTTAGAGCGTTACATCTAATTAAAGCTTTAAGAGTTGTCATGATAATAAATTTGCAAAATTATGTGTGGTTAAAAAATTTTAATTAAAATCCAAAACGTAAGCCATTTCATTTAACCTAATTTGGCCTCTCTCCTTTTTAATGCTAATATAGTGTAGATCTATCCATGTTCACAATTTTAACAAAACCAGTTAAATTAAAGCAAATTTCTAAAAAGTTAAAATTTTGGAAAATATCTGCTCTTCAGATATTTTTACGTGATAGCATTACCAACCAACATAAAATCATCTGAAAAAATCTTTTCCTCTTAGTATTAAATTATCATTCATTCAACAACATCTGTATCAGTTGGTAATAAATTTTATCTTTAGTTAAAAAGATATTATATAAATTATTGATCTTGCTGAACTACTAACTGATCGTCATTCAATCAGGTTTTTTTCATCTTAAAGCTGGATTTTGACAATTCTTTCATTAAAAAAAAAAAAAAAAAAAAAAAAAAAAAAAAAAAAACTAAACACATCACTCTCCTTGTATTTTAATTGCATCAGTTTGAAAACATGCATGATGTAACATCAATTGAACATTACAAAAGACGCATTTACTTCTGCTGCAAACTTGTAGTACAAGATGCAACATAACGCAATGCAATGTTACGCTTGAAACAAAAGTTCAATGTACATTTAAGGCTTAATTCTATTTTTGGTAAAAAAAATGTATTTTTACAAATTAAAGTACTCGCAAAAACCTAATGCCAATATACGGTACAACCAATGAGTTGTAATAAATTTTGTATGATGCAACTAAAAGGCTTAAATTAAAAGTAACCAAACAATTGAAGCAGATATTAAAAAGAGTATAATTACATTTTTAATCTATATCTACATATATAAAAATAATTTGCCCTATGCTCGTCATTTTATAACTCGAGAACCACAATACAATAGAAAGGTGTACTTTCACTAATGGTTTTGGTTCAACTGGACGGGACCACGCCCATATACAATTTTTATTTACGTGTCTATATCTTTTAAACGATAATAGTAAGAGTTTATAAATTTGACCCAAATAACTTTGTGGTCAATACAAATCATCAATCAAAAGGTGGGCGGAATTGGATAAGCGAGAATGGCAGTTATGTATCTTTGGAACGATAATAGTGTAAGATTCTGAATTTGGTTTAAATAACTTCGTAGTCATCATCAATCGGAATATGGGCGAAATTGAATAGGTGGGTGTGGCACCACCCATACAAAGTAAATATTGATTTTTGTATATCTATTAGAGAGATCGATTATTCGACTTTTTCAAAAACCAGTTTTCGAATAATTCGAAAAGTAGCAATTTTTAAAAAACCGGTTTTGGTTAATAATAATTCAAATAACCGGTTAACCGGTTCTTTTATTTAAATTAAATTGTTCCGAATTCTTGAAGCGTAGAGCTGGACCACCTCTTTTTAAAAATAAGCAGAATGTAACAAATCTCATATAAACTATGCCAAAACGATATTCGGAGGCCATAAGAAACAAAGTTTATTACACAAAGTACTGAAAAATGCTTAAGTTTGGAACAGCTACTTAAGGAGCTAATTTAGTTTTTGTTGTATTACTTGGTAGAGAATGAAATTAAAGGTTTGTTATACTAATAATTTAGGTGCCTAAGATAACAAAAATTAAATGCTTTACTTTGAATAAATCTATTAGTAATATACGAGTCCTTAATTGCCTCGAGAAGAAAACTTGCTTAGATTTCGGGCAGCACTGTACGTAAATTTGTGCACCATGTATTTAATAGTGTGTGTGTCACTGTGGTATGTTGGGTAAAAGCTCACCTTCTAACCAAGAAGTCGTTGGTTAAATCCCAGGCTACACCGTCTGACAATTTTTAACAGCGATATCTACTCACAACATAACTAGCGACTGGTTATGTGTATTTACGCTGTTAAAAACTTCACTAACTAATATATCTGCCGTTCGGAACCGGCGTTTGTGGGTGGCTTTCAATGAGTCTAGTTGATCATTCTCCATATATAAAAACCAATATTTATTTACAGAAGATGAGAAAAGGTTATTTTTGCTCAAGGCTGTTATATATATAAAAATAATTAAATTTATACAATTAATTGAACGATAAGCATATTTTCAATAAAAAAAATATACAAACGTATAAAAATTCTATTTATTTAAATTAACTGGTTATTCGTGTTAAATTAACCGGTTTATTCGGTATTCGAAAAATGAAGATTTTGAAAAAACCGTATTCGACAAAACCAAATAAACCGGTTAAAACCGGCCGAATAATAACCGTCCGATCACCATGCTTGGTAGTCAATACAAATCGATAATTTTAATGCATTCTTTTCAATTTTTCTTATGGGGAATACTTTTTGTAGGTATACAAAACCATAGCTCCCAGCAAAACGGAAAGTGTTATTCTGGTATCTTATATATAAAAACTAATGTGTGTTTATAGAACCGTCTGAGTGATAACACTTTGGTATGGCAGGTAAGACACCCGCCTACCAACCAGAAGGTTCTCGGTTCAATAACAGTCCAGACCATCTAAAAAAAATAAATAAAAAGTTTTTTTTAACAACAGTATCACCCCATAACATTAGCTAGTAACTGGTTATGATTGTTACTACTACTGCAAGTTTCTCTAATGCATTTGCCGTTCTGAGCCGGCTTTAAACTGTAGGTTCCTTTCAATGAGTTTAAAAATAGAAACGGGTGCAGCTCATTGTCTGAAAGAAGTCTCCGTAATCATTCATGGAATTTTATGGGAATTCATATATATAACCGAATTTCTTGAAATTTTTACAGTATATCTCTGTATGAATAAATGGGCATGGCACCTTATGTACAAACTAAATATTGATTTTTTATATTTTAAAGTTAAAGTTTCTGAATTTTGTCTGAATGTGTCGTTATAGTCAATGCAAAGCATTAGTAAAAAAATAGGGGGAGTTGGGTAAGCAGCCGTGACATCACCCATATATAGTAATTATAATTTTTGTATATCTTTAGAATGTTAATAGTAGAAGTTTAAAAATTTGGTGTAAACAACTTCGTGGACAGTACAAATCGCCAGTCAATAAATGGGCTAGATTAGATAAGTGGAAGTGTCGCCTTCCTTTCATATTAAATATGGAATTTTTATATGTGATGAATAACAATTGAAGCGTCTTTATCTATCCACATCAGCCAAAAACGGAAAAGATTGGATAAGCGGGTATTGAACAAGTTACACAGGGTATATACAAATTAATATGTGTTTGTCGGAAAAGCAGATTCTACAGTGTCTTTCTGCAAAGACCTTTAGACTTTCTTAAATGTTGGGGTTTCAACCGGAAGGGGATAAAATTGGGATAAAGGGTAAAAATTATAACTAAGATAATAATTAATATGTGGTAGCTAAGCACGCCGGGTGTTAGCCAGTATACTATAAATTTGTTTGTAAGTTTATTCGTTTTTTTATTTGTTGGTTTTTTGTCATTCAATCACGCTTAAACGATTGAACTGATTTTGTTGAAATTTAGAACACAGATAGATCTAGCTGTAGGCTATGCTTTTAGTCTTGAGAGAGGTTAAAATCAGGGAAAAACGGCCTAAATTAGGTCCGTTCGGGAGCTTGGCATACTTGACATAGCTCCTAAATATTATTAACATTGCAAATTTTGTAAAAATTTGAAACATAGATAGATCAGGGAGGGTTAAAATTGGAGAATAACGTGCAATGTAAGTCACTTCTTTAAATGACTTTTGTTCTTCTCAATACAAAGTTTTTTGTTTGCTAATATTTATATTTTTATCAAATTTGGAACACAGATAGATCTAGCTAACTAAAGTGTTTTTAAATTTTTACCCGGGAGAGATTAAAATCAGTGGGAAACGTACCAAATTAGGTCATATGAGAATTTTGTTTATCCAGTTTGTTTATGAGTCAACCACGCGTAAACGACTAACGTTGGACCTGAAACTCCTAACACGTCATTGTAGTTGGAAAGCGCATTTACAGAGAATGGTGATCACAGAAGTAGATGTTTGTAAATTATGTTTGCGGGCATCAGAAACGGCGGAACACTTACAGTGTACTCAGTGCTGGTATGGTTTTTGATAGACTTAAATGGATGTGTTTAGGAAAGTATCTGGTCTAAATGGTAACATATCCACCTCTAAAGTTTTAGACTTGCTGGCGCTTATTAGGAAGGCCGTAGGTCTGCTGAACGACCAGTAGACTCGGAGAGACACAATAGATCTCATAGGTCGTAGTCTCTTGTCCTCAGTCTGAATCGATAATAATAATATCCGTAATTTTTTTTTCTAATATTGAACATTGAATGCATTGATTTAGTTTGCTGATAATTTAATACATTTTAAAAACAAATTGTATTTCACTTTTGTAATTCATCATAGCTCGACTTTATACATACAGTTGTGGTCAAAACATTTGCAACCGGTCTTCGGACACAAATTCTTCCTTTTAATCCCGGAAGACTCGTCATACACAATATTGTTCTCCATTGTTGTGGAGACGAATTTCTCTGTTGCTTTCGGATATAAGATTTTTTTATAGCTTCTGAGACCATATTTCCTGGCTTTCTATTAGTGGTTGAAATACAACATTAATGGGAGTTTCAGTTTTGCTTCTCCTGGTATTACCTTGTGCTATTTCACGAAAAAATTTTTGATTTTCTGTCTTGGTGTACTGTTGTTACTCGAGGTCTTACTACCTCATGCACATATGGATATTGCCATTATCGACTTTTCGAAAAATTGTTGATTTTAGAATAGAATACTTTAGTAACATATCTTTGTGTCAAACTCCGCTACGATAATCATGCAAAATTTTTTTTTTTTTAATTTAGAATTGTATTTGCCGCCGATAATTTTTCAAAAAATTCAATGCACGAGTATAAATTTTATTTAAGTTTATATATATCATATTTATATATAAATTTTTTTCAACTAATTATATATATATATATATATATATATATATATATATATATATATATATACATATATATATATATAAATTTATATATATAAAATTTATTTATATAAATATATTAATTTATTTATATTTAAATTTATATATATATATATATATATATATATATATATATATATATATATATTCTGTATATATATATATATATATATATATATATATATATAATATATATATATATATATAAAGAATATATATATATATATATAATATATATATATATATATATATAATATATATATATATAATATATATATATATATAGAATATATATATATATAATATATATATATATATATATATATATATATATATATATATATATATATATATAAATTATAATAATTAGTTGAAAAAAATTTATATATAAATATGATATATATAAACTTATATAAAAGTGATACTCGTATACAAATATATATATATATATATATATATAAATTTCTGTATATATATATATATATATATATATATATATATATATATATATATATATAATTAATTGAAAAAACCGCGAAAAAACTCTAGCTTCCATACAACTGGATATAACGAAATGTATGCAGTGTGGTCAAAACATTTGCAACTAAAACAGTATTCTAGCCTATTAAGTTTGAGGTGTAGCACGGAAAATTATAAAAAAAAATTTCGAAAAAGACCTACGAAAAATGCTATGCTACTAAAATACCATATATCTTTTTAGGACAAAAAAAAGAATGTGTCTTGGCTTAGACGTTAAAACTCAGTATGTATGTACCTATGACTGAAAAGTTTCCTCTTTTTAAAAAGTCAATAAAAAAAGCGCTGATTGACTAAAGTATGGGGTAACAGAAGAAGAAAATATATGTTTTTTATATATGCTTCACTTTTTAAAACCAATACAACTGCCGGTAGAGACACTGAGTAAGATAAGTACATACCTATTAACTAATGATGCTAATGTAATTGCTTTGTGTCATGAAATTAAATCAAATCTTTCTTCTATGGGAAGCAATGTTTCACATCGCATGTAGCGCGGGAATGGAAAAAGTGCGGAAAAAACCCTAATGGAAACAGTATTAATATATTTTAACATATAAGTCGCGTTATTAAAGTGTTTATGATAAACACTAAATATAAAGAGTATTAAAGAGCTTTGTAATGCTTAAATAAGTGTGTAAGTTAAATTCTTTTTTTAACATTTTTGTAATTTTAACAGTCACTGTTATTTAACATGAAAAAGTGTGAACTTAGCAGTTAGAAGTTAACAGTAGAAATAAAAGAATTTAACATTGCAAAAAAGAATTTAACTTTACGAAGCTAAATTTTTTTAGGTGATATATTTTAATTTGAAAGATAATTAAAAAACATTAAAATCTAAAAAAGTAACGTCAATGAAGAAATTCTAAAATATTTACTAAAGAAAATGTAAAATATTTATTGTTATTGTACAAATTGTAGTTTTATAAAAGCATACAGTAATATAAAATAAATTTAAAAAAATCAGGTAAAAGATAAAGTTCTGGGGGAATCGGACCTATTTGGGTGGAAAGGTATTCCATCAAGGAATTCACGAGTTTTTATCCCATGACCCAAAAGTCCTTGTGGACCGAGATATACCCCCTTGAAAGAGGCCAAATTTGGCCATAGACACATAAGATATTAGAAAAATCGAGTAAAAGATAGAATCCTGGGGGAATCGGACCAATTTGGGTGGAAAGGTATTCCATCAAGGAATTCACGAGTTTTTACCCCATGACCCAAAAGTCCTTGTGGACCGAGATATACCCCGTTGAAAAAGGCCAAATTTGGCCATAGACACATAAGATATTAGAAAAATCGGGTAAAAGATAAAATTCTGGGGGAATCGGACCTGTTTGGGTGGAAAGGTATTCCATCAAGGAATTCACGAGTTTTTACCCCATGACCCAAAAGTCCTTGTGGACCGAGATATACCCCCTTGAAAAAGGCCAAATTTGGCTATAGACACATAAGATATTAGAAAAATCGGGTAAAAGATAAAATTCTGGTGGAATCGGACCTATTTGGGTGGAAAGGTATTCCATCAAGGAATTCACGAGTTTTTACCCCATGACCCAAAAGTCCTTGTGGACTGAGATATACCCCGTTGCAAAAGGCCAAATTTGGCCATAGACACATAAGATATTAGAAAAATCGGGTAAAAGATAAAATTCTGGGGAAATCGGACCTATTTGGGTGGAAATATATACGAATATATATATACGAAGCTAACTTCACACTTTTTCATGTTAAATAACAGTGACTGTAAAAATTACAAAAATGTTAAAAAAAAGAATTTAACTTACGAAGCTATCTTCACACCCTTTGCTTAAATTGCAAACATAAATATATACTAAACAATTGTTCAAAAAATGTTACTAAATTGTCTTTAAAAATCTAAGTTATCTACTACATCTCCACAAATAGAAATATGACCCCTAATCAAAATAATAGTTTTCAGTTTGTTACCGTTACTACGTCACTAAAAGTACGAACATCCTTTGTATATTTGATGAAAGTAAACCCAAGATTTATAAAAAATATATTAGACCATATTATTAGATATATGTATAAATATTGTATTTGCTTAACACGATTCTCACAACTTTAAAATGTTCTTTAATATCCCAATACGACTATATTTATCCAAGGTATTTAAATGCATAGTCCATGAGCAGATTAACACAGTACTTGCATAACAAATCTTTGTTAACTAGTAGACAATCTGGCATCAGGTGTAAACACAGCTGTATTACTGCATTAGTGGCGAAGAAATATGATTTTTTGTACTACTGGAACATCCAAAAGCTGCCAATACTATTGATCATAGTATTCTATATCAGAAACTAAGAAATACATTCAACTTTTCATAATCTGCTGTTAAATTGCTTTTGCTGTTCATCATGGTGATACGAAATCAGCAAGCTGATTTGTAAAAAGAGATGTTACGCAAGGTTTGATTCTCGGCTCATTATTAAACTCAATGTACTTCAATGACTTACCTGCTCAGATTACTTATTACGGGACTTAAATGGATGTTGAAAATTGGAAAAATGAACTGTTTCCCAAACATGCCGCCGTTACTTTTTGTTGGCGACTCATCAATAGAAATTGTCCATAGTGCTAAAAAACGTTTTATAGCCTTTAATATTCAACTTACCTTGGCTAACCATTATTAATGTTATATGTGGAAAAACGTAATTGTCAGTTTGTTAGGCAACTATGCATAAACATTGTTTAAATATTTATACATAAATGAGTTTTTGAAAGGAAATATGTATTTTGGGTATGTGTTTTTTCTTTTTCTCCAATTGTTGTATAACTTGGTAGGAGTTAGCAGTGTTGAATAGAGGTAGTTAGTGTGATTTTTATCTAGGCCGTAGGAAGCGGATATTGATTCGGTGTGTAAATTGTAAATCGAATGCCTCTTAGTTGATGTGAGTGCCTGTTGTTAAGAACGCTATGGTATTAAGCCTATCAAAGCAAATGATGGTTAGCATGTAAAACACTTGACTTATTGCAAGAAGAACATTTATTAGAGTATCCACTCTATTAATCGTTCATCGATTAATCGAAGATTTTTTTGATCATTATTTGATCGAATAATGAAAATAGCCAATTTCGACTAACAAATAACTCGAACAATGTGTGTCAATTAATCGAGCAACTTTTGTATGTAAAATTTGTAAAATTTCACTTTCGCAAAGTTGCCCAATAGCGATAACTTTAAAAATATATTTCAAAAACTAAGGCAAAAGATTTTGTAATCAAATCATACAATCGATTGTTTAATATTGAACCTGACCAAAATGTACCAAATGATGATTTTTAAGAAGGAGATTTGGGTCTAAGCCAAAACAGACTTCTAGCTCAACAAATTTACAAAGTGTTATAAATTTTAAAAAATCTAATACAAAAAGTCTCAGTATAATAGACGATTTCTGTATTTAGACAGAACAACGAAAAGATCAGAGAAACTTATCAATGAAATTTTATCGCACCGCAAGTCCTTGTTCCTTCTTCTACACTATTTACATATAATATTTCTTAACAACTTTCTTCTTACACTCAACACTATCTATTCTTTCGCAGATGATAACATTTGTCCTTCATATTCTTTTGATCGTAGGCCTACCCTCTTAGAGATTGGGGCAAAAGGGATAAATATGAACGACACACTCACAAGCGATCTGGCGAAAATGTCTGAGTGGGGTCGTGTGAACAGTCTCGATTTTAATGCAAGCAAGACCCAATGTTTTTTTAACACTCAGACGTGGTGGTGTGTTGTCATCTATGTCTAAGGGTAATGGTAATATTGGGAAATCAGATGCTTTTGATGTACCGGGCATGAGATTTCAATGTGATGTTCATTGGAACTATCACATATATCATGTGTAGAAAGAAGCATTCAAGCATTAAAACAGTGCAAGAAATACTTCACTCTATCTGATCTCCTTAATATTTACAAGACCTATATTCAACTCAAAATAGAATACAACTCTCATGTATCGGCTAGTGCTTCAAAGTCTATTTTGTAGTTTCTCTACCGCGTACAGGCGAGAGCTAAGGTACTCATTAATGACTCTATTGATTCGTTAGAGCATCGTTCTATCGGTACTATAACGGAATGTGCTCTGAAGAAATAAGGGAATTAATCTCTAATAACCACATATTTTCAAGTAGTACTCGTTTCTCTCGTAGAGCGTATCCTTTTGTAGTTGATTGTCCAATTAATCGCACAACGCATTATAGAAAGAAATCGTTTTTTTTTCGTGCCGCTCGTCTGTGAAACGATCTTTCCTCGACAGTTTCCCCTGCCGCTTACAACATAAATAAATTTAAATCAAACGTCCATAAATACTACTCCCTCTAACCTCCTTCCCATAACCTAGTTTCCTAGTACCAGCACAATGGACTACATGAGTAGGAGCCATCACGTGAGTGCCGGACTCAAAAGAAAAAAACATTCACCTCTTTTCTAAATAAAAAAAAGCATAAAAGCAAATACATATGTTTGTTTTTTTATTAGATAAAATTTTTTGAATAATTTTTCAATTGTCCGAGTTATTCGAACAATTTGAAAATCGTACTCGATTAATTTTAGAAGTTTAAATTCAATTAATTTCTTATTCGAACAAAAGTAAAAGTCGAATAATGGGATACTCTAATAGTTATGGTTAATTGTAAAATATATTTGTTTTTACTTTAATCCTGAAAAATCTGATAACAACCAATTGTGATTTTAACTTCCACATTCAGCCAGTTTTAAGTCTATAATTAAAACATACCAGTTCTACTACACAGATATTGTATTTTTCGTGGCCACAATTCGCTAATGTTGACATAAATGACCATTGGTTTCAGCATGACGGCGCCACAAGCCACACACCCAGCCAAACAATTCAGTTATTGCATGAGAAATTTCCCAGTCGCGTAATTTCTCGATTTGGCGATGTCAATTGGCCGCCTCATTCTTGTGATTTAACGCCGCTGGATTATTTTCTCTGTGCCATTTGAAAGACCGGGTTTATGTGAACAAACCACAAACAACTAACACTCTGAAAGATGAAATTCGGCGCTGCATTGACGTCTGCCAACGTGCTAGAGGTAGACTTTTGCCATTATTAATTCCCATATTTCTATTTTATATTGATATGAATAAAACTGAATTTGTCAAAAAAAAAAAAAAATGTTTTTAAGCCAATTTACTTCCTAACCTCAAATTTACCCACCCTTTATATAATAGAGGACTATAAAATCCGTTGTAATTGATGTTCTCTGATGCGTTAGTTTGTGAACACTTAAACGAAAGGTGAAATCAGTACCAAGGTTTTTATGTATATGCGGTTTTTGTAGGTCCACTAGTTTGAGAGTTATTGACGTTAGAGTGAACCCCTTTGTATTGCATAAGTTTTACTTGTTAACGGACTTTGTTACAACATTTACACTTTGTATGAGTTAGAAAATATTTTTAAAACTGTGTATGTAAAAGCATATGCAGAAAACTTTCTTTTGGTATGTTGTTTCACTATTCTTCAACTGTGCGGTGCCACGCCCATATAAAATGTGTATTTATATGTCTATACCTTTAAAACGGTAATAGTAAGAGTCTCTAAATTTGTCGAAACTAACCTTGTAGTCAATACAAATCATCAGTCAAACATTAGGCCGAATTGGATAAATGGGTGTGGCATCTCTCATACGAATTAAATATTGATTTTGTGTATCTTTGGAACGGTGATAGTGGAAGGTTCTGAATTTGGTCTAAATAACTTAGTAGTTAATACACATCATCAATCGAAATACGGGCGAAATTAAATAAGTGGGTGTGGCATCTCCGATACAAATTAAATATTGATTTTTGTATATCTAGAGAACGATTAGAATGAAAGGTTCTGAATTTAGTCTAAAAAGCATCAGTTAGTAATCATTTGTGGCCTATATAAATCATCACTCAAAAAGTGGTTGGAGTCAGATAAGTGGGCATGGTACCTCCCATACAAATTAAATAATGATTTTTGTATATCTTGAGCTATATATTAGAGTTAGAGTTTCTAAATTCGGTTTAAATAACTTGGCAGTCAATACAAAACATCATTAAAAAAATATGGAATTTTGCATGTGTAGACAACGGTCACAATTAAAGCTTTCTTTATCTATCCACATCAGTCAAAAAGCAGGTATAACACAAAGACACCCAGCAACATAGGAGGGATTACTCTAGTTTATCAATAAATGAACATTCATTACATACATTCGAAAAGTATTAATTATTTTCAGTTTTATATTCAGACATTTTTATTTATGTCCCTACTAAGTATACGAAAAATGCATTTTTTAAAATAGACTTAATGGAAATCATATTTCCTTACTTTGACCACTTTAGCTTTCTTGTTTGTTTATTATAAAATACTTATAAAAATTCCAAGAATTAATTATTTTATGTATATACATTCTTATCAGTGTTGAGCCATATACATACATGTCGCACACTGAATCATAAACAGTCAACACTTAAAATTTTTAAATGTTCAGGAGAGGCAAAAAACAGTTTTTCATTGTTGTAAAATTAAATTGATCGGTTATGAAGTTATGGTATGTCACCATCAATTGATCACAGTACTACCCATGAGGTTGATTTGTTACATTGCAAGTATGGTGTTACAATGAGTTACGTCTAACTAAACCTTTAGTTGATTAGTTTCAAGCGATACAAGTGTGACAGTATTTTATTAGTTAAAGAAGATAGATATCCAAACGAAATTATTGTGCTCGTTAGAGTTTCGATCTGTGAATTGATTTAAGCAAACAAAAATCGATTTTGATAAATTTTGAATTGTGACTGTTCATATTTAGTGTGCGATATATTGAATTTCAATGAAGAATTTTATGATATATAACATAAAAATCTCCCTATAATTTCAGAAATAATTTGTTACCGTTATACTGCGACGAAATTATAACTAATGGTAATGTAGTGTTACATATATAGAGTAAAATTAAGTGGTATATGCATATAAAAAAAGATTAAAAAAGATTACTGACCATAGAAGATTTTTGACAGTTTAGTCTATGCCATAATATAAATTAGCGGGTTGTTTGATTTTCTAAGTATTGTAAATGATCTCTTCTAGGCATATATACCAGTATTTGAGAACCACTGGCCGAAACTTGTAACAACTCATTGTATCAAATATTCGATTTGTAATGTAAATACAATTAAAAGTATTATACGAATTTTAACATGTTAAGAGAATTTTTTAATGAGAACTTGTCATTGACGCAGATGGATTACAAAGAAAACATATCAATTAAAATATACTTTTGTGCTCTATATTTTGCAATTACTATATACGAAGAAAGTTTAATTTCTTCTTATCAAATAAATATTTTTTTATTAAATATTACTTTAGTCTAAATTAACACACGTAAGCACGGATTATTATGAAACAATATAAGTGATCTTTGACAAACTATGGTCAACAAAGAAGCTGAGCAGATTATTTAAAAGAAATTCAAAATTTCAAGACAAACTATGGTCAACAAAGAAGCTGAGCAGATTTATTTAAAAGAAATTTAAAATTTCAAGACAGTTTAGAACTTAATCTTTAAGCGAATAGACTTAATTTTTCAAAATTTATAACATGAAACGTTTGCAATGGCTGTTAAGCCTTGCCTTTGTTGCTGCTTTCGTTTTTGTTAGAGTGCAAACCGATTGTGAAAGTGGTAGTGAAAGCAACGAAAGCAATGAAACAAAGCATAGTAAAAAAACACAACTATTACCCATCGCCTTCACCAGCAGGTGCTTATCATTATAATCAACTAGCTTATATGCCTCCTCCACCACCACCACCTTATGGTAGTTATTATCCTCCCCCAATGCCTTATCACTATGGTTATCCACCAGCTGCACCTTCAGCTTTTGGTGCGAACCCTTATCCTTATGGCGGCTACTATAATCAGCCTCCTCCGTCACCACCTTCATCAGGGTATCAGCCCCAAAGCACAAATTAGGTACCTCAAGGATTTCCCAGTATTCGTGGTGGTACCAGCACCAACAATCATTCGTTAAAGGTAAACAAGGAATACAAAGAAGATGGTCACCATTATCTTCCTGATAGCACATTGACTGAATAATTAAAAAATAAAGTTGGAAAACATAAATATGTTTTCTAAGGTTCAAAAGAAAGATTTTTATTGAAATTTTTATTGGTCAAGAGTCTTAAAATTAGCTAGGTTATTAACTTATAAGTGCTTTAAGGCATGAAAACCGCCTATTTAACAGTACTCAAGATTTTGGAGGTGTTTTGAAAATTTCAGAAACAGATTCTTGTTGATCTCGATTTCAGCTATCAGAAAAATTGCATCACTTCCCAGGTATTTCTACTTCACTCTTTTTTTTGCATAGGTTTTTGCAGTGTCTCTTTCTGCGTGTCAAAAAAGTGACCCTGGCTTTTGTTGTAAAGGTACCCATAAACTACACAATATTATTGAGTACTTTATTCCGTTTACTATTATTGTTTTGATCTACACTATTCAATAAGTTGCACTGTATTAAAAAAATATATACAATGCGCAATTTTTCTTACAATATACATATATAAATATGTATGTAAAAGTAAACAAAACAAATGTGTACGCAAATTAAACAATTTGGAATTAAAAATTTAAAGATAATCTTTAATGACATGAGATAGGTAGAAGCTTGTCTAGCAATTATTTTATTAACAAAAGTAAAGAAAAGTCTAAAAATAAAAAACGCAAAAAGTTATTGTACACATTGTTGTCAACACATTACACAATATTTCATTTTGCGCAATAAAAATCAAAAGACTTTTGATTTTATTCAATATATTGTGACACCCACTAATGTAATATAAATACAGGAAATTTTATTATGCAATATCAATTATCATATTACGATAATATTGCAATTGTACATATGGGTACCTACCTTAAGAATATTTTTGTTGTTTTTAAAAATTTTGTCAAGCTTCAAACTTAGTTTTAAAAAAATACATAACGTTGAAATGTATCGTAGTTTTAAAGACTCAAAAAGCTAAATTCTAAAGAGTGAGGGCGTACGCTTTCTTTTGATGCTGACTATATATATATATATATATACATATACTCGAACATATACTCTTCTATCTTTATCTTTTGTAATTAAAAATGATACGCACGCGTTTATAATTCAATACAGCTTTATTTAATGCAATCAAATTTGGGAGTAAAAAATTAATGAATAAAAAGGAATGCAATAGCTATGACATTTCAAGGTTGCCATATTAATCTAATATCAACAGTGGGACACTACAATCTCCCACGCTAAATAGGATTCTGTCATTTTGAAAAGGATACATACAAATAATTCACAAGTTATACAATCTTAAAAAAAGATTAATGGAATAGTTTTTTTTTTTTTTTTTTTTTTTTTTTTTTGAGTAAATTGCATCCCCTGCATCATTGGCGAGTCTTGAGATACAGCTTGACTAGTCGTTTCTCGAATCCCTTGAGATTCCGGATTATGTTGATCTTGATCATTCGAAGCTTCAAATATATACTGGTTATAATTAAGTGTTAGGCGACTTTGACAATCAGCAAAATCAGTAACGTTTTCATCAATTCTTGGAGCAAAATGTACCTTCCGCTTCTGAACATTAGTAATTTTGAGTTGATCTATGTGGCGTTTTAGCGTATAACCGTCATCTAATCTTACCAAATAATGTAAATTTCCAAACTTACTTATTACGTTGCCCAGTTTCCATACTATCTTGTTGTTCCGAATGTGTAGAACTTGCACTCTTTCTCCCACGCTTATTTGACGAACGCCTGGAATTGTTTTTGAAGAATAACTTTTTTTATAGGTTTTAAAGCATCTAATTTTATTCGGATGCGTCTTTCAAAATAAAGTTCTGCTAGACTCTTTCAGTGATTTAGGGGTGTTGCTCGATATCTTTGAAGAATGTCGTTCAGCTTTTTCTGTATTGGAGCGGAGTTAGATGACATAGCCTTTAATTTGCGTTTCTGTGTTTGAACATTTCGCTCTGCTAATTCATTTGTGCTTGGATGTCCTGGTGCAATTAATTTTTTGAAAATACCATTCTGCTTACAATAAGACGTGAATTGTTCGCTGGTGAAGATTGTAGCGTTGTCGGATACAATAACTGAAGGAAAACCATGGGTTGAAAAAATATCGGATAATAGATTTATGGTACTTTGCGTTGTAGGTGTATCACGTATGACCCTAAATTCGGTCCATTTTGATTTAGCATCGACAATTAGAAAATTGTGATTTTGAAAAGGACCTGCGTAATCTATGTAGATTCTTCCAATTTTCCTCTGGTTCTTCCCTTGATGTAGAGGGGCTTTTGATGGTCGATTTTGAATTTCCACACAGTATTCAAATGATCTTACCATTCTTTCTATATCATGGTTAATTCCTTTCCAAAAGCAATATATTCTTGCAAGTTGTTTCATTTTGGTGATTCCCGGATGGGTATGATGTAATTCTTGTAGAATTATAGATTGAAGACCTTTTTGTATAAGCACTCTTTGGTCTTTAAAAATGACTCCACTATCGAGCGTATATTTTCCTTCTTTGTCATTACCATTCAGTAAGTCTGACAAAATTGTGGAAAGTTCAGGGTCTTTTGCAGTTTCCATGGCTAATATTTCGGCATTTATGTGTTGATTGGAAATATTGAAAAATGATTCATGGCATAATTCATTAACTTCTTCATTAATGAGCTTATATGTTCAGACCTCTTTTTAAAAACGATTTCATAATCGAAACTTGACGAAAATTCTGTGTACCGAAGCAATTTGGCAGATGTGATAGCTGGCATTCAATTATGCTGATGAAAAATTCTTGTTAATGGTCGATTGTCTGTAATAAGTTGAAACTTCCTTCCATAGAGGTAATTAAGAAAGTGATTCAATGTAAATACGATTGACAATGCTTCACGATCTATATGGCTATAGTTTCGTTCAGCTGCTGACAATGACCTTGATGCGTATGCAACTGGACGTTACGTACCGTTTACTATGAGCGAGAGTACCCCTGCTATACCCGTAGGACTGGCATCACATGGTACTATAACTGGAAGTTCCGGATCGAACGGCATAAGTACCTTATCACTAGAGATTATATTCTTAAGTTTTATAAATGATGCTTCACAATTCGAAGACCAATAAAATGTTGTATTTTTCTGAAGCAATTTACGTAGAGGGTACGTTATTGAAGACATATCTGGAATAAATCTGGAATAATAAGTAATCATGCCCAAAAATCTTCTAACATCATCTATATTAGCTGGGCGGGACATTTTAACTATGGCGTCAACTTTTCTCGGGGATTTTGAAATTCCATTATGTTTCACGATATGGCCAACGGACTTACTTTAAGATGAAGGTATGCTTTATAGAGGTCTAGACGACAAAAATATTTTGACCCATTTAGGTTGTTCATAATCTCGTCAATACGGCGTATAGGATAATTTGAAGAAACAAGTTGTGGGTTAATACCTGGTTTATAGTCGACGGATAGTCAAATACTTCCATTTGGTTTTGGAATTATCACAAGAGGTGATCCCCAATTACTTCTTTCACATTTAGAAATAATCCCGGCTGCTTCTAAATCATTTATTTCCTTTTCAACACATTCTCGTAGAGCATATGGAACTTCTCGTTCCTTGTAGAATACCGGTTTGGACCCCTCGCGTAACTGTAAAACGACCTCATGATTGTTGACACACCCTATTTTTTCTGTAAATACATCCTTGAATTCATTAATTATATCAGAAATTGAATCTAATTTATATCTTTTCATTGAATTAATATTGCATAGTTGTCGTTTATCTACTTGCTGTAAATTTATTTTTAAATGACGGATCCATACTCGACACATGAGTGCATCATGACCACTTGGAACGACGTATAACTCCTCATTTGTCGTTAAGTTGTTGCATTTAGCATTCACATTGGCCTTACCATCCGGAATTATTATATTTTTAGTGTACGAACGAAAAGCAATTGTTGAAGACTGCAATGGTTCTTTTAGTTGAAGTTTTTCGTACTCATTCCTTGGTATTAGTGTAAATCCAACACCAATGTCTAATTCAAATTTTTGGCGGTGTCCATTTATTTCTACTTCAATATAGTATTTATCGATGTCATTTACGCTATGCTCATTTGAAAATATATCCACTATTTGGTTGATACCATAAACTTGGTGTACTGTTTCGTCCTTTTCATGATTTAAATTTTCCTTTGAAGATTTGATTAATGTTTTCATACATACACGCTGAAGGTGTCCCTTTTTCCACATGAGTTGCATTTGAGGTTATGTTTGTTGGCACAGCAGTTATTTGCTTTGTGGTTGTCTCTACCACATCGTAAACACAGATGATCAATTCCCAACTGCTTGAAATCTAATTTCGACTTGGAGTTGTTTGCATTCTAGGAGGACGGTTCCACGATTGTATTTTGTTGACGTCAGATGGTTTGCTTTGTATTAATTTCACGGCTATCAATTTTCGATGCTTCGAAAGTAAGTGCTCTTTGAACAATTTTTTCGAATTCTGTTTCCTCGGATTGAAGTAATTGTATAAATTGTGCACGTAGAAAAAAATGTAATATGTCTGTATCACAATTACGTGCTGATTTGAATTCACATTCAATAAAGTCCCGACGTAGTAGTGCGACATAATCAGCAATTGTTTGATCCTTGCTTTGATATGTTGACAAAAATCTGATTTGACTTACCAGAAAATTCTTTTTCGGGCATAAATGTGTTTCTAAAATGTTTATTATGTCTTCATATTTAACATCATTAATTGCCTTGGGGGCAACAAGTGGCACTAACAATTTAAAATGAGTAGACGCAATTGAGTTTACCAACATTTGATGATAAAGTGTTTTATTTGTAAAAACACCCTTCATTGTTAAATAATTTTCGAATCGCTAATTTAAAATTTTGATTTTTTTCGTCAAAAGTTTCAAATGGCGGCAATAGAACTTGTAATGGCTGTCTACTTTAATCTTGTTGTTGTCGTTCTGATTGCAGGTTAGAATTTGCATTTAATTGTTGCAGCAATTCTTCTATATTTGGGCAAATTGAGCAGCATCCATCCTGATGTTTTCTTTTCAATTATTTTTGAAGCGTTGTATGTAAATATGTTGAATTTAATTTGATATTTATCCTTTTTCTCGTCACCACTTTTCTATCTTTATCTTTTGTAATTAAAAATGATACGCACGCGTTTATAATTCAATACATTTTTATTTAATACGAATGTACATAATATTTTCAAGAACAGAATTTTGTGCGTAATTTTTATTCGTCTGTGATATTTTTATGCCGGTTGTGTGCCATTCATAAAGCTGTTGTGGCAACACTGGTTCCTGTGCTTTTGAAAAGACATTATTGTCTGCTTTTCCTTTCGATTCCATTTATTTTTCTTCGAATACCAATTTTAGATCGAAACGTAACCGAATGCGAAGACTTAGTCAAAAAAAGGTGAATAAAGAGAGCTTTAAAAAAAATATGAGTTCCTCTCTACATAGGCGGAACGTGCAAAACTGAGCATATGCGCATTTTTTTATAAAAATTTCTTTCTATCATTCCAAAATTTGAACTTGATACTTCTTGTAAATTTGTTTTTGAAAGACTTTAACAATGAAGAAATGTTGCTACTGTATATCTGTTATTAAATTAAGCTATTATTGTACATACGTACATATCGCACACTAAATCATAATAGTCACAACTTAAAGTTTATCAAAAACGCTTTTTTTCAATAAATCAATTCACAAATCTCTAACGACCACGAAATTTTCGTTTGCATCGCTATCCCTCTTACATGATAAAGTATTGTTAGGTCTGTTTTAATGTTACTTGTGACGCTTGCACATTATCAACTAAAAAGTACTATTTTTCAGATAAATAGTATTATTTCGAGTTGTGACGCTATTAATGAAAAATTGTTAAGTTAATCAAAACATAATTCTATTTAAAGAGACATAAATTGATACTACTCAATAGAAAAAATTCAACTAAGTGTCACAACTCCAAATTACCTTTTATTTGCAAAATTATTGCACAAAAATAAAAAATATTAACAAACTGTCCGGTAAGACGGTTTATTTCAATGTGGAACTCAATTTGACTATATATGTAATTACAACCATGTTATTAGAAACAGTTTTTTATTTCTCCTCAGCATTTACAAATTTTGAGTTGTGACCGTTCATTGTTTAGTATATCGCACACTACAAAAAACAAATAAAATAACAGTACTGATTAAAACTTTTTACTGTCTTATTTTGCGGCACACACGCGATGCATACAACACATTCACATTTTACACATGTTCTCTTTGTGCCGACCACTGCCTTAAAATTTATCATTTATTTTAAATTTACTTTATTTATTGCATATTCATTAATATAATTGAATGAATATATTTTTTAACGGCCAAATTTTATTGGATTCGGTTCTTGTGTTAAAGAACGTTATTAATCGGTGTTTTAAGGTACAGCTTTTAAAATGTGAATGGAGTATATGTATGTACATACAGTAAAACCTTGAAAATCCGGACTTTGCTGTTCCGGATTTTTCGGTCATCCGGACATCATATTTCATTGCATTTTGTACTCTACAATGGGGATTGATGGCAACTTTATAATCCGGTTTGCTTTCAAATTGCTATGTAATGTTAATCTCTATGAATTGTTACCAAAAACAATATTTTTCTTTTTTGCTGCAAAAACAAACTCATTTGCTAGCTTAAGAGTTTTATTGTTATTTGAATGACTTGTAAAAATGAAATATGTTATTAATTTTCTATAAAATGTACATTAGGGTGGGTCAATTCTTTTTGTAAATTCTGTGAAACTATGGGCATAAAATCAAAACCTATCTCCCACGGAGAGACTTAAGTGAATCTTGGAAATTAGGAAAAATCGTTGAAATTTGACAACAGTGTTTTGACATAAATGCTGCTAACTCAAAAAGTGCTCAAGATATAGATCTCAGTTAGGTTTTAAACAATAGGTAATGAGAGCACCTTTAAAATAGCATTCCACTTTAAATAAAGGTCAAAGGTCATTAGATAAACCTTAAGTTTTGGAAAGCTATATCTCAAAAAGCGCTATTTTAATTTTTTTAAATATGGTAATACAGATTTCCTATACTACTTAAGTTTTTATTTTCAGAATATAGAGTTGATTGGATCTTGAGATATTAATGGAAACATAGTTGCAGGTACAAAAACGTTATATTTTTCTTAGAAAAATTTTATTTCACCGATATTTTACACTTAGCAAAAATTCAAAAAACAGAAAGGGAACACATAGAAACGAATAATTTTTCGAGTAATAATAAAAATATTTTAAACTCGACTATTTCCTTTAACTAAAAGATTTTATTACGAAAAAGATTCTTTGTTTTAATATATCAATGTGTGAATCATTTTATTAAATTTGATTTCATTTTTTTTTTAGTTTTTACTTTTATAATATCGTAAACTTCTTAAATTATTAATTACTTTTTAATTATCAAATTTATTTATTTGTGTTTATTGATTTATATATTTTATTTTATTAATAATTAAATATTTATTTTAGTCAATAGCAAATAAAATTATTTTAGCTAAATTTAGCATAAAAACAAGGAACAAAATGAAAAAATATAACACAAGCCTTTCTTCACTTTTATATACTTCATTTCTTAACTTTATTATTTTTAAAAATTTGATTAAAAAGAAAAAATAAACAAAAATGTAGTATCATTGTATCCAAACCAATCGCTGATAAATCTACATTTTCTTTCGTTTTATTCAGAAAAAATAATAATATAATTTTTTTTTTTTAATTTACAATGAAAAATAAAATAATAATGAAACAAAACAATTACATAGAAACATACATACAGATTACATAGAATTTCGTAAAGTTATTAGTGGAAATATTAAAAAAATACTCCTTTGAATGGTTACTTTACGCGATTTTCGCTGTTAAACTTAAACTATAAAGAAAAACAATAAAGTTTACATGTGTATAACTAATAAATACATTTATAAATACAATAATTTTTAATTGCTATATAGTATTAATATATATTTAATATTTTGTTTTTCTATATATACCATATATGTACTATAAATTTAATTAATAAAAATATATATTTTTATATATGTACATACAAAAAAATTTTCATTTTTTAATAATTTTTACTTTTAAAACAATTTTACAAATGTAATGTAATGTTTTGCAATAGAATATAGAGAGACGACTTTATAGTAATTCGTTTATAACAATGAAGTGTTATACACAAAGAGAAACGTTAAAAAACCTGTCAAAACCTGTCATTTTAATAGAGCAATTCTTTGGAACTATTATCAGTATAAGAAATGCTTTTAATCAGGTTTCGTACTTCTTCAGTATTATTTAAATTTTGATAGATACATATATTAATTTAATGTTGCATATAATGCATACATATAAAATCGGTTGCAATATCCAAGATAGAACAGTCATTTATTTTAAAATTTTTTGATTTCGTCTTGATTTAAAAATACAAAACAAATATTGAAAAAAAAACTATTTTGTTTAACCTTTAAATGCAGATATTTTAAAACAATGGACCCATTTAAACCTGAAATTGAAGATTTAGTAAAAAGATATATATATACATATATATATATAAAATAACTTCAACGCATCGAGGTGATACGTTAGGTATTTATTGTATGTATGTTTACTTTTTAAGTAACATTTTTATGAAATAAGTATAATTGTGATACGTGACATCTTTTAATTATATTTACAAAAAAATAACAAACAGTAAAAAAAATATTTGCTAAAAATGAAAAATATCACTAAAACCTAGAATTTCTTAAAAAAGGGTAGAAATAGAAGCTTTGCTTTTTACTTTGAATAAATAATTAGGCTGCATTACTACTTAGCCTATTAACTACGCAGGTGGCACATAAATTTGTATACAAAAGCCTAAAATGGCTCTTTGTTGTTATGTTCGAATTATGTTCACAACTTTGTATTTCTTTACCCGTAATGGCCTGAGCTTTAAGCCGGGTATACGGCCATTACCATTTAGACACCACAAGGTTTACAAAAAGCTGTATCACGCATATTATTATCTGATCTTCAATAGGACGAATACCCGATACACAGATTTATTCTTGCACTATTTTACTAGTTGCAACATGCATTTTTTAGTGTAAGAACCTTATCAAAAGTTCGTTTGAATCTAGGCTTATTAGTCTAGGTCTATTGTACTTGAGGATTAAACTGAAAAAAAACAAGTTTGCATCTGTTTTAGCCTTCTTCTTATTAAAGTAATTTTGCAAAATGTTTTTGTGCAAGATAACTACATATGCATTTTTTTATCAGTTTCAATTCTGTTTCTGACAACAATAATATTATGACAAATCTGTGCTTATTTTACTATTTCCGTACAAGCCAGCTTTTACTTTAAGAACGTTTATAATTTGCAGGATTTAGACTGTAATCAAGAATGTTTATGATTTACTTTATACAGTTTTTTATTTTATTACTTAATTTATATACTTTGTTTGATAAATTTGTGTAATTTATATGGTAATCACTGCCGGTGCTAAGGGTGGTAATAAGTTATTTTCCGAACCTAAGTTTAATAAAGCTGAATAAAATATATTCTTTGCTATATTGCATAATGCCCAAAAATCACTTTGATACACTTTGAAACAAAATTTAAAAAATTTTCTTTGATTATTCATTAAGTAGACTTAAATAGCTAAAAAGTGAAAAAAAAAATATTCTTAAAGTCAAAAACAAAAAGAAATTTCGAGAGGGTTAATGACAATTTTATTTATTATGAAAGACAAGACATTGACTCAATTTAAACGCCAGAAGCATTGTAAAGACAAGCTTTACTTTCTATTGCTAAAGTTAGAATATCCGGATTTCTTATAATAATAGTTTTGTTTATATATAAATTACAAGTGAATGCCCAGTTTTGTTAGATAGCAATGTCAAACACTTTATTGGCTTTTAACTGTGTAATATTCAAAACAAATTCCATTGATCGAAAGTATTAACACAACTGACAATGTTTATACTTAATTTTATTAATTTAATTTTCAAACTATTTTTGAAGCATTCATATATTCACCTTAAATGCAAACGAACGTAAAGAAACCATTATTTTTTGTTTACAGAAGCAAAAAACGTTACGAAATCAATAATAATAAACTATTCTTTAAAATTTTTCAAAATTTACTTATAACTTATTTATTTTTAACAAAATATTTCCAACAGTTTGTTTTTCATGCAAGAGTGTAGTTAGATCTTTTTGCATTACGAAATAGATGCACTTGTATGTATATCCGTTTGAATTTCTTTAAAAGTCGTAGTTTTTTAATGCGAGCATGTAGTTTGATAAAACGAACCATAATAAATCAAAAACTCGATCTCGAATTTTTGTGGAATTACGTCCGTTTGCATTTAAGGTTATGATATTTATTACTTCTTTATTTTGTTTTTTCCAAATTATGTTTTAATTGTTATGCATAAAAATAAAGAAAAAACCATGGTCCAATTGTAGGGCCAAGTCAATTCTACAACAATAAAACAACAGACGTTTTGTTGCTGTATTTACTTCAATAATTGTAAAAAATATTTCCCTTTAGCAAAACAAAAACCGCAATAAAAACGTAAACAAAAACACATAAATACCAACATAACATCGAGAAATGTAATCAAATATTTCCAGTAATATCTGATATTATAATACAATCATCAGTATCAAAACACACAGAAAATTTGGTATACACTGCCTTATTTTAAAGTACTATTATTATACGAAAAAGAACGTACTAGAAAAATCTTCTCAAATATCGTTCCAGCTTAATGGATACTCAATAAGTTCCATCTGTGTAAAATATATAACTTTTAGTTAAATTGTATGTGTGTGTAATTAACTTGTTGTTTATAGCTAAAAAAACAGCTGTGCACTACGAAATCACAAATTTAAAGGAAAGCAAAACATACAATTGTAATTATAAATAAAATTTGAAAACAAGTAAATAAATAAAAAAATAACTTTTAAATTGTTTTACATATTACGTGTGTGCTTTTTAATATTGGAAATTTACAAAAAACTTGTGATCTTAAAACATTTTATTTCTGACGATTGTAAAGTCCATTTAATGAGATTTTAGACTTTCAGCGTGGTTCAAAAAAAAAAAAAAAATTAATAGAATTTCAAAAACTAATTAAGAGTTTCGTTGAAACTTGAGCCTCTTACTTTATTGTTAAAAAAATATCCGTCTTTTCTGTTTGAAGTTGTTTCCCTTTTACGTTAGCATTTTAAAATTTGAGTTATAATTAATTAAATTTTAAATTTAATTTAAAATATTTAAATTTTTATTTAATGTTATATATTTTTATACAAATTTATTCCTTTAATATATGAAGCTTTGTGTCATAATTGCATTACACTTCAATGTTATTTTCGAATTAAAAAAAATACACTCAATCCTTTTTTTGCACAATAAGAGACAATCTCCACATAAAGTGATTTACAGCAGTATTAATTAATTTTCATTTAATCATACAAATGCCTAATTTCGATTTCGCAAAAAAAGAGGAGAGTATACATGTATCAAAATCCGTTTGGATATAAACATAAAAATTGGAAGCTAGGAGCAATTAGTAATAATAAATAATTAATAATACCAGCAGAATTTCTAAGCTTGAGTATTATATTTATACATACATATGTATATTATTGTTTAACATTTATATTTCTTTTTTGTCTTGTGGTTTATTTTTTTCTTTTAAATCTTTATACCAACACAACAACAATTTACTCTTTTGTTGTTATTATCAAACGTGAGTAAACGCAGCGTATAAAGTAGTATATTTTGTTGTGAGGCGCTTACTAATTATTTGATTTTCAAAAAGAAGTTATAAACAAAATTAGGAATCAAATTTGATTTACTTTTAATTGGAGTATAAAGGCCTATTTGATTTAATTATTTGTCGCTTTTTTGGTTTTGCCTTGAACTCAATTTATTCCAGTGGATTCCGTAAGTTAAATTTAGGAATCATTTTTTTCTATTGTTTTAAATTTTTCTTCTTAAATTGTTGCGAGTTTTAAAGCAATTCTGTTGCATTTTGTTCTTTCTTTTAATTTCTTTATAAGATTTTATAATATATTCTTATTATTTTTAAAACATTTATAATCATTTTTTATATCAAAGTTTTTATATTATATTTCTTAATTATTTTTTTTATTTATTTTTTTATGTTTTTTCTATATAGGAGACATGGTTTCTTTTCTTTAATTCTTTTCATAAAATATTTATACATATTGAGGAAGGTTTTAGCATTAAATTTAAATATTTAAAAAAAATTCCGTAAATACTGTGCTGAAAGTAAGTGAATGGGAATAATCGTTGTTTATGTCATGTTTTAAGAAATATAAAAATTGTTAGTAAAGAGTTTCAAATAATGAGGCCTTCTTAGAAGGCATCACAATAAAATGCTATAAATTACTATTTGTATTTTTTTCCTTCACGCGCTTACTACTTACGACACAGCATACAATGACGTAGAAAACTATACATACCTATACATACATATATATATATACGCATTGTAAACAGAACTACAAGATGATAACTTTTAGAAAATAAATACCGACTTTTTTATGACATTTTCTTTACATATAAGAAAATAAAAAATAACTATAGAATCTTTATCTTGTTTTTAGTAATTAGATTTAAAATTAATCGCACTTAGTTTTGGAAAATATGAGTATAAAAACTAAAGAAATTATTGTAAACTGTATAATGACTTATAAAAATTGCAAACGTCCCAACAATAAATCGAAAACAGGACGACTGGCATAATTAAGAGATCGAATCAGTACGGCACATGAACTATAAAAATCTCTATCGTTGATATCGCCAGACACTGTTTCAGCCAGAAACAGAGCGTGATGTACATATTAAGATGCGGCGGAATTCACAGCCGAGTGCTTAAAAAAAATCTCTTAGTAACCGGCTTCAAATGATTTATGAATGGTCCGGTTTTCACACGGATGTGGAAGTTACTAGGCTAATAAAGATTCAAAGTTGCTTATTCATCTGACATGTACGGGAAAGGAAGGTGTAGAAAAAAGGGTAAAAGTCTGTAATTCGTCTGCCGGATCACGTGATGAATGAATTTAAATTGGCTGGAGTCAGGAGGCAATTTTCCAGAAACCTGGCGCAAGCTATTATTTGAGGCTAAGACGGTACGTCGGCTGTACTAGGCAGATAAGAAAGTGAAGACAATTTTAAGAAATCTGCAAACAAAATGGTTCTTTTTCTTCCTAAGTATACAGCAGGTATTGTATTTTTATTTTATTTATCATTTTTTTATAAGGAAAATGTTATAAAAAAGTTGGCATATTTTGTTTTATTTTTCCTGTAATATAGTTTTTAAAATTAAAAAATTAAAATAATGTATAGTTTTCTGTGTCACTGTATAATTTAATTGTATTTAAATTATATTAAGCAATAAAAATTTAATATTTATAAAAAAAAAGAAAAATTACGTACAAATAGAAGTTCATAAATACTAGAGCGAATATTTTTTTAAATTTAATTTTAAATATTTTTATTTTATTATTTGTTCCTTAATAAAGTATATTTATGCTTTATAATTAATATTGTTTATAAAAAATTAACGTTAATTTTGTTAATATGTACACTAATTTATAATTATCTTTTATTTAAAGAAATGTCTATGATATTACATTTATTGTTATTTTGATTTATTGTTAATTGTTATTTCTTTGAGAATTTACTTTTTGCTCTATTTCTTTTTAATATTTTCATTATTATTATTTAATTATTGTTTGCCTATACAGCAATATTAAAAAAAATATATTTTTTAATTGTATAAAAATGACTACATGAAACAATTCTTTTTAAGACATGATTCTAATATATCCAATCACTTTTTAAGGTTTTTTAACTTCTGATTTCTTTCATTCATTAATATGAGAGAAAGAGGGGGTAAGTCGGGTTATTTAGTTTTCATGAGGAATTTTAGGGATTCATTGGCAAAGACGACATTTAATGATAATTATTTTTCTAGTTTTCCTATCTTTTTTCCAAATGCACTTTTTATTTAACATGTAAAGAGAAAAATACTTGTTCTATATATAAATTTTATGTTATTTTAAACTTATTTTTTCTTCTTGATTTTCTCAGGTATTAATGAAGACATAAGGGATCAAGCTGAAGTTTCGTTTGGTTCCATCCAACCTTCACTATCGTCATCGCTATCCGAATCCTCTGATTCGGAAAGTTCTATTGCTACACGTCTAGCCAGTATAGAAGCCACATCATGCAGACCAGTATTACGCTCAATTTCTTTTTGTTCCGATTTTTCTACTTTACGCAGTGTTATACCTTAAAACAAAGTTGGAAGAAATAATGTAGTGCTTGTAAAATAAATATCGGTAACTAAAAATAATTTTGTGAATATTAAAAAAAATCAAATAAGATCATTTTATAATAGGGTTTAACAGAAATCGTAGGATTTTTAAGTTTTTTATTTCGATTACTTCTAGTGTGGTTGCAAAAAATACTATTATTGCTATTGTAACTCTCAGTTTTATGAAAGACTTTATAAACGGAACTAAAATAGACTGGCTTTCTTATCGTATGTTAAAATAAACAAATTTGTCTATTATAAATTAAATAAAATTTGTCCTCCATGCTTAACAGTAGCTTTTGTATTTTATAATAAATTCGATTTGGTTTACAGATTAGGTAATTTTATGGTAAATCGTTTATTTCAACATTCGAAAAGAATCTGCAAAGTAGTGTCTACCAAGAAAACGATTTTTGTAAATTTTATGTGTATTAATTAATTAAATTACAATGTTAACGAAAAATTTAAAAAAAAAGAATACTCCAAGGATATAACAATATAGCACAATCATTTAAAATCAATACTGTTAACCACATAATATTTTTTTACTGCTTTAAATTTTTAATATTTCTTGTTCCTGATAATAATATAATCACCCCTATTCTGCGTTTCGTTTCGAATCGAAATTTTCTCCGTTTAGCAACTTTGGTATTCTGCGTTTCAATTCCGTTCAGTTTCTTCCGATTGTATGTATCCTGCATTACGATCGTAGCCGCCTTTTCTAAGATGTAAAAGTAGTGACGGAAATTCTTCCGATTTTTGTATTTTAGTCCACAAAATTTATTATATTATTTATTTTTATTAAATAGGAAAAATATAAATTTACGCTTCTCCATTTGCTTGAAAGAGACAAACAAGAATTGAGTGTTTTCTAATTGAACCCCATTGTTTACGCACTACATTTTGAGTTGTTATTAATTTTTTTTATTTTTGTTTCTATTTCATAAGTTCCTATGCTTTTATGAAAATTATTGTCTTTTTCTTTCGATTCAGGTTTTTTTTTTAAATACCAATTTGCTATCAAAACGTAACAGAATGCGCAGACGTTATCGAAACGCATAATAATGGTGAATGCGAATAGTATATGTGCAATATATAGATAAATTACCGTCTCTTATAGCCTTCATTAGATCGGATCGTGTATCATGGAATGGTGGTAATATTTTCTTGGGTTGTAGTTTCGGTCCACCCATCATTCCATTGGATTGTATATCACCATTTGGCAATGATTTTGGCATAATTTGGTGAGGTCCTTGATTTATAGGCGAAGATCCGTTTTCGTCAAGTGGAGGTGGTGGAGGAGGCGGTGGTGGTGCCGCATTTGGTGGTGATAACTTTGGTTCGTGCTGCAAAAAATAATTTAAAATTAATCACATATTTTGTATTTTTTTAACTAAAAAAAAATTTAAGACGTAATATAATTACAATTCTTTCTTTCCCAAAATATTTGAATTTTCCAAGCCATTACAATTTCTGTTAGGAAAAAGCTCTTAAAATTGCATCCAAATCCTAAAGTATTAAAAACTATGTAAATCTTAAAATCAAAGTATTCTAATTAAATATAACTTTTGGGGTACTTTAAAAAAAGTAACAACTATGAAACACACAGGTTTAGGCTAACATTTTTATAACCTAGAGTACTTTTTGCCTTTTCCTTGCGTTTTATGTAAAGCGCAGAGTCAATCTATACTTAAAAGTGGAAGTTTTACTAAAAACTTAGTCGGTTCCGCATAAAAACATATTTAGTTTTAGTTTTTACACAAATATTTTTTATATTCTTACGTATATGTATGATATAAAAATTATTAATTTATATAAAAACATTATATTTATGTACACTGCTCGCCACCTGAATAGCACGCTCTATATTTACCACTTCTTTGGATAAAAAAAATATTTTAAAAAAATGTACCGTTATATTTTTTGGTATTTTGCTTTTTTGCTTACAAATTACTGTGGAAAACTGCGTCACTCATTAAAACATAGTTATCAGTCAGAATTTTGTAATTAATGGGTTAATAAGTTAGCTAATTAGGATTGTTTTTATAAATAATGAGGTTTGGCAGAGCACTGCCGGAGGTTCAAATGAGGCGCAAACCTAACGATTACAAGAGTAAGGGTCTATCTTTTTCCAAAATATCGAATAATATTAGAAAAAGTCGGAAGGTAGCAACATCATACTTGTCCAACGGGTCCACATATTAAAAAAACAAGAAGGGTGTTTCACATAGTATGTTTTCTCATACAGACAAGAGACATTTTTTAATACAAACTTCTAATTCACAACACTAAATAGCGAAAATGAGATAAAAAAACAAGAGTAAAATCAGAATTAACTATCATACGGTGTGATATTTTAAGAACATAGGATATAAGGAGAATAAAATTGAGAAAACAAACGCCCCTTAAAACATCCCACAACGACAAACGCACAACTTTCACTGTATTCACATGACCTAAATTACTGAGTGACATTATATGGTTTCTTCAGATAAGAACAAATTTAATATGGAAAACCCTGCTGTGTATAGCTATTACTTTTATGATCATCAAAGATATCGCATTAAATGCACAAGGGGTGTTATGATATGGCGGGAAATTTTAAATTACAGCGATAAAATCTATATCCTACACTGTGTAACTAAAAGCACGTTACTTTTCTTACCTGATCTGGCACTGGCGGTGGTGGTGGTAAATCATTTAATGAATTCATTTGCTGTTGCATACCACCACCCATTGTCATATTGTTGAAGCTATTTATTGTATTATTTAATTGTGCCATAACCAAGGCATTTGCATCCTGAACACTATTACTTGGTGCCAGTTGCGGAGAGCCAGCTCTCGATGTACTATTTGTACGAGCCAATAGTTTTGCTGCAATATGACCACTGCCACCACCATTCAATTGAGCCAACATTTGTGACGGTGATGTTGTGTTAATCATACCATCCGGTATAGGAGGTGGTGGTGGCAGGGCATCGCGACTTGTAGACATACTGCGGCCACGTGTAGGTGTATTCGCGCTGGAAGCTGTTGGAGTACCACCATTACTGCCATTTGATGGAGGTGCTGGTGGTGGCTGAGAGGGTCTTGGCTTAGTTCGTGATGGTGTACCTGGGGCATAAATTGGATCTGGCGATAATGGACCTTGACCTGTTTGACCATATAAAGCATGTGACTGATGATATAATGCATCGTCGTACATTTGCTGTTGTTGTTGAAGATGTGACTGTTGTTGCTGATGCTGCATTCCAATAATGCCCTGATGCTGTTGCATTTGTTGTGACGGATGCATGCCGTTAGCGGCATATGCAGTCGTAGCATATTGACTACCACCTCCTTGGGCATTCGTTATCATATTACCAGCTGCTTGTGGCGAAAGCGGTCCATAGACACCATCAATTTGCTCAGATTGATAACTACGTCGCAACTCGATGGAATTGGGTCGTGCTGGTCGTGATTCGTAAATGCCCATACCTTTAAGAAATAATCACAAAAAAATATTATAAATATAAATATTATGTTCCTTAAAATGTCTATTTATGTTCAAGGAAAACATTTTTACAACAGAAGTAATAAATACAAACGAAAAAACATGGATCACATTGAAAAAGAAATACACAAAAAAATACAAAGATAATTAAAAAAAATAAATTTATATAATATAGTAATATTTTATGAAAATTAAAAATTATTTAATAAATAGTTTATATGTATTATATATGTATATATAAAAACATTAACATTGAGAAAAACACTTTAATGTTGATATCATTATGACATGGACTGTACGACAGCAATTTTTTTGTTTTAAAGCCAATTTTATCTTAATCCGCATTTAGAGATTTATCAATAGCAGACACAGGATTAGTAAAGAATGTAATTTTATATTCATTATTGCATTATTCTAAAAGCAGCGTACAGAGCACTTTGAGAGAGTTTTGAAAGAGAGTGGTGAGTAAATCTGATAAAAAGTTACGCGTATGTTTAAAAATTTGGTACATATTTGGAGAATGGTATATCAAAAAGTAGGAAATAATGATTTTAATGGTCCAATGCTGATAAGATTTATAAAATAGAAAAAGACAAGCGAGCAAAAAATTAATATTTAAAAACAAATAAATAATAATAAATTCATACGTCACAAAAAGAAAAAAATAACAAAAGAAAAATACTTTGATAATGAATGTAAATTTATTATGAAATGGGATTATGCATTTTTAAATTACAAATACCCAACTTTTTATAGTTTTTTTTTTTATTAAATTAGGAAGTCATTTAAATATGTTAATTAATTTGAAGAACAAACTGTTGCAATTGGTCCTATAGAAAATATATTCAATAAGCAGAGCAAAAGGTTACATCTCAGACGGTGTCAATTTTTGACTCGGCAACTACGTCAACAAGCAAAATTTCATTATTGGTGCTAGCAAGTTCGATGAAACATCAATACATTTATAAGCATTTACTGATTTGTAAGGTTTATAGCAGGGTAGCTTTACCAGAATTTATTTCTTAAGAAATAATGGAGGAAATATCATTAAAGTTGACAGACTTTCTGTACCGAAAGTTTGTAAACATCGATAATTTTTAGGTATAGACTTTTGTACGGCTCACAGAAAGCATTCATTAATTGGCCGCCGCTATCTTGCTACTTGCAACGTCAAGCCCTTAGCCTAAACTATCACTTACGAATTTTTTGTACAGATAACCACAAAGTTTTACAAAGTTTTGCCAAAATACATAATCAGCAAAAAAACTACTGTACAGAGAGAGTTCCGGTTTTCACATGTAGATATCTCTGTACCCGTTAAAGATATTAAGCTAACGCCTGTAATTTCTACAAACAGATATTTGGTTGTGTTCGTACCTAACGTTTATCTTTACCTATTCGGTAAAACAGCTTTGGTAATTTCAACGTTATTTTTGGTTACGTGTTTTTATCTTCAAAAAATAAGGTAACATTTGTCTAATATATTTGTCATTTTATATTATTTCTAGCTAAAACCAGGAGTGCTTCGCCACTCCTATTTTATATATTATTTTAGCTCCTCTCTTTGTTAGCATTTTTTACACTTTTTCCCCATTTTATCGCATTCAAGTCTAAGTCCAAGATAGCCTATAGTTCTTCTTGAAGGATATTGCACAAATTTCAAGATATTTGCTTCTACCTACAAACATACAAACACACATTCATTTTTAACAATAAAATTTTTTTATTTATGTAATGTTTACAATTTTTTGAAAATTATAAAACATACATACGTGAATAAATTTTTATTTATCTTTTGAATTACCTATCGAAAATCGATGATGTTAAATACACTAAACTTTAACCAGATATAGATACATATCTAAGCTCGATATCTATTTGCAGAAAATACGGGCATAAGACCAAAAGCAATTTAAAGGTAAATTAATCAGCTTTCTATAAAATTTCTTGTATTTGATTTAACATATAACTTTAATATATCAAAAAGAAGCCTAACTCAAAATGACTCCAGTATCCATAGCAAAAAAATTGTACACTTACTTTTTTTTCAAAGTACATTTTTAAATAGGTCATAAATCAAGATTAAGCTTTTATTTAGATCTTATTTTAATTTGTGTCCATAACAGTTTTAAATCTTCTTATATAAAGAAATAGATTCTTAATAATATTGCGGTATATTTGCCCATATATCCAGGAGTACAATATCGAACCCACATTTACTTCAAACTTGGCGCTGGCGTAATTAGGACTCCAAGTAAACTTACAAAATCTACATGTCAGCATCCTTTTTTGACAATTTTGTTCAAATTGTTATTTCAAGCTGTTGTTTCTTTTCACCACATGTGATTTTCTGTGTCCTAATAGTCATTGCTTAACAAATATTTGAATAACGCTGTAAAGAATAGCTGCTGACATATGGTATTATGGTATGCTAATATGTTACGGTATGTATCATGGTTCAGCGTGTGCCACTGTGCTATAGTAGGCAAGACTACCAACCAAGAGGTCCTCTGCCCAATTTCAGGCCAGACCATCTGACATAACATTGCTAGCGACTGGTTATATTATTTATATTAATTCCCATAACATTTCATGAAGGACATTTGGAAGTCCGCCTTGTTCCACTTGGGATGTAACGGGAATTATTCATGCATGCATATACATATAGTATAAAAGAGTTGGTCATTCTATGACGTGTTAAACAAAAACTGTAATATGCTATATTTATGTATATTAATATTATTTATTTCTTTTGACATACTGATGGATATAAAAGGTCAATGTAAGTTATTTTTATTTAACCTCCATTTTTATTTTTAAATAAATAATTTAATTGAGTATAGAAATACATTAACAAACGAATGTCATTTTAAACCATTCTCCTCTTATCACAGGCAAGCATATAGAAGCAAAAATAAATTCAAACAATAAATGTAGTATTTCGCATCAAGACTAACATTTCATTAATAAATCGTATTAAATTTTTTTTCCACTGATTAAAGAAACAGGTTTAATTTTTTTATTAGGTAGCACACAAATTAAACTCATTGGTTTTTATGAAAGTACATGTTGCAACACATTTCATAAACAGAATTTTTATTTATGGTGTGTCCAGTTGAAAATGTTACTTTATGACATAATCATTAAAGGCGTCAAAGTGTTGTTTATATTTAAATTATTGTTTATATTTAAATTGTCCTGCTTCGAACATAATTGCTGCAGCCGATTCTATTTTTACATTTATTGAAAGGAACCTACAGTTTAACGTAGACTCCAAACGGCAAATACATTAGAAAAGTTTTCAATAGTAGTAATACGCATAACCAGTTACTAGCTAATGTTATGAGGTAATACCGCTGTTGAAGAAAGGTTTTCCTTTTTCAGATGGTCTAGCCTGGTAGGCGGGTGTCTTACCCACCATAATACCACAGCGGCAAGATAATAGGGCTGGCTATATTTTAGCTAATTTATGCTTCTGTCAAAAATCAACAAAAACTCTGTTAAAGACTTGACCTAATTTTTTAAGACTTTTGGGTGGCTAAAATGTACTTTTTAAACATAAATGCAACATTTTTCTATTTATATTTCCAAAATACATATACCGTTTTTGTCACAAAATGATGTGTAATGTCACCATTTTATAATTTAAAATACAAATTAAATCACAAATGAAAATATTACAAAAAAATAAAATAAATTAAGGAGATCGATCTTTGGTTTTGTTGAAGCCGTTTTTTAATAAACCTGTTATTTTAACACGAACAACCCGTTATTTTAAATATGGATATATAATTTAGATACATTTATAATATTTTTATTGCAAATATAAAACGTCTTATTTTGGCAAACTTGAACATCTCACAGAAACTGTCAAAACCTCTACCAATATTATATGACATTTTATCAACAATCACTTTTTTCATAATCGGTAAATAAAAAATAAATAATCGGTAATAAAAAACAAACATTTCATTATAGAGGAGAAGCAGCTGACGATCAGCTGTCCGATAGGGCTTTATTAACTGTTAAAATATAAAACTTTCTTGTTAAAAAATAAAAATTGAAAAATTAGAAAAATTACAATTGCAATTACATACTACCAAAAATGTTGAGTTAAAAGCGCATAGATGACTCTGAAGTGTAGAAATATTTGGAACGGGATTGAAAAGATAAGGCTAGACGCTACTAGGATGCAGGTGCTCTTCAACATCAGGACTTATTAGCCACCCAAAATATGTTCATAAGATTGACGTAATTATGCAAAACGGAAAACTTGATTCTGTACTAAGTAGTTCAAAGGCGCCGGCAAATAACACTCTGGGTGTATATCAGTACACCCCGAGAGGGGAATATCAGTTTAGGCCATAAAAAAACCGAAAGTTGTTCTAGCACTTGCTTGCTAGAAACTACAATGACCTGGCGCAATCAAACAAAAATGGTACAAAAATTATCAATTTTATTTAATAGGAAATTGAAAAGAATTTTATTTTAATAAAGAACTTGTTAACCGGTTAGTTGTCCAAATTTAACAGAAAACCGTTGCTTTTAATTGTAAATTTTCGAACTATTCGAAAACCGGATTTTGAAAAAAATCAAATAATCGATCTCCCTAATAAAAAATACAACATTTGCTTTCAGCATCTATTGCAGAACTTGTTTCCTTTGTTTACATTCGTGTAATTCAATCAACGTCGCCCTTTTCGTAAACCAATGGAACTTAAAGAAACTTTACGAAGAATTTGTTAAGTACTTTTTGCAAGAAATCAACTAACATCAATATCTATCTACTGTAAAAATATCAATATTCCGATTACTCTTTCATCTCGAAAACCATATTTGAGATCATTTTCGTGATAGTGTAGCGACTACCTTAATATCACCAAAAAGTTATTGTTTTGAGTTAATACAAAAGTGGAAATAGTGTATCGTGTATTTTCATAAGAAAAGTGTTATTTTTTTCAAATTCCCTTAAAATTAACCACAAACAGCTTATCACCTCTACTGAAAATTTTTAAATTTTGAGTTAGTATCCTCTTGTTGATCAAATGCGATTTAATTGTATGTATAGTCATGTGAAAAGTAATAGGGACACTACCAAAAGAGTTACAAATTCAACTCTGTTTTTATATTCAAACATTTATCAAAATATCTTATAAATTGTCTGCTTGAATTTCGACGACGTAAAAAACCGTTATTTGACAAACAAATTATGTACCGTTTCTCAGTTGTAGTACATTTTTCTCTTAAGCCTTTAAGGAAAACCGCAATGTGTCCCTAATATTTGTCACATTTTTATTTTGTTTAAACTAGCCTATGCGTACATATTAAGGTTAGCCCTTTATACACATTTGATTATATTTATATTGTATTCGTATTTAAGCTAACGTAAGTATGTATATTCTGGTGAGTCCTTAAGTATTACTAGAGTTATTCTTAACTTGAGTTTCACAGCTTTTGTGGACTTATAAAAATATTTATTGCGCGATTATTGATCTGTTTAAAACAATTTGTCGGAAATAAGTAAATGTTTTTACCAACGATACACCTCTGGTAAAAATTCAAAATCAAAAGTATAAACCTGTAATCCTAGGTTTTAGTTATCCAAAAATAAAAATTCCGTAACAAAATTTCCTTAAAAAAAAAAATTTATAAAGCATAGGATATTTTATGGGATGTTTTTTCTTACTGGATTGTTTTTGTAGTTAGTTTATTAATAGATTTTTGTCCAGTTCTTTCAAGTTTTTGATGTTTTTTAGTTTCAAAAGTTACTATTATTTCTGAAAAGACCTTTAAAATAACACAAGGTCAAGTAATAATATATAAGATATAAAAATTGTTTTAAAAGATAAAAATGTTAAAAGTCATATCAGCTATAAAAACAAAAGCAAATAAAGATAATTTATAACAAAAAATGTTAAATTAAATTCTTCGATATATCAAAATAAAAAGAGCAAAAATGGAAAGTTGGTGTGTGTTACGGTTCTTTAATGTGATATATATTAAAGAGAGATAGAGGCATATTGAATAGGTATAGAGAAATTTATTTATATAAATAGGAAAAAGGAGATTATAGCAGAAGTATCAGAACTATATTGTTTACAATAAAACATATATATTTAAATACATAAAACTATATGTATAAAGTATAAATGTTTTATAAATAAACTTAATTTTAAAAATTATCTTTTACTTTTTTTCAGTTTAAATATTGGTTTAAATTTAGCTAATTTATTGTTGGTGTTATTTAAGGTAGACTTTTTTTTTAAGAATAGAGTAAACAAACATTGCTTTCTGACCTGCAATAGCAACAGCTGTTTGCTTCGCTAGATTACTGTTATTTTCCAAATGTGAAAGCATATTATAAGGTTTTACATTACCTGGAAAATATACAGATGACACAGAAAATAATGATAAACGTAATGATAATGATGAATCGATACGAATATGAAACTTTTTTTTTTAGAAAGTAAAATATTTTTGAATAATTGACAAACAAACGAAAAAATAGAAAAAATCTCTAAATTTGAACAAAAATTAAAGAAATCAGAAACAAAATGCTTAAAAATACAAAAATAGTAATTATTTAGCAAATGATAATGTGTATCTTAATAGGTTTTGGATCTTTTTCTATCTACAACTCCCTCTGTGACTGGCCATGTTTTCTTTCACAGTGATTCTTTTATATAAAAGCAGACGTTTACAAATGTAAACAAAACATTTATTTAGTTTGTTACAAAAATAGACAGAATTTTAAATTCTTAATAAATTCTTGTTCTTTTATTTTGAATTAAATTTTTGAAGATGCTGCTCAAAAGATTTTATCCTAAGTTCATTTTTAAAGTACATAAATATTTGTCCCTTTTGAGATGATAGTATGTACCTAAATTCTCCATTGTTTTTTAAATAATGGGCAGCTATCTACATTTTGCATATTAAAGAAGATTTATTAGAACCTTTTTAAATGCTAAAATTTTTTACATATTTTAATTAACCAAATTTAAAGTTCACCTCCTTTAAAGCACCAGTAATTTATAAATTGCACTTTGCAAATGTTTGCAAAACATTTTTAAAGAATGAAGACGTTTGTCAAGTTTTGAAATATTTTTTCTCAGGTAAACAGACACGCAATCATCAATCACCAATTCATGTAATTTCGGGGTAGGTGTCTGAAATTCAACAAAATAGATTTATTCTCAATTTTTTAATAAAAAGAAAAAAATAAATTAAACGAGTTTTCTTTTTTTTTTTTTTCTGTGTGTTTATATATTGGATTTACGCCAAAAACATTTGGTCCTTCGAACCGGATTAAACAAGACTTCAGAAAAGGAAATATTCAGAAGACTCCAACGCTCTTCACGAGGGTAAATTCAAATTCATCTTTTATCTTTCATTTTTATTATTAACTACAGTGTTAACAGGTTAGTAATTTGATATTTAAAATCAGTGTTTTTTTTATAATACTTGAGGAACAAAGTGTGTGGACAATCGAATTTATTTATATATATATATATATATATATATATATATATATATATATATATATATATATATATATATATATATATATATATTATATATTGCCTATATACATATATTCTTATATGTTGCATATATACACATATTACGGTATATTTACAAACTCTTCTTTTTATTCGTGTGTGAGTCACCCTACGGTCGGTTTATTTGACTTGAAATTTATTAGATTTTTTTTTTTGAAAAATTTTCGGTTTTGTGTTCGATTTTATTTGTGCTGAGCATTGTTTTTTGAGATTAACAAGATGCCTTCAACGTCGTTGGAAAGATTTATACGCACTTCAGATGCGTTGGTGAAGTTTGACGTTAATTTCGATCGCAAGCGCGAGGATAGTGCAAATTTATTTGTACTTGAGATTTTAGATAAGGAATTAGAGCAGCTTTGGAATAGAGTAGGAAAATTATATGAGGATTGCCTAGATTATATTGAGAGATCTGGTAGGGCAAAACCCGAGGACATCGAAGTGGCAGAGTCGAAATGCACTTCATATATGTACACATACGCAGAATGCTCAGCAAGGATTAAGAGGAAGATGGAGGAGGCAATTGCTGGGACGAGGCTACAGGTGAACGAGAATTGTTGCCATAACTTGCCGTTGTTCCCCCGTGACACGGATGTTTTTGATGGTGACTATTTGTCATGGCCTACATTTAGGGACTTGTTTACCGCATTGTATGTGAATAATAGTCGTCTTAGTAATGTTGAAAGGTTGTGTTACTTAGTGAAGAAGACTGGTAAGGAGGCTAGGGAGATAGTTTCGAAATTTCCTTTAACCAACGATAGTTTTGATATCGCTTGTAATTTTTTAAGGGATACTTACGAGAACCCACGAATGTTGGTTAACAACCAACTTAAGAATTTATTTGGGTTAGCTACGCTGACTAAAGAGACTAGCGCGGGTCTAAAGATTTTACAACGTGGGATCAATGGATTTTTGGCCGTGATGTCTATTTATAAGATCTCAACATCGATTTGGGATTCTATTATTGTTTTTGTTTGTATCCAGCGCTTACCAGAGCAGACGGTGTCTATCTGGGAACAAGGCGTTAAGGATAAATCATCATTGCCCTATGGAAAGATTTAAATTGCTTTCTCACGGAAAGGATTCAAACTTTGGATTGTATACGCGATCTCAAGGGGTCAAATACTGGCAGAAAAGAGGTTGATAATAAGGTACGGACGCATGTTTCGAATACTTCGTCGGCATCTACGTGCATTTTGTTGCCGGGCCAAAGTCATCTGTTGAGATTTTACCACCGTTTTCAGATGTCTATTTCTGAAAGATTTTCAGCAATTAAAAAACATCATTGCTGCGTTAATTGTCTTTCGAGGCAACACGAAGTTAAGGATTGTCGTAGAAGTCATAGTTGTTCGATGTGCAATAAGAGACATCATACCTTGCTTCATCGGGAGGTCTCTGCTAACAACTCTGCTAATACGACCATCCAGGACAGGAATATGTCAATGAATCAAGTAGCTCATCCTGTGAATATCGATAATTCAGGACCTTCTACATTTATGGCTTCTAATTTGAATACTAATCGTCAAGTTTTTCATCTTGCGCGGGATTGCTCCTGTTATTGGGAACATCCATGGTTACGATTTTATGTCCGGGTATCACGTATCCGGCACAGGCCTTAATTGATCATGCTTCGGAAGCTTCCTTTATATCAGAACGCCTGCGAAATCAATTGCGACTTCCGTCAACTTCTACGAGTATTAGGATTTCGGGCGTCGATAGGAATGCTTCTGTTTTGTCTAGAAAAGTTTGTACACTTCGAATAGGTTCTCTGATTGATGATAATGTTGATTTGGAGACATCTGTCTTTGTATTACCTTCAATTTCTGATAATTTGCCTTCGCATATCAGTGGTAAAATTCCGGACTTTGAACTTGCAGACCCAAACTTTTATAAGAGTGGCCCTGTTGATATTTTACTGGGCGCTGATATATATCCAAATATTCTCTTGGGTGGACTTAAGAGGAATATTTTCGGTTCCTTGTTAGCTCAAGAAACTGTTTTTGGATGGATCTTAACAGGAACGGTTACGAATTCTACTATCAATGTTCATACCACTGCTATTACCCTCTCCGAGGAAGATAATTTGAATAGAAATCTGCTCAAATTCTGGGAGCTTAAGGAAGCCCCGAAGAGGAGGATTTTGTCTCCTGAAGATAATATATGTGAGCAGAATTATAAGTCTGATGCATCAGAAAAAACATACGCGGGGGTGGTGTATATTGGCATTCGAACCCCAGATGGCACGATTTTTATTCATTTGTTGTCTTCAAGGACAAGAGTAGCCCCTATTAAATCGGCATCTCTCCCTCGGCTTGAATTGTGTGACGCTGTGTTAGCATCAGAACTTTTAGGGAATTTGCTTGGGGATATTGATGTTCCTATTGAGCGCATTTAATGCTGGACCGATTACACTATTGTGTTGGCTTGGTTGCGTAAGCCCCCTGCACTTGGACGATCTTCGTTGCGAATAGGGCTTGTCTCATTCATGAGAATACGGGTGGTCATAATTGGCACCATGTAAGGTCGGAAGATAATCCAGCTGATTTAGGTAGTAGAGGTGTTAGTCCACTTGAATTGAGTAAGAGTGAACTTTGGTGACATGATCCACAGTGGCTCCGTGAGGATAAGATTCTTTGGAATTTATTTGATCTTGGAGCGATTTTCGTCGTTGGACAGGGCCCTTCGGGTCATCGCATATATTTTTAGGTCTTTCTCTGGTGTAAATTCGAAACATAAGAATTGATTTAGATTTGATTCGACCATAATCACTTCATCTGAAGTTAAAATGGTGAAATTGCGCTTGGCTATTATTGCGCAAAAAGCCTTTTTCGCAGAGGAATACAGGTGCCTATCGGGTAAGATTCCTTTGCCTACAAAGAGCTCTTTAATCCCATTGAATCCATTTTTGGATGAACAGGGAATTATGAGATTGAACGGTCGACTTGGAAAGTCACCTTTACTATCGTACGGTGAACGATACCCAATTGTTTTACCGTATCATTGTCGATTTGCTAAACTTCTAGTTGAGTTTTTGAGGTGGTAATCAATTAATGTTGCGCATTTATAGATTTGAGTATTGGGTACAAAGATTGCGACTCTGGTTCGCACCGTTATTAATGGGTGTAAGCGTTGTTTAATTGAACGCAAGCGAACATGCAGTCAAATAATGGCTGCACTGCCCCCCGAGAGGACTACTTTGGATCGCCCATTTACTAATACTGGGGTTGACTTTGCTGGCCCTTTCGACGTCAAAACCTTTACTGGTCGTTCTTGTCAGATCACTAAAGGGTATGTTCGCATATTTGTTTGTTTTGCTACCAAGGCTATTCATTCAGAAGCTGCCTCGGATTAACCGACGGATGTATTTTTGGCTGCCTTTAATCGCTTTATTTCGCGAAGAGGTTGTCCGATAATGGTACTAATTTTGCAGGTGTGTCGAATGAAATCTCTAGAGATTTTACCACCTTTTTGAAGGAATGCCAGGCTAGGATGTGCCCTAGTCTTGGTTATACTAATTTGAATTGGAAATTTATACCAACTGGCGCTCCCCATATGGGAGGTTTGTGGGAAGCTGGTGTTAAGAGCTTTAGGCTTCATTTTCGAAAGGAAGCTCAATCTTGTCGATATACATTCGAAGAGTTATCGACTGCTTTGGCAAGAATTGAAGCTTGCCTTAATTCTCGTTCCTTGTGTCCAATGCCGGACAATCCGAATGAACCTGTTGCATTGACACCTGGTCACTTTTTAATCGGATCGCCTATTCTGGCACCGCCAGAACCTTCGATGTGGATTATCCGGTATCGTAAAATTCGAGCTTTAGCCCATTATTTTTGCTAACGATGGAGGGAGGAATATTTGTCCTCTTTACATAAACGTTACAAGTGGCAACATCCGCTAAGAGATCTTGAGCCTAAAGATTTGGTCGTTATTAGAAATAAACAATTACCCGCGACGGCATGGAATTTAGGTATTGTGGAGAAAATTTATTCCGGTTCCGACGGTCATGTTCGCGTCGCCGATTTTCGTACAAAGAACGGGATCGTAAAGCGTCCAATAGCAAAACTTGTCATATTGCATTAACAATATTGCATTAATATAAAATTTCTAACTAATTTTAATTTTTTTTCTTAGCATTATGGACGCAGTATCTTCTCTATTCGAGTATATCCTCAGTAACTCAGTAGATTTTTACCTTATATTTTCATCTTTGATGATTATATATATATATATATATATATATATATATATATATATATATATATATATATATATATATATATATATGTATGTATGTATGTATGTATGTGTGTGTGTGTGTGTAGGTGTGTGAAATTCAATAAAGGAGATTTATTCTCAATTTTTTAATAAAAAGAAAAAAATAAATTAAACGAGTTTCCTCTTCTTTTTTTTTTGAATGTTTATATATTGGATTTACGCCAAAAACAAAAACCATCGAATTACTGAAACTTCACTTAAGTGACTATGTTATTTCACGAACTAGATCAGTTTCTTAGCTTCAAATATCATACGTTTTGTACATATACTGCATGGTGTAATTAAATAAGGTAAAGTTGTCCGTACAACAACTAATTTTTGTACATTGCATGGTAGATTTCAAAAAATGTCCATATAAAAAAGAACGTAAACAAAGATTGTATAAGTTAATACTTGTATAAATTAGAAATATTTCATTTTGTTGGAAATTTTAATTTCCAAATATTTAGATTTTTGACATTTTTCAATTATGAACATTAAATATTTAGACATATTTATAAATATATTATTTTTAATGCGTTTTGAAGCATATTTTTGCAATAAGATATAGTTTAACGATATCCTTCGATCGTTCTTTGTAGTAAGTCTCTGTAGTGCAAGAAAATGTTTTGATATCATGTGAAACATGGTGAACAAAAAAACTATCAGCCGGACAAACAACTTTCCGTTATGTAATTTCACCATTACATATTGTGAAATTAAAGTCAACCTAACTTATGCTATTAACGAAATAAGCCCAGAAATTCTTGTCAAATATTGGACTGACAGAATGCGCTATGTTATTGTTAAAACATATCATGGTACGAGAATATCAGGTAGTCTCGCTAAACCAGCTAGTTTTATTTACCTTTGTTTTGTTGTCTCGCTGAAACGTCAAATTTGATTATGTTTATATTTATTTATAAACAACCACTTTCTTGTGAAAAGGGGAAAAATATATGTAAATTAAAAGAATATATAAAAAAAAAAATTTTTTTAATTAAAAAAAAAATTTTTTAATTTTTTTTTTTTACTTTTTTATCGTAATTTCTTAGAAAAAATATCAAAACGTTTTGTTACTTTCGTAAACAAAAAAGCCTATATATATATATATGTATATATATATATATATATATATATATGCTTCTATTTTGCGAAAATTTTAGTGTGTGTGTGTGTGTGTGTGTGTGTGTGTGTGTGTGTGTGTGTGTGTGTGTGTGTGTGTGTAAAGATTGTTCGAAACTATAAATAAAAAAGAAAAGCAGCAAAAAACTCAGGCAGCATCTTCAGAATTTTTAATTTTTTTACAATAAAAGGAAAAAATTCAGTTCATATAAAATTAGAATTTTAAACTTATTAAATTTAATTTGCAGTCTAATCGTTCGATTATCTGAGTTATATTCTTCTGATTACTATTTTGGTTGCAATATAAATATTTTTTGTAACCATTCTATTTTTTTTTTTTTTTTTTTTTTAATAAATAGTAACAAACTGCATAGAACCCACTGTAAATTGGCTAAAAAAAAAGCTATTTATTAATGATGACTTGGTAAGTAGTTAGCGGAGCATTAATGATTTATGTAAGAGAAATAAATGAAATTAAAAATCCGCATTACTTGATTAAGTAAAAACATTTACAATGAAGAAGGAAAATTTATAAACTAGAACACTAATGCTGTTTGGCATTAAAGCTTTATTTTTGCTATAATTTTGCTTTAGGTTTTTAATTTCGCTTTAAACTCTGTCGTGCCGTTGTCGTACCTACATGTTAAATCATCAAAGTTGTTTGTGCGGATCACATTCGGTTTATAGCGATTTAATTGTGTACCATCACCACCACCACCTATATGTTGTAGTAGCTGTTGTTGTGATTGCACTTGCATTTGCTGATACTGTTGTAGATGTTGTAGCTGTTGTGATTGCTGTTGTACTGTAGTCGAACCACTCTCACTATCAGTGACAGTGTGTATTTCAACAAGTTGTGCTAAATATTGGAAATCAATAATTGGTTGGTTTTTCTTTACATACCTTTTTTCATGTCGTGAAATTATGGAGTACTTAATGAAAATGAAGAAGTAAATGAAAAATTGCAAACGGACAGACATGAAAAAGGGAAAGTTTACTATAGACAGTTTGTCTAAGAGTAATTTTTTGTTTAAAAATATGTTCGTTTGATTCATGAAATTTTTTTCTTGGAAGCTATTATCCCATAGCTTTAACGTTACGAGTTAATATTTTATAAACATATTAGGTTTACACCAAGGCTTAGCATTGAATGTGCAGATAACGATAAAGGATATTTTATTCCTTTTGTAGCATCTAAATCAAAGAGATGTTATTTAGCCCTTGTCCAAATGTGTAAGCACTAGCCATACAATTTTCTTCAGAAAAAAATAAACTTTAGATCCCATAACATTATATTTTTTTAGCATTACAATATCCAACACCAATATACCGCCTACCACCCAACCATATTATAAATATCAATAAGAAAATAAATTGCTATAAGGAAATTAAATAGTTAAAAAAACAAAACTACTAATAAAATACCCAGGACCTTTCCGAAAATAATATGAATGGAAAACAGGAAAATGAAAAACAAAGTACTTACTACTGCCATAGCCAGCTTCTTCATTGACCACAGAATTTGGTGTTCGATAAATAACATTATTTGGCATTAAAGTTTCACCATGACCAATAGCAATTTGTCGTTGTTTTTCCCGCGTATTGTGTGGCGTACGCACACGTTTTTTATGACCCCGTCCACTTGCACCACCATCCTGCCGTGGTCGATGCATTTTTTTGCCTTTATCGTGCATAACACGTTCCGTATCCTTAAGCATCTCCTGACGCCACAATTCAAAGAAATAATTAGGATCTGTATAGAATTTAAGACCATCTTTACCGTCATCCCGATAAACATTTAGTTTATCTAGTGGCGGTGGCTTATCACATTGTGCATATGTTTCTAGCATTGGTGCTGGCATTGTAGCTCGCGAAAATATTTGCTGGTCGAAATTTTTGGCAGATTTAAAAGCTTTCTTTCGTGTTATATCCGTTAGGGGAACCTCTTCAACTGTACTATCCAATTGTGTAACCTTTATCGCCAGGCGATCGATACGAGCCTGTAGTGAATTGGCACGATCGCCAATATTGCCAACATCTCTCGCCAATTCTCCAAATACATCTTCGGCATGCTTGGACAGCGATGACAATTGTCTGATAATATTTGTCAACGTTGTATTTGTTACAGTTTCTAACTCTACGGATTGTAATTCATCCTGTTGATAAACAGAACGGGCCACATGCACCGGCTCGATTGAACGTTTGGGCAGTGGCATTTTGTTGTTGAATACTCAATATTGATGAATTCAAATATATTGCTTCTCAGTATTTTAACATTAATAGCTGCAAAAGAAAAGAAAGTATTTTATTAGTAAAATAATTTTGTTTAGTTTTAACATAGAAATGTTTGTAGGTAATATAAAGGCCCACCACCACCATATTAGTCATATAGTGTAAATGGCGATATAAAATTATATTATTTATTTATTTTAGAAGGCATGTAAAACGATTTCAACAGAGCAAGTTAAAATGACTAACATTTCAATTGTAAATTTTAATTTAAAGGAAAAGACGCCCTAAAGGGAGATAGTACGCTTCAACAATAGCAATTACACTAATTCCGTGTAGAATACAATGATGTACATCTTATTTTTAAGTAAAAATATTATATTGCGCTAAAAATAAATAAATAATAGTCCCATGCGCTAATGAATAAGCCCGACGAAGCTTTGTGTCGGCAAACCTGGGGGTTACTACATTGGCGGACTCGAAGGGTTCTTTGATAGGAAGGTTGCTAAGCTCTGGTACAATGAGCCAAGATGTAGGGTTTCAAGTTCCATCTGCGGTATATGTTCAATGATTTGTAGATGGAATGACGGTTATGCTCATTTTTGTAGGCTGCGTGAGTATGAGGAAGAAATAGAAACGATCGAGTACTTATTGTGTCACTACCCCAGGCTGTTTGATAGGAGGCATCGATTACTGGGTGGGTGCACGATTCGAACTTTTACCTTTCGTTCGGGCTAGGAGGCTATCTCTATACTGCATTTTGCTAAGTGTCTTAATCGTCCAATATGCTTTGACTGATTGTATCATACCGGCTGTGCTCTTTCTCTTTTCTTTCAATTATGTCTTTAATTCTTAAATGTAGAAATTTTATAATGAAAAATGTAACTTTGTTACCACTGGAAGTTGAGAATAAAAATGTACACAAACTAAAATACAGTGTAAAAAATCCTTATTCGTACAACTTTAAAAATTTATTTTCCCGAGTTTTATTATTGTTAAAAAAAAATGTGATTAAAACACACACTTTTATTTGTTTTAAATAATAGTTCCTACTGTTTTTTAAATCGCTTATAAAATACCATTTTTCAATTATTTATTTTAACAAGGGGTTTTTGAAAATGTGTATGAATATTGATTTTTCATACTGCAAATAAATTAATAAAAAATTAACAAAAAAATAATTTAATGAAAATGGTTTTTGAGAATTTGTATGAATATTGATTTTTCATACTGCAAATAAATTAACAAAAAATGAACAAAAAAATAAAATTAATGAAAATAATTTTTACTTATTTTATACGATGAAATTGAATTGAAATTGAAACCCTCCAGAGCAGCGGTCCGGCAAACTAATATTAATGCACTTTACAATTGTGGTAGTAATTTGAGAGCTCTCTCTCACTCAGGTCATTTTGCATTGTATTTTTCCATTTATTTTCTTTTTAGTTTTCCTTTTTTTTGCCTATGCGTGTGAGAACGTACATGTGAAATCAGAAGAGAAGAGCTGCTCTTTCCGTGAATCTGCATTGGTACATTTTCACACCCAAAAGTACAATGGTACACCAATTACTCATTTGGTACAATTTACGAACTTTTCCAGTTTATTTTTTTAATGGAATTTCTCTAGTTTATTGTTTAATTGATTTACAGTGGCAACTCATCTTTACTATCATTTCTTTGAGATTTAGTTTTTGAATTTGCCTTTCAAACAACTGCAACCAAGGATGGGAAAGTTGATACAATTTTACTTTTTTAGCACTATTTGTAAGTCAAAAATACAATAGCACCTCAATGACTAATTAGCAATATTCAAAATTTCACATTCCTATCAAAATATAATAAAAGCCAGAGAAAGGAAGAGACTGTTTCGACTGTCTCCAATCTAATCCAAAAGAAGTATTTTTTTTAAATTTAGTACTACTACAATTAAAAAGAGTAAACAAGCAAAGAGTATAATAAATGATGCTCTTAGATTTAGTTCTCATCAACCAATAGCCTCCCGCGGGATCCCAATGAAGAGTAAAGAAACAGACCTATAGTTTCGACTAGAGAGTTTAGTGTGCTGTAAATCAGCTGTTCGTCGTTCGAAACGATAACGTCATATTCAAAATTTTGGCCACAATTGTTAAACATTTTAATAAAATCAAATCAAAATAAAGACGCACCATTTGCGAGAAAAAATATTTAAAAAACGACAAGAAGCTATTTATGGTTTTTTTTAATCACTACAAGATCCTAAAGAGTGATTTTCGTTGCAAATTTTTGAAGAAAAATAAATGTTTGAAGAAAAATAAAAAATGCTTATCAGGAGTAATTAGTTAAAAAGCGTGAATAAAAGAAATAACTTTGACAAAAAAAATTAATATTTTTTAATAAATACTTATAATAAGTTGGCTAAATATTTTGAAAGGTATTTATAAGTTTCAGCAAAACCCTGTAATATAGCCTGTATTCCAGGCTCCTACTTTACATGAAAAGGACAGAATATTTTCACAAATTGTGATAATATTATCACACAGTGCGTAGCCATTAATAGTATAAAAACTGATGAAATTTTCATATAAAAACTGAGATATTTATATTTGTTAAATCATCAGCGCCAAATATAACAATTAGCACAACAAAGAAAGATTTAAAAAGTCTGTTAAAGAAAATTACTGAGTTTTTGTGTAGTAAGACAGACACTAACAACTTCTTTATAATTTTATCTGCACCCACTTGGTATCCGTATGCTGGTTCAACAAAATATATAAATAGCATATTAAATATTATGCTAGGCTAGGCGAATTTAACCCTTCCGCAAACAAAAGGCGAAAATACGATTTTGTGGACCGTATTCATAGAAATTAAACGCTTCGTGTTAGAATTCCATAAATAAATCATAAAGAATTGGCAACAATAAATTTTTTATTCAATTTCTTTTATTTTCTTTCATTCTTGATTAAGTGTGAATCATTTAAAGAAAATATATGTAGAGAAATTAAATTTATCAACGCATTTAATGGTTACTATTGAGAAATTCCCATAAAAGCGATAACAATTTAATCGAAAATAAAAGCAACGAAGAAAACAAATAAAATTAAACTAAAACTGACCAAATAAACAATAAAAATTAAATTTAGGTTAAACAAAAAACACGAAATAATTTTTTGTTTTTGAATTTTATACTCGTGTTTAAAATTGTTATGGTTGGCATATTTGGTTGCAACAAATTGGTTAGACAGACTACCAATAACACCACCTCAATTGGTTTTAAGATTTAACAACAAAAAGAAAAACCAGCAAAAACAGAAGCACCAATTCATATCAAATTTCTGCAAAATTCAGTATATATTCATTCATTACACCTCCATTCCACCTCCATCCATTCGTTCGGCTATTTATGCATTTGACTTACTTGCATATCTTTTACGCAAATATATGCTAACTTTAGTAAATTATAAACAAATTGAAATATTTATTGGTGGCAGTAGTGTCTTCTAAGTTAAATAGACACTTGCTGGCTTGTTATTACATATTGTAATAGTGTCATAAGGTAACCAGCCATGGAGCACAGAGCATAAGATGTGAGGACAGGGCGATTACTTCTGATTTAATTGCAATGTTGTTAGCAATTTTTTGTAAAATGGATACAGAAGGATAAATTTAATTCAAATATAATAAAAATGACATGGTATATAAGAAGGTAACAGAATTTTTGAATTTAGTGTTGACTGCAAATCTCATGCTGGGCATTGTTTCGTAGACAGGAAATATAAAAATGAACCTTGTTTTAAATCTGGCCTGTAAGCCATTTGCTTTCTTAGATCTCGTTGGCATGCACGTTTAATTAAAAAAAAAATTATCCAATATTGGGTAATAAAAAAATTTACAACGCTTTTTTACATATTTATTAAGTCAAATTCTGACCTGTCAACAAATATGTATATAAGTATTTGACGTGACATGTCCTTTGGCTCATAACTTCTCCGATCTTGAATTGAACCTTAGCAATAGCTTAGATAAGGCTCGAAGACTTTTGGCCGTTTAAAAACCATCTGAAAATCATCGCATCTCTTCAAGCGTGTTAAATTGAACATTTTTGACGCAAGTTTAGAATCGACGTTCTTATATGACTATGAAACTTGGAATGCGGTGATATTCTTAAAATTTAAATATTTGTGAATCTAAGCTTCCGAATTTTACGCATATTCTGGCCAAATATCATCTCAAACACCAGACTGTGGAAACAATCCAATCAAAAACTAATGTCAAATGAAATAAAATGTCAAAAATGGCAGGTAATTGGACATACTCTACGTAGACCAGATAATGATGTAATAGAAAGCGCCACTGAACGGAACCCAAAGAGAAGCCGTAGAATAGAATGTCCAACTCATACATGGAGAAGGCATATTGATTCGGAAATAGCCACAATGGGGAAAAGCTGAAGCAAAGTGAATTTGTGGCGAAGAGGAGTTTAAAGCGATGTCTTCATCTAAAACGTGTAAGCATTTATATTGGAATTTCAAACTCTAACTTTTAATTTAATCTTAATAAAAACAAAAAAAAACTTTTTTTCCATCACTACTGTCACTATACGACTACATATGTATATTGTTTAAGCTTGAGATGAGGTCAATTTGTAATTCAATTTTATTTTTAAATGTCAGTTCTATTATGACTTCATCATATGCATGCATTAAACAAAAAAAAACTTAGTAAAATGTAAAAAATAAAAAAACAAAAAATTCCCTATTAATTAAATCACTATTGAATTTTTAATGTATTCTGCAAAGATTTAAAACAACAGAAATGATAGCTTCGAAAAAACTAAAAAAAAATGATTGCAGACAATATAGGAAAGGAATATTAATTACTATCTGATAAAAATAGTTTTTTTATCCAAATTCTATTAACGTTTTAAAACCTCTAAAGTTATCATCATCAGTAACAATGTTAAAACTTGATGAAAAAATTAAGGAATTTTTTTTAGCAAAATATAGCAACGTAACCTCTTAACTAAAAATCTATTCAGATGATTGTCAGATCTTACAAGATTGAAGACCTGGCAATTTGCTGGCAACAAACCAGACAATGGAATGTACATATATTGTCAGTTCACCTGGCTACAAAACATTTGTGAGAAAATCTGGAAGTCTAATGCAGACACGATTTTTTTGACAATGTTAAAAATTTGGATACCTGGCAATGCTTTCGTAGACTATGTTGAAAGACACAAATTGCAAGTTCACATGGTTGTAACATATTCTGACAATACGTATGTATGTTAGATCTGACAACCGTCTGAATAGAACTTAATTCGGCTATCGGCATTGATGAATTTCTGTCAGATATGATGCTGTATGATAAAAAGAAATGGGATGTGTAATGTAATTCTAATACCTATGGTAAATTCACGACGGTAACGAAGAATAATATTAAAAACCTGGTATTAGTTAACTTTAATTTTATTCATTTAAATCTGTAAATAGATTCGAAATATTAACTCTTTAAGAACGTATTAATTTTTTATATGGGTGCGTCGTATTGGTCTGAATTAATAATTCTCTTTAAAAGAGCAGAGATATATATAAGTAGCTTTAACTACCCGGCTTTGCCGGGAAATCTATGTATATGCAAAAGTAGACAGCTATTTAGGGACAATAATTGTTTGTATACTTTCTCAGAGTGATTATTTATTGATTTAAAGTCTCAATGAAATACAACGTCTTTTTGTTATGTATGGAAGATGCCACGCCTACCTATACAATTCCGCCCACTTTTAAACTGAAGATTCGTATTAACCAATTAATTTAGACTAAATTCAGAAACTTCCTCTGATATAAAAAAAATCAAAAATTTATTTGTATGGTAGTTACGTACCATGCCTACATACTCAATTATTATGCGCCAACTTATTGTCTGATGAATTTTTACCAAATTCAGAAACTTCCACTTTTTTACATATTTATTTTGTATTAGAGGTAACCACTTTTCGAATACCGTTTATATTTTCTGCACAACTTAGAATATGTGCACTGAATTGACGTTCCAAATCTTATTCAAATACCTTTAACAGGAGCAAAGATAAAGGAATGACCACCTACAGCACCATTGTTGAAAATTTCGATTTTCCTTTTTTCCTATATTTTCGCGTAGCAATTACGAATTGAATCGTAGAAGAAAGTATCCAATTTGGTCCAATTATTTTCAAGTGTTAAGTATCCATTCATTTCTGTATATATATGTATATTTCATTTCATTTCTATATAAAGGGTCCGCCAAAAAATTCTTTTTGAAAATGCTATAAAAAAACTACTGAATATTTTCTCAAATTTCTTTTTTTATTTGAAAGTACAATCCTTTCGGTTAATAATGGAAAGTAATTTCATTCAAATGGCTGCATCGGCTGGCCATGCAGTAGCCTACACGATCGGTCCAATTTTTAAGCACCTTATCGATTGTGTGCAGCTGTATTTCACCAATGGCTTCACGAATATTGTCCTTTAAAGCGTCAATTGTCTCTGGCTTGTTGGCGTAACACTTACCTTTGACGGCACCCCACAAATAATAGTCCAACGGTGTCAAATCGCAGCTCCAAGGTGGCCAAACGACATCAGCTCTGCGGCTGATAATGCGATCTTCAAAAACAGGGCGCAAAACATCAAGTGTAGCTTCGGCTGTGTGGCACGTAGCGCCGTCCTGTTGAAACCAAATGTTGCTAATATCCTCCTCTTCAATTATATATATATATATATATATATATATATATATATATATATATATATATATATATATATATATATATATATATATATATATATATTGAAGAGGAGGATATTAGCAACATTTGGCAGTTATAGAAAAATTTCAGTCCTTGAAGCGTTTCAATATATATATATATATATATATATATATATATATATATATATATATATATATATATATATATATATATATATATATATATATATATATATATATATATATATATATATATATATATATATATATATATATATATATATATATATATATATAACGTCAACTAACTTTTGTAACTAAACTCGTGTGTACTGCGTTTCTGTAAAGCTTTTCTTATAAAAGACGTAAACCTTTATGTTCAAACATTTATTTATTATATCTATACATTTATGAACTCAATAAAACATCTAGAAACAAAACCATTTTCACTAACTTTTAATGTTTAATAATTAAAATATTTTTATTATTATTATTATTATTTGTTCAACTTGTAAATTTACACATCATGTGCTATTTATTAGACAATGGTAAGTATTTCAGTTTTACAAAGTTTATTTTTACGTCACGCTAGCCCCTTAACTGGCGCTATAATCTATGCCTATGCTTTTTACTACTAGCTACTAAAACCAAAGGTACGCTCGCATTATCATCTTTCTAGACATCATAACGTGCAAACTAATAGCTCTCATGCTCTCACCACATTACTACAACTGCCTACTTACTTCCCCCAAAGACCAAGTCAAAAAGCATATTGCAAATTAATTCAAAAAATAAATACTAGTATAGGTACGAACGAAAAAAAAGAAAAGAAATTACATGTTGTAGACATTGCGCAAGTTTCAATCTATTGCACTTGCTGTTGCCATTGCTACTGCCGCCACTACTGTGTGTGCTCCATACTGCTGCTGTTTGTTACATTTAACTTCATTTTAGTGGAAAATGAAATGCTCAAAAAGAAAAAACGAAACAGTTTTTCCTTTTAAATGTATTATGAACGAATTGAAGGTATGAACTTTTTTCAATTTTTTTATTTGAAAAATATGCGTCTTTCATGCCATATTACCGTTTTATTGCTGTTTATTATATTTTTTCAGCATTTTTCTTTTGTTTTTCATTTCAAACGCATGAATTGTTTAAAGGGAGTAGGTCAACCCTAAGGATATAAAAATAATTGTATATTTTTAATAATAGTTATTAAGTCTCGAATTTTCTGTATTTATAACATGAAATGTGATAATTTGAAAAAGGATTTGGTATATGAGTATTGGAAGTTCAATGCCTTTAAAGAAAAAAAATCTATAATACAATGATGTATGTATGTAGTATATGAAACAATTTCTAGAACACTAGACAAAAGGAAAATTTTAAATCTATAAAACTGATGCAAAATATATGATTTAACAAAACATAAATGTACATATTTACATCTTCTTCGAATTCTTAGAATTTTAAAAATAATCTTCGAAATGGTTTAATAGTTAGGTTATGTGGATTGCCGCAAATTATAAGCTAACTCAGAGGCCCTATAGCCCATTGTGATATCTGTAAAAATATTTTCATACAAACTATTAGTTACATACGGTATTAAACCCAAAAAAAGTCGTATTTCAGTGAGATGGTGATCCAAGCCATACTGCTTAAATTGTTAAAGAATGGCTGTTGCAACAAAAATTTTAGGTAAATTAGTAACCACTATAAAGCTCTAATCCCAATTCAATAGAGAATTTTTAGATATGTTGAGGCTATGGCGACGAATATAATACGAATGTCTTACGTTTTTGGGTAATATTAAAGAGAGTACGTCTAAGTTTTTTAAAAGCGCCAAATAAAGGAGCTGTAGGAAGAGTGGTTAAAATATAAATTCCCCTCTATTTAAGCAAAAAGTACAAACCTAAGCGCATATTAATTCTTTTATATGACTTTTTATGGCTTTCTCTGTTTCCAGTATTGGAATATCATACTTTTTGTTAATGTTTTGTTTTTTTGAAAGGAATTAAAAATGAATAAATGTGTGAAGTTTTGTTTTATTTAAATGAGTATTTAAATTTTTATAAGAACTTTTCAGTTCAACTTGAAAGCTTACACTTGGTTTTGCTCCGCACTGTATGTATATAAAAAATACTAAACAATTTGCCCTTCCTAATCCGCACGAATGTATAATTCATGGAGTCCCCGTGAGAACCATCGTTACTTCTGACAAATTTCATAAAATTCGTCAATTACACAACTCTGTGAAAGTCATAGATATTATTATTATTATTATTATTATTATTATTATTATTATTATTATTATTATTATTATTATTATTATTATTATTATTATTATTATTATTATTATTATTATTATTATTATTATTATTATTATTATTATTATTATTATTATTATTATTATTATTATTATTATTATTATTATTATTATTATTATTATTATTATTATTATTATTATTATTATTATTATTATTATTATTATTATTATTATTATTATTATTTATTATTATTATTATTATTATTATTATTATTATTATTATTATTATTATTATTATTATTATTATTATTATTATTATTATTATTATTATTATTATTATTATTATTATTATTATTATTATTATTATTATTATTATTATTATTATTATTATTATTATTATTATTATTATTATTATTATTATTTATTATTATTATTATTATTATTATTATTATTATTATTATTATTATTATTATTATTATTATTATTATTATTATTATTATTATTATTATTATTATTATTATTATTATTATTATTATTATTTATTATTATTATTATTATTATTATTATTATTATTAATTATTATTATTTATTATTATTATTATTATTATTATTATTATTATTATTATTATTATTATTATTATTATTATTATTATTATTATTATTATTATTATTATTATTATTATTATTATTATTATTATTATTATTTATTATTATTATTATTATTATTATTATTATTATTATTATTATTATTATTATTATTATTATTATTATTATTATTATTATTATTATTATTATTATTATTATTATTATTATTATTATTATTATTATTATTATTATTATTATTATTATTATTATTATTATTATTATTATTATTATTATTATTATTATTATTATTATTATTATTATTATTATTATTATTATTATTATTATTATTATTATTATTATTATTATTATTATTATTATTATTATTATTATTATTATTATTATTATTATTATTATTATTATTATTATTATTATTATTATTATTATTATTATTATTATTTATTATTTATTATTATTATTATTATTATTATTATTATTTATTATTATTATTATTTATTATTATTATTATTATTATTATTATTATTATTATTATTATTATTATTATTATTATTATTATTATTATTATTATTATTATTATTATTATTATTATTATTATTATTATTATTATTATTATTATTATTATTATTATTATTATTATTATTATTATTATTATTATTATTATTATTATTATTATTATTATTATTATTATTATTATTATTATTATTATTATTATTATTATTATTATTATTATTATTATTATTATTATTATTATTATTATTATTATTATTATTATTATTATTATTATTATTATTATTATTATTATTATTATTATTATTATTATTTATTATTATTATTATTATTATTATTATTATTATTATTAATTATTATTATTATTATTATTATTATTATTATTATTATTATTATTATTATTATTATTATTATTATTTATTATTATTATTATTATTATTATTATTATTATTATTATTATTATTATTATTATTATTATTATTATTATTATTATTATTATTATTATTATTATTATTATTATTATTATTATTATTATTATTATTATTATTATTATTATTATTATTATTATTATTATTATTATTATTATTATTATTATTATTATTATTATTATTATTATTATTATTATTATTATTATTATTATTATTATTATTATTATTATTATTATTATTATTTATTATTATTATTATTATTATTTATTATTATTATTATTATTATTATTATTATTATTATTATTATTATTATTATTATTATTATTATTATTATTATTATTATTATTATTATTATTATTATTATTATTATTATTATTATTATTATTATTATTATTATTATTATTATTATTATTATTATTATTATTATTATTATTTATTATTATTATTATTATTATTATTATTATTATTATTATTATTATTAATTATTATTATTATTATTAATTATTATTATTATTATTATTATTATTATTATTATTATTATTATTATTATTATTATTATTATTATTTATTATTATTATTATTATTATTATTATTATTATTATTATTATTATTATTATTATTATTATTATTATTATTAATTATTATTATTATTATTATTATTATTATTTATTATTATTATTATTATTATTATTATTATTATTATTATTATTATTATTATTATTATTATTATTATTATTATTATTATTATTATTATTATTATTATTATTATTATTATTATTATTATTATTATTATTATTATTATTATTATTATTATTATTATTATTATTATTATTATTATTATTATTATTATTATTATTATTATTATTTATTATTATTATTATTATTATTATTATTATTATTATTATTATTATTATTATTATTATTATTATTATTATTATTATTATTATTATTATTATTATTATTATTATTATTATTATTATTATTATTATTATTATTATTATTATTATTATTATTATTATTATTATTATTATTATTATTATTATTATTATTATTATTATTATTATTATTATTATTATTATTATTATTATTATTATTATTATTATTATTATTATTATTATTATTATTATTATTATTATTATTATTATTATTATTATTATTATTATTATTATTATTATTATTATTATTATTATTATTATTATTATTATTATTATTATTATTATTATTATTATTATTATTATTATTATTATTATTATTATTATTATTATTATTATTATTATTATTATTATTATTATTATTATTATTATTATTATTATTATTATTATTATTATTATTATTATTATTATTATTATTATTATTATTATTATTATTATTATTATTATTATTATTATTATTATTATTATTATTATTATTATTATTATTATTATTATTATTATTATTATTATTATTATTATTATTATTATTATTATTATTATTATTATTATTATTATTATTATTATTATTATTATTATTATTATTATTATTATTATTATTATTATTATTATTATTATTATTATTATTATTATTATTATTATTATTATTATTATTATTATTATTATTATTATTATTATTATTATTATTATTATTATTATTATTATTATTATTATTATTATTATTATTATTATTATTATTATTATTATTATTATTATTATTATTATTATTATTATTATTATTATTATTATTATTATTATTATTATTATTATTATTATTATTATTATTATTATTATTATTATTATTATTATTATTATTATTATTATTATTATTATTATTATTATTATTATTATTATTATTATTATTATTATTATTATTATTATTATTATTATTATTATTATTATTATTATTATTATTATTATTATTATTATTATTATTATTATTATTATTATTATTATTATTATTATTATTATTATTATTATTATTATTATTATTATTATTATTATTATTATTATTATTATTATTATTATTATTATTATTATTATTATTATTATTATTATTATTATTATTATTATTATTATTATTATTATTATTATTATTATTATTATTATTATTATTATTATTATTATTATTATTATTATTATTATTATTATTATTATTATTATTATTATTATTATTATTATTATTATTATTATTATTATTATTATTATTATTATTATTATTATTATTATTATTATTATTATTATTATTATTATTATTATTATTATTATTATTATTATTATTATTATTATTATTATTATTATTATTGATTATTATTATTATATTATTATTATTATTATTATTATTATTATTATTATTATTATTATTATTATTATTATTATTATTATTATTATTATTATTATTATTATTATTATTATTATTATTATTATTATTATTATTATTATTATTATTATTATTATTATTATTATTATTATTATTATTATTATTATTATTATTATTATTATTATTATTATTATTATTATTATTATTATTATTATTATTATTATTATTATTATTATTATTATTATTATTATTATTATTATTATTATTATTATTATTATTATTATTATTATTATTATTATTATTATTATTATTATTATTATTATTATTATTATTATTATTATTATTATTATTATTATTATTATTATTATTATTATTATTATTATTATTATTATTATTATTATTATTATTATTATTATTATTATTATTATTATTATTATTATTATTATTATTATTATTATTATTATTATTATTATTATTATTATTATTATTATTATTATTATTATTATTATTATTATTATTATTATTATTATTATTATTATTATTATTATTATTATTATTATTATTATTATTATTATTATATTATTATTATTATTATTATTATTATTATTATTATTATTATTATTATTATTATTATTATTATTATTATTATTATTATTATTATTATTATTATTATTATTATTATTATTATTATTATTATTATTATTATTATTATTATTATTATTATTATTATTATTATTATTATTATTATTATTATTATTATTATTATTATTATTATTATTATTATTATTATTATTATTATTATTATATTATTATTATTATTATTATTATTATTATTATTATTATTATTATTATTATTATTATTATTATTATTATTATTATTATTATTATTATTATTATTATTATTATTATTATTATTATTTATATTATTATTATTATTATTATTATTATTATATTATTATTATTATTATTATTATTATTATTATTATTATTATTATTATTATTATTATTATTATTATTATTATTATTATTTATTATTATTATTATTATTATTATTATTATTATTATTATTATTATTATTATTATTATTATTATTATTATTATTATTATTATTATTATTATTATTATTATTATTATTATTATTATTATTATTATTATTATTATTATTATTATTATTATTATTATTATTATTATTATTTTATTATTATTATTATTATTATTATTATTATTATTATTATTATTATTATTATTATTATTATTATTATTATTATTATTATTATTATTATTATTATTATTATTATTATTATTATTATTATTATTATTATTATTATTATTATTATTATTATTATTATTATTATTATTATTATTATTATTATTATTATTATTATTATTATTATTATTATTATTATTTATTATTATTATTATTATTATTATTATTATTATTATTATTATTATTATTATTATTATTTATTATTATTATTATTATTATTATTATTATTATTATTATTATTATTATTATTATTATTATTATTATTATTATTATTATTATTATTATTATTATTATTATTATATTATTATTATTATTATTATTATTTATTATTATTATTATTATTATTATTATTATTATTATTATTATTATTATTATTATTATTATTATTATTATTATTATTATTATTATTATTATTATTATTATTATTATTATTATTATTATTATTATTATTATTATTATTATTATTATTATTATTATTATTATTATTATTATTATTATTATTATTATTATTATTATTATTATTATTATTATTATATTATTATTATTATTATTATTATTATTATTATTATTATTATTATTATTATTATTATTATTATTATTATTATTATTATTATTATTATTATTATTATTATTATTATTATTATTATTATTATTATTATTATTATTATTATTATTATTATTATTATTATTATTATTATTATTATTATTATTATTATTATTATTATTATTATTATTATTATTATTATTATTATTATTATTATTATTATTATATTATTATTATTATTATTATTATTATTATTATTATTATTATTATTATTATTATTATTATTATTATTATTATTATTATTATTATTATTATTATTATTATTATTATTATTATTATTATTATTATTATTATTATTATTATTATTATTATTATTATTATTATTATTATTATTATTATTATTATTATTATTATTATTATTATTATTATTATTATTATATTATTATTATTATTATTATTATTATTATTATTATTATTATTATTATTATTATTATTATTATTATTATTATTATTATTATTATTATTATTATTTATTATTATTATTATTATTATTATTATTATTATTATTATTATTATTAATTATTATTATTATTATTATTATTATTATTATTATTATTATTATTATTATTATTATTATTATTATTATTATTATTATTATTATTATTATTATTATTATTATTATTATTATTATTATTATTATTATTATTATTATTATTATTATTATTATTATTATTATTATTATTATTATTATTATTATTATTATTATTATTATTATTATTTATTATTATTATTATTATTATTATTATTATTATTATTATTATTATTATTATTATTATTATTATTATTATTATTATTATTATTATTATTATTATTATTATTATTATTATTATTATTATTATTATTATTATTATTATTATTATTATTATTATTATTATTATTATTATTATTATTATTATTATTATTATTATTATTATTATTATTATTATTATTATTATTATTATTATTATTATTATTATTATTATTATTATTATTATTATTATTATTATTATTATTATTATTATTATTATTATTATTATTATTATTATTATTATTATTATTATTATTATTATTATTATTATTATTATTATTATTATTATTATTATTATTATTATTATTATTATTATTATTATTATTATTATTATTATTATTATTATTATTATTATTATTATTATTATTATTATTATTATTATTATTATTATTATTATTATTATTATTATTATTATTATTATTATTATTATTATTATTATTATTATTATTATTATTATTATTATTATTATTATTATTATTATTATTATTATTATTATTATTATTATTATTATTATTATTATTATTATTATATTATTATTATTATTATTATTATTATTATTATTATTATTATTATTATTATTATTATTATTATTATTATTATTATTATTATTATTATTATTATTATTATTATTATTATTATTATTATTATTATTATTATTATTATTATTATTATTATTATTATTATTATTATTATTATTATTATTATTATTATTATTATTATTATTATTATTATTATTATTATTATTATTATTATTATTATTATTATTATTATTATTATTATTATTATTATTATTATTATTATTATTATTATTATTATTATTATTATTATTATTATTATTATTATTATTATTATTATTATTATTATTATTATTATTATTATTATTATTATTATTATTATTATTATTATTATTATTATTATTATTATTATTATTATTATTATTATTATTATTATTATTATTATTATTATTATTATTATTATTATTATTATTATTATTATTATTATTATTATTATTATTATTATTATTATTATTATTATTATTATTATTATTATTATTATTATTATTATTATTATTATTATTATTATTATTATTATTATTATTATTATTATTATTATTATTATTATATTATTATTATTATTATTATTATTATTATTATTATTATTATTATTATTATTATTATTATTATTATTATTATTATTATTATTATTATTATTATTATTATTATTATTATTATTATTATTATTATTATTATTATTATTATTATTATTATTATTATTATTATTATTATTATTATTATTATTATTATTATTATTATTATTATTATTATTATTATTATTATTATTATTATTATTATTATTATTATTATTATTATTATTATTATTATTATTATTATTATTATTATTATTATTATTATTATTATTATTATTATTATTATTATTATTATTATTATTATTATTATTATTATTATTATTATTATTATTATTATTATTATTATTATTATTATTATTATTATTATTATTATTATTATTATTATTATTATTATTATTATTATTATTATTATTATTATTATTATTATTATTATTATTATTATTATTATTATTATTATTATTATTATTATTATTATTATTATTATTATTATTATTATTATTATTATTATTATTATTATTATTATTATTATTATTATTATTATTATTATTATTATTATTATTATTATTATTATTATTATTATTATTATTATTATTATTATTATTATTATTATTATTATTATTATTATTATTATTATTATTATTATTATTATTATTATTATTATTATTATTATTATTATTATTATTATTATTATTATTATTATTATTATTATTATTATTATTATTATTATTATTATTATTATTATTATTATTATTATTATTATTATTATTATTATTATTATTATTATTATTATTATTATTATTATTATTATTATTATTATTATTATTATTATTATTATTATTATTATTATTATTATTATTATTATTATTATTATTATTATTATTATTATTATTATTATTATTATTATTATTATTATTATTATTATTATTATTATTATTATTATTATTATTATTATTATTATTATTATTATTATTATTATTATTATTATTATTATTATTATTATTATTATTATTATTATTATTATTATTATTATTATTATTATTATTATTATTATTATTATTATTATTATTATTATTATTATTATTATTATTATTATTATTATTATTATTATTATTATTATTATTATTATTATTATTATTATTATTATTATTATTATTATTATTATTATTATTATTATTATTATTATTATTATTATTATTATTATTATTAATAAAAAGATCAAGATGACTCAGTAGCCCTCAATTCTTCCATTTCCTAATCTAAAAAGCTTTGGAGACACGTACATTCCATCTCATTCCAATCATACAGGAATTACACCCATAAGAGGTCTAATTTTTTCCATAATTTTTCGCCAAAATAGACTAGAGTATTCGTAATATTTTTACAGGTGGTGACATTACACCAAGGAAGTGTGAATGTCTCCTTGTACAAGTCATATCCAAGAACGACCTGTTATTTTCCCGGATGTTCAAGCGACCTGAAACTAATCTAAGTTTGACGTGTTGTTGTTCACTGCTACTGAATAAATACAGTTAATAAGACGTTTCGTCCTAATTCGTTGGAATTAAGAGCATTACTCATTAAGCAAATTTAAATATTCATAGTTAGAATCAGTTGATAAAATCGAGTATATCTTAAATGAACGAATGTTCGTGAAAATTTTAATTCTAAAAGTAATACAAGCTAACAAAGTTATATAAAAAATTCTGTAAAGCCAGGCCGGTTCACGATTGGCTGTTTATCGGATTATCTGGTTATGTATTTATATCAACAGCAACAACTATAATTTTCCAACACTACAAGTAAACAACCAATTATGAATGGACCTAAAGAAAAAATAAATTGAAGTAAATCGTATTACTTATCCCAAATTGTAAAAAAGAATAATAATAAATTTAATTGATAAAACTACAACTGTATTTAGCACAAATCTGGAACAAACGAATGCGAAATTAAAACACTTATGATATCATTATTTTTTTAAGAGAACAACTTTTACTAACTTCTGCTCGATAGTAACACTACACTCGAGTTACCTTTATTGTAAACTACTTTAAGTAAATAATAGTTATAGTGCTGTAGGTTTCTTTTTTGTTGATTTTATTGTATTTTTATTATATTTTATGGTACTATTTTTATGTGGAAGTTGTTTTTCCTATTGTTTGTTCTCGTTTTCGTAGACTTTTATTTTTGCAATTTATCTTTTGTTTTTATTACTAATCTAGCCAATTCCTTCAATTCAATTGCTTTAGTTGTCATTGTTCATTATCCATGTCATACGTATAAAATTGTTATTGTTGTTATTGTTTTTTATATACATTTCTATTATTGCTGTGGTTTACATGTATATCATGATACCGGAAAGTCTCAATTGAGTTGTATGTTTTAAAGCAAATGGTACAATATGTTGTGTACTTATAGTATGAGAAAAAGAAGGGTTACAATGGTTTGTCACAATGCAAACAGTCTCCTCGTATACTAATACGCACCTAAAACGTGATAAATAAGATGATTTATTTCTAATTTGAAAATTAGTATTATTTAATTCAAAGTTAATATGTACAGTGGCGAACAAACAAGCAAATCGAATTAAAAGCGCTATAAAAAACCAAAAACATAAGAAAAATAATAAAGTTTTTTATTTTAAATATTCAATAAAACAATTAAAACAATTAAACATAAATCAAAATGGAATTCACGAATATTAAAAGTTAATCTAAAGTTTTAGGAATTTTATGAAAGAACTCAAAGTATAAACTTTGCACGTTCTAAAAAATTTGAACATTCAATATTTTGCCCAAAAACCTTTGCTTTTATTTTACACGTCTCTTAATACGTCCTTGGCATAATTTCGACCAAAGCCTCGTTAGTCCGGAGAGTAATATTTGTCCACTTATTTGTATTCTCAATGAAAGTGCACTAAGGTTTGTTGTCGCTTTATCCTATCGCGCAAGATGTGTTTAAATCAATCCCCACAAATTTGCGCTGGCCGTTGGAATATTTGAACATTTGTAACTTATTTGTGGGGTCAAATTGGAAGAACATAAACGTGCCTAAGAGAATAGATTGACTTTTTTTATAAAGTTGTCTTAAACTTAATACCAAGTTTCAATATTATTGAATTTCACTCATTCAAAAAAAAAAAAAAATAAATAAATAAATAGTAATTGTTTATTATATATTTTCGGTTTTATTGAGCTTTTAGTTCGAACTTTACTAAGAGGTCTCCAATTCTGATCGCCACTGTAGTTATAATAAGCAACATTATACTTGAACGTATTATAGGTTGAAAAAATTGCTGCAAAAAAAACTAAGCAATTTTTCATAATGAAATAGATTATGTAGATTATGCAATATAAATTGTATTCTCATTGGAGTATATATAAAGTTGTGTAAAAATCTTAATCTGACTCACAAAGAATATTATTAAAACAAGTCCAATATCCTATCAATTCAAGGTGACCCATAGTACAGATATGTGTCCAAATTACCATTTGAACAAGTTTATTTTACATTTAAAATAATAATACATCATATACTTAGTTTTCACATAACTATCAATTGAAAAATGAAAAGATTTAGTCTCATAGGTCGAATACCAAAGATGAAAAGTATTGGTTACCTTCAGCCTAATTTATGAGCCAAATTAATGGAAAATTTGACATTTCGGACATGCGCCGGCGAAGCCACGGTAGACATTCGCACGATGTTACCTCCCATACATATCTAAGGCACAGGTATGGCTTTTAGCATACTTTCAAAATTTGTTAATTAAACACAACTTTGTTTATTTATATTAACAGTAATAATCGAAAATATTTTGTAAATGATCCTGTTCATAATTAAACGCAACATTATTTGTAGAGTATTCAAGGAGAAAATAGTTATAAAATTCTTAGAGCAAACATCTGATTATTTTAAAAAACTAATTTTAAAAATAAAAAAATATATTTATCATCCTTAGTACACATTAACTTGTGACAATATATATATACATCTATGTATGTTAGTAGTGAGTAATTTTGTATGAGTCATGACATTTTTATTTAAGATTCATATCATAATTAAATAAAAAAAATTCTGGTAGAATATTTTATAATTTCATTTTTAATAGATATTATTAGAATATATATATACTCAATTTTAAAAAAAAGTAATCGAAAGTTTACATTTGTATTTGAATAAGTTCGACAGTTTTGGCGAATGGTTTATAAGCATTCATTTGTATAAATAAAAATATAAAAAACCTTAAATACCATAAAGTACACATATTTATTTATCACTCCCTCGCTTAATCGTTATCCAATTGGCAAAGGCAAATATTAAAAAAAATTATTTCAGTAAAAAATAAAAAAGCAAGTGGGAAGTTAAAATCGGTCGAGACCCGTTTTATGATACCCTACATCATAATTTATTTTTTTCATAATTAGAGTTCTTTATTACACGTAGTGACAATTATGAATTCGCTACAGTAATGGTGGTATAAACAAAAATGTGTTAAAATTATCTTACAATCATATCAACCGCTAACAACTTATCAGAAACAAATATTATCACATCTGACAATCGTGTAAACAGTCTTCGCTATTATTGTTAAGACCATTACCATCGTTTTTTTTTATGCATCTCACAATGACAACGTTATCAGATATTTCTTTCTGTTGTTCGTGTAATATTTGAAATTCATACAAACACATCTATGTACATAATTTTAAAATTTTATAAATTTTTGTTTTGTGTGTTTTAAATTATCAAATTTTACTATTACATGGAGTTTTACTTATAGAGTCAACAAACTAAGAAAATTATCAAATTATCAATCCACAATTGTGTTTTTGTTAATTTTTATCTAGATTTATTTCTGCTTTCCAAAAGATTTTAGGTAAAATCCTATTATATTGCTCGTTCTTCATAACTGTTCTATTTTGGGTTTTGTTTTAAAATACAATCTACACTACTACAGAAGTACTAAACTTTTTTTCACAAATTTCTTACATTCGTGTAAACTAACAATCTATTAAATGGTAGTAATTTTTTTGTAAATTCACTGTATATTGCTACATTTGCTAATATATTCACACTTCTTTTATATATGTTCAGAAAATGTAGGCTGTAACTCTAAATGCCGTAAAACGAGTTGCTTTTGATTACCTCACACTTCTTAAAAAACGGTGAATCCCCGACTTTTTCTGGCCATATAACGAGGTAATTTGTGCCGTAAAGCGAAGGTATTCAATAATTTAGACAGGCCGTTATAGCGAAATGCCGTAATAATGCCATAGAAAGACGAATGAGTTTATTATAAAATCTTACAATAGTCTATCAAAAGTATTTTTAAGTTTTTTTATAGTTCTTGTAAAATTAAGAAACCAATTTAATGAAAAGTTTGGTCCGGTAGACGTACCCTATACGTAATTAGGCAACATATCCAAAAGGAAATCGATAATACTAAACAAATCTTTAAGCATATTTCCTTTATATTCGGTCTTTAACATCTAGGTACCGAATTTTTTTCCTGGCCTAGATTTACAATAAACCTATCAAGGTAGTCGTTTATAGACGAAATATCTTTTTTAATTAACTAGGCAATGTTTGAGTGCAACCTAATTTAAATTTCATTTAGTAGATGGGCACATATACATCCTGGAATGTGTTTTTTTTTTTAATAATGTTATTGAAAGCGGTAGAGTTGTGTGCTGTCTGGTTGTTACAATGCGGGACCTTGGCATGATAAAGCAGTTTCCTCATGGTATGCGTTTGTTGTATGGTGCTTTTATTATAAGGTTATAGTGAAATTCTATAAAACTGTTAAATTATTCCATATTAGTTGTCTTTGTTTCTTCTGATCATTTTTATGGAAGTTTATCATCACTAGAATGTTTATCATCACTAAGATGTGGTACATCAATTGCATTATTGGTTACCTCATAAGTATCGGGAGGGTCATTTAAAAGTTAAATTTGAAAATGCAATAAAACAAAAACGGTTTGAAATTTTGATAAATTTAATTTTTTGTTGTGAAGTACAATTGTTCCGGTTAGAAAAGAAATAATTCATTCATATGGCTGCCGTGACTGGTACTAGTCGATCGGCATAACACTGCATTTTTTGCAATTTCCGACCAATTGTCTTTGTTTTGGAAATAAACTTCCAATGAATTCCAACGTTGTTCAAACGTAAATCTATTCATTTTGTACAGTGGAGATAATATACTGAATTTTGTTACAGAATAGAATGAAGTATGTATTACCAGATTCGAAATAACCGCTGGTCCAGAGGAAAATTATTTTGTTGCAGATAGAAAAGCTATTAAATTAAACCAGTATTCCGTTTCCCTAGCTGGACTAGTTTTTGGTACCGTTTTAAAAAATTGGTTCAGTAGAAAGTAAATATTTTAACTAAAAAAATTATGAAGTTTAAAACACAACCCGTCTTATTTTATATCAACATTCTGGGCCCGTTCTTGTTAAATAGAAATGATTATTAATTTTTTTAAAAATTCAAACAGCAGCAAACATGTTTCAATGGAACCAATAAGCCAGTGTATCTGATTTCATCTAATTGAAATGGAATTAAGAGTTTATAAGAAAACAAGTTGATTAAATTTTGATAACCTTCACACATGACGGTATAGGGTACCAAACAAAATACAAAAAAAATACAAAAAAAAACCAACGACCAACAAAAAACAATAACAATCGAAGCTTCTTTGACAACTTAAGTGTTATGATCTGTCAATAATAGTACATTTTCGCTTTGGCAGTTAAACTATAATTTTTAACTTGATGACGTTTAGACAATAAATCAGTGTGTGAGTATGCATATGGGGCTATGCATACATATGTATGTGAGTGAATAAGGTTTGCATGTGTTAGTGTCAATTTGCAAAGAAAACAAAATCGAAGTTAAAAAAGTTAATCTCATAAGAAAACAACAAATATTTGCGTTTTTTATTTCATATTTCTTTTCAATATTTTTTACTGTTGTTGCTTGTGTAGTTATAAAAACAGACATTAAAAATAAGAAGGTTAATATAGTTAAATTGTTATTGTTGTTGTTGAATTTTTTTTCATATTTCTGCATTTAATTTTTGATTTTGCCAATTTATTTATTTTTCTTTTAATGGGTGTGGCGTATTCTTTTTTTAAAGAGTTTAATTATTCCATACAATTTTATAATTTAAACAATTCTTAAGTATGACATAGAATATGAGGGTTAAACGAGGACAACGCCTTATTTAAAACCAAAGCATGAAAAAATGAAAAGGATCCATTGTTCAACTTACCTTTTTTATCTGTAAATGCCAAAAAAAATCAATTTTCGGTTGAATGACTGCTGGATGATGACAGAGAGCACCCCAGTAAACCAAATGCAAAAGGAAGAAACAATGGATTTTGTTCCTTTTTTATGAGAATTTTTGCTCAACGGTATGGGTATCTAAACTGCAGAACAGATTTGCGTTGGCCTACTCAACTAAAGCACTTTAAGTAAATTTTATAATTTTTTTGTTATTTGCATAAGTTGTAATATTTTTTATTTGCTTGTTGGCTTAATAACTCATTTTGTTATTAAAAAATACAATAAAAAAAATTCACTTCATTTTTTGTGATTTATTTCGTTATTTTTTCGTTTCTCTCACATACAATTCTTTTTTTCTACTCCTCCCAGGGCTGTGCACTAATAACATAAAGAAAAACAACAACAGCAACAACAATTATAATGCTCTTATTTGGTGGAGAATTACTAAGCTGTAGTAGTACATAGTGGGTAATAGCAGCAGCAACAAAAACTTCGCACGTATTTTACTTAATTTTATCTCTGCATTGTTGTTGTTATATGTTGTTCACATTTATTTTTCTTTATTCCTTTTTGTTTCTTTTTTGTCTTCTTACTGTATGTCTTTTACATCGGTGTTCGTTATTCTCATCGATTTGATCTCATCTTAGTGTATGTGCCCCCGCCTCCACCGTGGTGGTATATAATCACTTATATTTCTTTTTTCCTGTGATAAATATTTTTTCATGGAGTATAAAATCTGTTTTTTTTTATTTTGGCACCAATTTATTGCTTTATTTTGTTTAAGACACTTTCATAGTATTTTTATCGCTTAATTTATTAAGTTATTTTATGTATAATTCAATTTAAACTATTATTTAATACACAATAACTAAAATTTCTATGCCGACGTTCACCAAAGACATGAATATTTCGTTTGCTTCTCGGTCGCAAATAGGAAAAAGGCGTGTGTGTTAGTGGTATTGCCATATTACATAAAAATATATAATAAACATAGTTGTATTTTATTTAACGGTTGTATAAAAATTTGCACAAAGATTTGTGTAATTTTAGTAAATTTTATATCTTAATGCCCGTAAAATCGAATCTATGCTGTAACGAATTTTTCTCAATTTTGTCATTACCTACTGTAAAGCGTAGTTTACACAACCGATTTTCGATAGGTAATTCAAAAGGTAAATAAAAGTTCATATATTTTCCAAAAATTTTGTACCCATATAAAAACAAATAATTTTATATAAAACCGATCGTGTGTTTGTATGTTTGTAAGCAGTACCATATATCTTTACATTTTTCCAATGTCCTGCAAAAAGAACTATAGGCTTAAATTAAATGTTTTAACTTGTTTTAACTTGAAAGTGGACAAAATGGAGGAAAAGTGTAAAAAATTATAATATATAAGAGTTAAAAGAATGACTAAAATAGAAATAGCATAGCACGCCGTGCGTTAGCTAGAAATAATAAATAAAACAGGGAAACATAACTGTTAGGTACGAACACGACTGTTTGTAGAAATTAATGGTATAAAAATAATTGTATGGATTATGAAATTATTTGTTAAACAATTGATTACAATTACCAATAACGATAGAATAATTCAATAAGAAGGATGTGCTAGTTATTTTCAACCGTCTTCTCGTATTAGTATAACGTTTCATTAATTCCTACCAAGTGTTTACATATAGAATTTTGATCTATAAAATTTTGAGGCATTTTACTTAATTATTAAATTTTTTCAGTATTTTTTACTTTAATATTTATCTTCTGTCAATGGCAGCTCTCCACGTAATCTATTTGTCAGTAGGTTACAACTCTGTGTAGCTATTGTGAATTACATCATTGTGTATTTCGACGACAGGTAATTGGGAGAGATGGAATTTTTACTGCTCCTATAGATTTTTATAAAATTATAATCTTATCGTTTTAGATATTCTGCCAACAATTCAAACAAAATGGCCAACATTGTTACTAAATCGACTGCTTTAGTCAACAGTAAGTAAAGTCCAAACTGAAGAGCTAAAAACTCACAGTTTTGCAAATATAAACTAACCTTACATTTTCATTATGTAATTTGTTTTTTTAATGTATATTCTTTGTCCTTTCTAATATCATTAATTTAATTTGCAGGACTCATCGTCCAGGCTAGACCACAATTGGATACATTTATGAAATACGCCAAGGTTGAATTGACCCCACCAACTCCCGGTGACATTCCCGCAATCAAACAAGGTATCAGCCGTTTGGTGACCGGTGCTCGTACTGGTGCCTACAAAAATGTTTCCGTACGCGAAGCTTGGCTAAATACTTTGGTAACCATGGAAGTGATTTTCTGGTTCTACATTGGTGAATGTATTGGCAAACGCCACATTGTTGGTTATGATGTCTAAACGAACGAAATTCACTACACAATTTAACATAATTTATCTTTAAATTCTGCGTGTTTTTTGGAGAGATATAGAGTATTTGATGTTGTACTATTGTTCTTTCCATTAATAAAGATTTCTATGTTTAGATTTAAAAAAGAAAAAAACCAACAACTGATCTTTACATTTTAAAGTATAATAGAAATACATAACTATTATTGAGGCATAAAATCTGAGAGACTATTTGTGTAAAAGTCAATAAAAGTAAATAAATTCAAGGAGATCATACAAATGTATTAAATTTTCCAATGGAGTTTAATTTTCTAATTAGCCGCGCGTTATTCTTTAAAATGTAATAATAGACTTAAAAGTATTAATGAATTAATTAAAAATCATATTTGAATTCGGTACTCTCAATCACTATATCATTTGACAATCTCTTCAATGTAAAGATGTCCTACAAAAGATAATTAAACTCATTAATAGCATGTATGTTAGAGCAAGTTGTATTCAGCACAAAGAAGTTAAATTAGTGTTGGTACAGGAGTACGGCAAGGTTGGGTGATGTCACCACATTGTGTTGGTAATTGTTGTGAGCCATGTTATGTCAGGTAATAGAGGTATTGGGAACTTCTAAATCGGTTAAATGATCTTGAATATTATGATACTCAGATATGAACATGCAACCGCAACGTCTTAGGGAGTTGCCAAAGAACGTTGGCCTAAAGATTAATATTGGAAAAACTAAAATGAGGCGAATAAATTATTTTTTTCTTATTTAGTAGTATTCTCAATACTCTGATTCCCAATATTCTAATTTCCACAAATCTAACAAAATTTACAAAATTATAATATTAAATTACTCTTTACAAAGTCAACAATTTTCTTGTTAAAAACATTAATAGTCTCATTTCTGACCGCTCGGCAGACTGTTATACAAATTAAGGCCCTTGTAGAATAATGTGCACTGCCCAGATGTTGTCGGTACTCTTTGTATTCTGAAGTTATCACAATTACGTAAGTAGTACGGTTGTATTTCCTCAACATACTTTAATTGTTCACACAAGTATTGAGGCGCATTTCCAATTTTATTTATTCTTATGAAATAAATTGTTTAATTGCAAACATTGCCGTAGCTCAACCACTTCAGTGCCCCAAGCATGAATTGAATTGAAGTGTACCAGTTGCATCTTAAAATAGTCCGCATGGCTTTGTTTTGAAGTTTCTGCAGTCGCTCTATTTGTAGATTTGTACAGCACGACAACAAAATCAGAGAGCCAAATTCGAAGTGTGATCTAATTATCACATTATAAATGTTTATTGCCGTCATTGTAGATACTTTATGTCTTAAACGTTTAAAAGAACTATTTGTTTTTGCATAAAAATTCGATATGTTCTTTAAATTTATAAAATGGAGATATTCAATAAATACAGAGAACTCAAACATCTTTACAGTTAATAATGTGGAGGAGCTTAATTCGTTTTGGTATTTCGGAACTGTCATCTCAAATCAGGCGATTTGGGTGCAGGTATTGCCAATTGAATAAATAATTCGACTCGAGCCTACGTTCAACCTAATAAGATATGGAATTCTTCAGCTCTCTCCCGCCGTGTTCAACTAAATATCTTCAACTCCAATGGCCGATCTACATTATTATACGGATGGGAAACATGGAGTGCGGCCCCTCGAGATATGCATGCCCTGCAAGTTTTTGTAAACAAATGCCTTAGAAGAATTCTACGAGTCTTTTGCCCACAATACAGACAATGGTATCAAACGGACCAGTCCCCTATAACAATTGAAATACGGAGGCGAACTTTGAATTGGTCACACCATACGAAAACCGGCCAGAACAGCGATCGAGTGGAATCCCAAGGCAGTCGTACAGGAAGTCGACGAGCTTATACATGACGAAGCTAAAATTGAAATCGAAGTGTCCAGCATGCAAACTAGCTGGAATGAAGTAAAAAACATCGCTATACATAGATCAAGATGGAAGGATTTTGTTGAGGCCCTATGTTCCTTATAGGAACGACGGCAACATACATAGATATATATTTTTAATTAAGGCTATGTAAGAAATCAATAAATACTTTTTCGAAAATATTTTATTTCACTTCCCCCAGAATAGTCCCACCTTGAGCCAACATTCAGCTCTTCCAAATGAAATCGAAGCTTTCTCGGAAATGCTGTCTGTCTCATAAGTAAAAAATATATTTTTTAATTTTGGCTCTGATTGCGACATCAATGGAATTTAGTTAAATGAAAACCGAAAGTTATATGAATTGCTTTTCGCTTAAAACAAAATACTTTAGATTTAGAATAGGAACACTAAAAATTGTTTGATGATGAAATTAATTCATATTATTCATATACAATCAATGAAGAAAAAGTAACCAAGGTAGAAATTTTGAGTCTGCTATATTCAAAGAAATGTGTGAGAAATCTCGAACGACGCCGCTTCACCCGCAGTGCGATCGAATGGCAGAACGATTTAATCGAACCATGGAGGAGTACTTGCGAAAAGTAGTGAGTGAGCAAGCATCAGAAGGATTGGGAACACCTACCGAGGTTTCTACTGGCGTACCGATCAGCTGTTCATGATTCAACATCTAGATCACCTGCCAAGATTATTTTTGGGACTGAGTGTCTCTCGGAAATGAACAGAGTGGCCGAACTGATCATGTGTGAACCAAATTAACACGCTGTAGAGTAAAACTCTCCACTCTTCATAGCTTTCGAAAGAGGATTTCCCCCAATAGGTAGGCAATATGGTTCGCTTTCAAAGACATTGGTATTCAAGAAACGCTTATAAAAGGACTATACCGAAACGCGGCATGTAAGGTATGCTTTAAAGACTAGGAAAGTAGGGCCTTTGTAGTCAACACAGACGAAATACTGGGCTGTTTTCTATCGCCTATACTTTTCTTGTTGGCTCTGGACGCAATTCTTTGGCAGACAAACAACGCGGCCACTACCGGTATTCAATGTCACCTGAAGCAAGGGCTACATGACCTTGACTATGCAGATAACAAATGCTTAATGTCTCATATTCTAAACGGCATACGACGGAAACTTGAAAGAGTTTAAAAGATCAAAATAAAAATGCCAGGAGCGTTTGTGTTATCATACATTCAATTAAGAAGACGTGAATTGAAAAAAATGTGGATGTGAAATACAGAACAAGAAAAATGCTGAAGTAATTCACTTTCGAGTGGATTCGGATTCTAGTACAGACCTGATAATACGTAAAAAAAAAAATGTTGTCAAATTTAAAATTATAGCAGTTTGAAATTTCAGCCGATTTCAATTTCGATCAAAACCGTTTTCAATCACATACCTGATCAAGAAAAAAAGTAAATGTTTAAAAATGTACCATTGACAAGGAAAAGCATTAAATCCAAAAGATACGGTGGAGATAGTAAAATATGGAGTAGAAAGTGTCCTGTTGGAAATTGATAATTATTTAGAATACAACGCACCAATTATGTTTTTTTGGATATATTGAAAATAATTCACGCGAAAGTGCTTTAAAAATGAGATTAGATGGTGATCACTATATCTGGCAAAGTAACGACCCGAAACACAAAAGACCACAAAGTCTAAAATTGTCTTCTTTTAAACACACCACAGAAATGTTGGAAAACATAAAATCTGAATTAAATCTAAACTGAAACCAAATCTTCTGGATAAATGGAATAAAAAAATTCTAAAACCGCAAAGAACTTGGTAAATTCAACTAAAAGTCTCACACAATCGACGCTATTCCATCAAGTATTAAAAAAAGTAAAAATTTGGATGGGGATTGTAGTTTTCAGAGTAAATATTTGTAGTGTCAATTTTCGAAGTTATACTAAATTTTTATGTATAAATCTGTTTTGAAGAACTGAAATTCGTTACTTTTTCTTAATTGAAATAGTACGCTTTATATTTGTGTTTTAAAATGTTTTCTTATTATTTTTTTACATTCTTAAAATAAAATTAAAGAAATCCTAAAAACATGTTGCTGTGTCCTTAGTTTTGAATCCTACTGTGTGTACAAAGTAAATTAAAAAAACATTTTTTGTTTGTTTAAGAATAATAATTAGTGCGATGATCTTTGCGCTTTAAAATTTTCGTTGAACGTTTTCGCTTCACTACTGTAGAAACATAGTTTTAGATGCAATATTATATTCTTGAATTTTGAGCTCTAGTAAATTCTTAATATGGTGGGGAGATGGTGATTGTGGAGCTGTATGAACTTGTTTTGGTACATGGTATAGCAGCAAAAACTACACAATTTCAGCAGTACGTTTGGGATGATCACGTAAAATGTAGCCTTCAAATAAATAAGATTGGCATTATCTTTTAAATTAAGTAGGTTAAGATATATTGTTTTATTTATTGTTGATTCTACAAATTTATCACCTACAACACCATGTTTTACGGTAGTACGTCTACTTTTTCTAAATCGCACATAATTTTGTTATCCTTGTTGTTGAGTGTGTGTTTTTAAAAGAGTGAATTACAACTGGATATATTTTTTCTTCTAATTTATATTTTGATACTGTTGTACGCGCACATTTTCTATCGAGTGTATATTTATTTAAAAACCAAATAAGAAAACAATTTTTCTTTTTTTAAATAAGTTTTTAATTTTTTTTATTTTTTCATCAATTCATTTGCCAAATATGATTTATTTTGTTTCTGTTAAAAATAAGAAGTTGAATAGAAGTAAACAAAATTGTAAGTTATTTGTTTGCCGAAATTTCAAATTCAAAAAAGGCGTGTAAACTTTTTCCATCAAGTTTCTTAACTACGCCTTGGTAAAGTTTTATACTAGTTAATGCAACTTTATAATAAATTTGTAAAAGTTATTAAGAGAAATTAATATAATTTCACGAGATTTGTATCATGTCACTCGCATAATTTTTAAAAAATGTAAAAAATGAATAGTTTTTTTGTGAACTGTTTGTTTGAAACACATGTAGCTCATATAAAAAAGAAATAATTTAAAAAAAACTTGATAACATAAATTTCATAGTCAAGTATTACAAATAATAAAGTTTCTTTTCTAAAGCATTTTGTGGTGGCTGGAATAGGCTTGAACCTACTAATGTGGCTAATTTTTTCGCATACTGGCAAACAGCCGGTACTCTTGTGGTGCCCGACCAATTATAGTATAAATGCGTCATTTTGTAGGTTAAAAGCTGCATTTGATCAGGTGTCAAACGTATGGTACTATAGACTACGTTGTAACTGGTGGGAGAGACAGTACCTTGACGTACCGACTGTGATACTAAGTAAAAGTCGTAACGTTCTGGCAGTGTAACAACATCATCTACTACTGTGCCGGGCGGTGGATTATGTCCTCTAGCAAATAAGCGCGTATTTATTGACTTTGTAACTACAACATACGCAAACATGGGTGGCTTTTCGGAGTTAGCTCTCTTGTATTCCTGTTCCAATTTCTCAACAATATCTTTGACCTCATGCTCATATAACGTTTTCAGTGAACCCTCACTTACACCATCACGATAAAAGAGAATACGATTAGGTAAAGCGTCATGCTCTTTTTTATACTGACGCAACGCCTTGGTCATCATAGGCCATAAACTGTTCGCTAAAACATCATGAGAGCTGCATTCGGCAACCGTGCTGTAGAAAGTGGCATTTGTTTTGAGGTCCATAGTGGCAACGAGAGCACCAAAAGCTTTTGAACGGTCACGTGAACTTTTAGCCACGTCATAGCCGATGGTCATTAGACCTTTTAGAGGTATATCAATCATCCATGGAGTATAGCCAAGCTTACAATTGATTTGTATAGCAACTTTAGTAGCTATGCTCATAAGACCTTTAGGATTACCAGCTGATTTTTGAGTTATCACCTGAGTGGGAACACTACGTTCCAAGCAGCTCTTCTTTTTAATGGATGCATATCTATGAAAGTAATTTTGCAAATATTTTTAAAAACATTTGAATGGCTTTTCAAAGGCGAACTTACCTATCTGATGCATTATTTGGCACCAGACACATAACAAGCTGTGGATCTTGACGACAACAGTCTTCCATGGCCTGTATGTAACTGTGCGTACGATCATCATAAATGATGACTCTAAAAACAGATTTTTTGAATTTTGTTGTTGTTTTAAAAATTAAACAATTTATCTTACTCTCTTGGTCTTTCCACTCTCATATGCATGCCACCAGCAGCGCGTATAAGAGACTCAACAAAATTGCGTAATTCACGGGAATTACGTGAGGTAGCAATAACACACCAACGATCTAAGCCTCTTGAGGGTGTTGTAAACATGCCCATGCTACGGCAATGCCTGGTCCAATCCGCTTGTTCACCAGAGGGTTCCCTTAAAGTTTAAAAGAAATGAATTTTTTACCCAAACTTTTGTTGGCAAACCATTCTCTAAAGTATACTTCCTGTGATCCCGAAATACAATTTTTTGTTGATCTAAAATACGACCTTCAACCTCCACTAAGCGATCATCCAGTTTCATATTCCATTCGTTTAAAATTTTAACACTGTCCTCGGTTTGTTGTAAACGTCTGTTGAAAACCTTCAAACGTTCAATGCGACGATCTGGATTCATACGCGTATGATCAGCCATGGCTCGCATAAGCCTATTTAAAAAAATTACAACCACAACATACAATTATTAAACGAAAATTATATCTTAGCGTTATATTCTTACCTAAAATTATTGCGCATATTATCATCCAAACCAGTTGCACGACATAATTCGGGTATTAGAATTACGACCTCGCTTTCACCACCACGTATTGAACGCTCTTTGGATTTTGACAGTAACAAAGGCTGATTGGGATCTTTTATACGCAAATTGTATCTCTTATAATAGTAATCGAGAAAAGAAATACTTTCTCCTTTCATATTAAATGTTTCTTTAGGAGTTTTTTGAAAATCAATATCATTAATACGATATGTTTTATTATTATAATCGGTTAAGACAGTTAAGCCTATTACATGACGTTTAAAATCGTCTCTATAGTCGCCCGCACTACGATCATAGCAACGTTTGAATATGTCATAAACAGTTTCGGTACGCATAACCTTGTGAGCAATTTCAGCACATAACAATATATTCTTCTCATGCTGTCTTATAGAAGTCTGATAGCCGGGCCATAATTGCATATGATGCTCTCTGATGTCAATCTAAATTGTTAAATTACTATAACTAAAGTCTTTCTCTTGTATAGTTTTGTACAACAACACTTACCTTGGCTAATGGATCATAAAAATTGCGACCGACTAATTGCAATTTTAAACCCTCCATTGAGCGTCTCAGAATTAAATTTAATATTTGCAAGGATTGCCATTCAGTCATTGAAATTAGACCCACGTACTTTATCGTTATAACGTAATTTTCTCCCTGTCTAGATTTAGCGTGCAGAATGGTTTGATCTTCCCGTAGTTTAACGGTTGTAAATAATTTTGTGCCATCGTATAGATAACCTCCCAATTTTGAACGATGTTCTGACAGTATGCCACTTTTCAAACGCTTTAATTCAATGGTGGGTGAAAAACTGACGTGATACTGATATAAACGCCAGGTGGGAGTAGTTATCAAACGGAAATAATTTGTCTGTAGTAAAATTTTTGATCCCTGAGAACCAACTTTACTTGTAACATCAGCGGGTTTAGTATGAACCATTGCAACTTCATATCGATTAATGCGATCTCTGCGTTTATCGCCACCAGGACCTGTTCCACCGCCCCCGCCACTACCACGTGAAGTACTTGGCTGTTCATAGCGTCCCGAATCTCGTCTTTCCTCATCACGTTTTATTGAAGTTGAACGTGAACGTTCTTCTGGAGAATCACCTTTTATTGAACCAGATCTTGAACGATGACTACCTTCATCTCTTTTATAGACTTTTGGTCGCTAAAATGAAAATGCATATTAAGTTGATGAAAGTATATTGAAGTTTTAAAATAAAAATATCAAGAACATGGTCAAATTATATGTAAGCAGGAAATCAAATCAAGCTTTTTTTAAGTGGGACATTCTATAAAATATTCTGCGGTCTGTGTCTGTTTTGAAGGGAAAATTGTTGGTAAAATGGACATCTATCGTAATAATAGAAAATAATTAAAAAATGAAGGCTACTTTCAATTTTGGCAAAAAAAATTCTAATTAATAACTAAAACCCCTTTATTAATAAAAAGAATTATATTTTGTAAAAAAGGATATATTAAATTGACATACAATAATAGAATAATAAATTTTTCACTAGGCTAAGTCAAAAATCAATACAGACCGGAACCAGGACAACATGGGTGGAAAAATTTAGTCTCATTCTACTGGAACAAGGTCTTAGTAAATAAAATAACCGACAGAGCCATTAACAGAGTGAGTCAAACAAATTTTTTTTAGCTTTTTTTCGAAATAAAAGAAATATTTTTGCAAATATCCTTGTTGTGGAAACACGGGACAACACGGGCGGATGAACTAGGACTCATTTAATGGGGATGGGGTCCTAGTAACTGGATTAATTGCCAGAAGTTTTAGCAGAGCGAGTTAAAATACAATTTTTGTAATTTTTTCAAATTTAAAAAATTTGTTTTGGGCTGTTATCCTTGTTGTAGAAAAACAGGACAACATGGTCGGATGAACTAGGACTCATTTAACGGGGATTGGGTTATAGTAACTGGATTAATTGCCAGAAGTCTTAACAGAGCGAGTTAAAATACTATTTTTTAATTTTTTCGAATTAAAATGTTTTTTTTTTTGGCCTGTTATCCTTGTTGTGGTATAGGGAAGCACTTCCATATTTTAGAGAAATAGCAACTTATCCTCCCAAGAATTTTCAGACTTTTCAAAAAGGCGATTTTTTAAAATTACATTTTCTCAAATCCGGTGATTATTCCAGACATACCACTATATATACTCTCTTGTGGACCCCTTGGACAACCATAAGTATATGGTTATATATGTGAACAGCTTCATATTTTCCCAAACTGTCCACTTATCCTCTGAAGTTATTTTACATTTTGTATTTAGTCATTGTTAATCTCTTAACAGTACTCCACAAAATTTGAGCATGTTAAAAAAGTATGGCTGGTGTCTTGGTTCTTCAAATTTGAATTTATCTTCACACACATGACATTTTTACAGGTATAACAACAATTTAGCATACAAGTATAGTTTTATTCAAAATAAGTTACTTTATACTTAAAAATCTACATTCAGCATTTTTGTTTTTACTTTTCTTTTTTATTCCAGTAACCTGAGAATTATGAATATTAAGAGCAAAAAAATTAGAGCACGGCAACCAATATTGGCAATAAAGTAAACATGAAATCGCTTAAATGGATTTCTAAAATAATGTGTACAATATTTGTCGACTTTTACTTATGCGAGGTGGAGTCATCGCCCGAGGATGGTGAAGTAGATTTATGACTCTGTAGTCATACCAGTGGCTGTTTCGTAAGGTGTAGCTTTGGAGTATGCTACTCGAAGGAGGCTACTGGATCGGGTGCATAGATGTCTCTTTGAGCATATCGGGCACCTTCAGAAATACTCCTCAAGCATCGCTAGACATTATCCTTGGCCTCACTTCTTTAGAGGTTGCGGTGAAAAGGAGTGCTGCTGGAGCTTTTTGAGGATATTGAAAGGAGACCTTGCTAAAGTTACGAACTATGGACATTCTGCTATCTTGGGAAGGCTAGAAGTGTAAAGCGTCAAGCTGTGCTGGGTTTCTGGACACTGCGGCATGTTGGGGAACGAGACTGCTGTTGAACTGTAGAGAACGGGTGCAGGCAAGAATTGAGAACTGGCGGATGTGTCTGATAGACTCCCGCTTTGGTTTTTCGTGGGCTTAATGGACATATGTGGTCGTCGCATAGTGGAAGAGTTATGGCAGGGAAGATTGTAGGGTCTCCAGGATGCTTTGGCCTAAACTTCACCACTCTAGGATGAAGTGGTTAATAAATCTGAGAAGGGCGTCCCTTAGGACTCTAATAGGGTTTTTAACAGGGTACTGTGCTCTGATGGCAAGGATAAGGCTATGACAAGCGGGCAGCCCTAGTTTTTTCCGACTATGCGGCAAAAAGGGGAACCAAAAACTGTGGAACATATCCTTTGTCTTTGCCCGACACTCAATAGACGTAGGCTCAGGTTGCTAGATCAAGGCTTCTTTAGTAGTCGAAGTGAGGTTGTGTCCGCCAGGATCTCTAACCTAAGGGATTCATTTCAGGCATCAGCTGGCTAATTAAGCGACACCCGGTGTAGGGGTGTCATGCTTCACCTTTTTCTTAAGGTATATTATTTTCTATTTTTTGGCATCTACTCCTTGTTTTTATTAGTGTCTGTTTGTCTTTCTCTTTTCTGTTTCTATATTTCTATCTCTCCTTTTTCTTCCCAAAGGCGACCACAATGGAGCTATGTCAGTTCTCTTGGTGGAGTGCGTAAACCCTGTTTAGAGAAATAATCGCTCGTCCTCCCAAGAAATTTCAGATTTTTCAAAAAGGCGATTTTTTAAAATTCGATTTTCTCAAATCCGGTGATTTTTTCAGACATACCACTATATGGGCTCTAGACAGGACCCTTGGCACAAACATTTGTATATAGTGGTATAAGGGAGCACTTCCATATTTTAGAGAAATAGCCACTCATCCTCCCAAGAAATTTCGGATTTTACAAAAAGGCGATTTTTTAAAATTCGATTTTCTCAAATCTGGTGATTTTTCCAGACATACCACTATATGGGCTCTAGACAGGACCCTTGGCACAAACATTTGTATATAGTGGTATAGGGGAGCACTTACATATTTTAGAGAAATAGCCAGTCATCCTCCCAAGAAATTTCAGATTTTTCAAAAAGGCGATTTTTTAAAATTCGATTTTCTCAAATCCAGTGATTTTTCCAGACATACCACTATATGGGCTCTAGACAGGACCCTTGGCACAAGCATTTGTATATAGTGGTATAGGGGAGCACTTCCGTATTTTAGAGAAATAGCCACTCATCCTCCCAAGAAATTTCGGATTTTTCTAAAAGGCGATTTTTTAAAATTAGATTTTCTCAAATCCGGTGATTTTTCCAGACATACCACTATATGGGCACTATTGTAGACCCTTTTGGCAACCATATTTATATAGTGGTTTATGGGAGCACCTTTATATTTTCCCGAAATATTCACTTATCCTCTGACGATATTTTACATTTTGTATGTAATCACTGTTAATCTCTTAACAGTACTCTGTTAACGCAAAATTTGTGTATGTTAAAAAAGTAAGGTTGGTGTCTTGGGTTTTCAAATTCGAATTTATCTTCACACACATCGAAAAATTTACCACGCCCATCAAAACAAATTTGAGCCCGATGGAAAAAAACTGAAAGCGGATCTGAATTCAGTGCATCAAAATCTTTATATTCCATATAGTTTTATTTAAGGGCGTTTTTTGCTGTAGATCAGTGTAAACATTGCCAAAATATGCAAATGCAAAAAGAAATCCCTCAAAAAAATTTTCCGAACTTTATCTATAAAATAAAAACAATTAAAAAAAAATATTACTCCTTAGCACCATAATCAGACCTAAAATTATACTAAATAGTCTGTACACATATTTAAGCAGCTTAGTGTATATGTTTATGGAATAGCATATATGGAACAATTTTCATGCGAATTTTATTATTTTCCTAGTACTAGCGAAGTTCTTCGTATGAGTTGGAATCATCCTCCAAGTGCTAGCTTCGAGAAGCCAAAATATGATACAAAAGTGAGTGGATTTCCACACAAAAGCAAAATGGAGAATATTCATCCATATCTATCGTAAAAATGTATTTTATTAACAGCACGGTTTCTTTATGGTTTTATTACAATATACGTATATGAGTATAGGCCTTGAAAATAACATTTTTTTTAGGAAAAAAATAAACTAAAAAAATCCGATTTAAATTACACATACTGCTGACAAATGCAATGTCCAACAGTGTAGATCTATCGCTATGCTATAAATTATGTATGTAACACAATGAGAAAACGAAACCACAACACGAAGTTCTTTACTTTACAAATTTTATTTTATGGGCTCAACAAATGTTTATCTTTAATTTTAATTATGTTTGGGCATAAACAAAAGAATTCAAATTTTGTAAATCAAAAGAAGTAACAAAACTTTATGTATTCATATCTATTTTCAAACATAGACATTCATATAAAATAATAGAACCCGTTGTGGTAGGAATATATATATATATATATATATATATATATATATATATATATATATATATATATATATATATATATATATATTATATATAATATAAGAATGCATGTTTAGACAATACAATGATCCCAAACATACTGCAAAAATGTGTAAGCTCTGGCCTCCCCCAATTACCAGTTCTATATCTAATTTAGCACCTTTAGTTTTTAATGGAGTTTCCTCTTTCATGATTTAAGACATTAACATAAAATATTTTTTATTAAAAGAAAGAAAGGGACAATCATCTTGGCCTTCACCCAACATAACATAAAATAATACTGGATTACAACCTTTACTTAAAAAAAATTTGATTTGGAAAACAAACTGAGCATACGTACACCTTTTCCGACTACTGTACATTGTGAACATCAATTCCTTTGTTGAAAGCATAATGAACAACATTATGTTTTGAAAATATTTCAAGACAATTTGTTACATTGTGCCAATATTCTGAGTATAAAAGATCATTTTCGCTATTACTAAGTTAATGGCTCAGTGGTAATGGAAATATCCATCAATTTATAGAAAAAAGTTTCAGTCAAGTTAACCCATTTGCTTCATCGCTCTATATCCGCAAATTTATTCAAAATCCTACCTACGCATTTAAACGTTGCCTATACCAGCATTTTTGTAATTTTAATTTGAACTTAGAACTAGAGAGTAACAAAAGTAATATTTTACACAAAACTCTTTATTGTTTAGTTTAGTTGCTTTTTATCGTACAGACTCTTCGACGATTGCTTATAAGCTGAAAACCTTATGCGGATCTTTTCGCTGCCGGTGATAATGGTCAATTTCTGTTTGCGGATTATTTTGTCCTATGATGCAAAAGGGGTAAAAGCGAAATGTAAAACTTGATGGGAGGATTTGTGTGTGCATGTGAATTTACATTTTCCTTTAACTTGCAAATGTGTTAGTGCTTGAAATTTGTACGTATTAATTGCAGTCATACGTTTCTTGTAACGTAAACAAATTTTTGTAACGGAACTTGTCGTTGCTTTTATGCATATTTTTAATTCTCTTCTTTTCCATCCACAACACAAATGCGGCTTGAAATCGTAACTTATATCATCATTTTTTCACACGACTGTACGTATGCTATTGGCCATACAGCCGTAGCCGGTTAATGGTTTAGTTTACATAAAATCTTGCATTAGAAATGGCAAATAAATTTATACAAGATTTACCATATAGTTCCTTCACAAACATCCATTAGACATGAATAATAACCGCAATCGGCTTCAAAATGATAAAAGCGCTAAATGCCCAATATTCTTTAAATTTATTACAACTTACCGGTTCCTCGGTTATGGAAGGCTCACGAGGACGACGTGAAGAACTTCCGGCCTCCGAAGAGTGATATTCCCTAGAGGGACGACGACGTCCACGATTTTGATCATCGGACATTACTGAAAATCAAAGTTTTTTTTTATTAAGGAGGTAGATAAATTGTTTGTTTTGTTAAGATTTCTTTTTTTTTATTTGTCCGAAATTACTTTTTTATGAAACACCGACCGAATAAGCTTGCTAAGGCAAATATGTGTATCGAAAATTGTTTGGAATATAAATGGCACTATTTATCTACGCACTTTTTCTTTACCTCTTCAATTTTTATTTTTAACTAACAATGTTTTTTAAGCACAATATATAATTTTAAGCAAAATAATAATATTTTGTCCCACCAATATGCTTTCGCATTGTATACTTTTTTAATTATTAAAGAAACTGTAAAAAAAGAGAACGCTTAACATTTTTTGTACACATAGTAGTATATTTTCGTACTATTTTTTAAAATTTCTAGTTGTAGCATAACTTGTGTTGTAGTCCTAAGAGTATATATGGGGTATTCAATAAAAAAGTTCCGTTAAAACAAATATAACACATAGCAAGTTGGTGCAAATATTCAAAATGTTCATTGGTGGTGTTTGCAGTAGCAAGTGTTATTTAAGATATGTTCAACAAAGATACAAGTTACTTTCTTAATTTTCTACGGTTATATTAAAGATTGTACACATATTTTATGTGACTTGTGAAAAATACGTAAAAATTGTAGACTGAGAATTACAATAATGTCGAAATTTTTCATTTTTATTTGAAGAAAATAGCTGATGCTTAGTTAAATTTAAGAAAAGGTATGATATTGTTGCAAAAATTTAATATGTCGAAAGTCCTGATGCTAGCATTAGATACCGTGATTAATGATACAATTATATGACTAGAGCGACATCTTTAATGTTAGAATATTCGTTCTAGATATTAACAGTATGAATTATTCAGATGAGCTTAGAGCGTTTAAAGGGTTTGATGAAGTTGCCATATCTATTGGCTTTTATGGTGAAAATATTTGGTATGTTTAACATGAAGACGAGTTGACAATCAAATTTGCTACGATGGAAGCAATAGTAATCGTTTACGCTTCTAAATATATATGAATTTAATTATTGATACACATTTTATTCCCTATTAGCATTTAGTTTGCACTTTTCTGCAACCATTCAGCTTTTATGTATTTCTTTCTTTTCATGTTTTTTATTGTGAATGATTTTGTTTGTAAACAATGCCTTAGACAAAAAAAAAAAAAAAAAAAAAAAAAAAACACAATACACTTGCATTTAAGGAAAGCGTTGCAATAAGAAAAAAATTGACATTTTTTTAGCGGTTTTCATAAAGATTTATTGTGTATTTATATCTAATTAACCGCGCAGAATGGAATTGCAATTATATGAAAATTTTCAAAATGATCTAGACGAATTGAATACATTTCAAGAGTTTGCCAATATGGAAAATATTATAAGAAGAATTGAGACCAGCAGACAATTCAACAAAATGTGTGTATCCAAGAAAATGCAAAAGGGACGACGCTTTAATCCATTAGTTGACTTGACGGAGTCACAATTCAAACGAAGCTATCGTTTTTGCAAAGAAAATATGAAACGTTTGCTGGAAATGTTGAAGGATGATTTGGAAATTGAACAACAGAATGGTGAAAGAAAGGAGCGTAAGAACCAAGTACCAATAGAAAATCAAATAATGGCTGCCATACGTTATTGGGGTGGAACAGAAGTAAGTATATAAATTTTCTCTGGATGATTACAATTTTTAATTTATATCGGATGAAACATAATTTCATACAGAATGCAGTTTAGCAAAAATTGGGTCGGCAGAATTAGAGTCCTTATATGCAGTATTTAAATTATTAACTTTTTTTTAACCATATAGTTTATTGTGGATGCTTTTCCAACATATTACAGTTTGTAATCTAATCCCAAATAAAGTGTTAAATAGCTCGCTGTAATTGTGCATGTTTTCAGAAATGATCACGTGAAAATCTAATTTATTAAGCACATATTTGACAAATGTGTGCCGCTGTGGTATGGTAGGTAAGATACCCTCCTACCAACCAGATGCTCCTCGGTTTATTATCAGGCCAGACCATCTGAAAAAAGAAAGAGTTTTTCAACAGCGGTATCACCTCATAACATTAGCTAGTACAACTGGTTATGAGTATCTTACTACTATTGAAAACTTCTCTAATGCATTTGCCGTTCGGAATAATTAAAATAAAATAAAAGTTGACAAATACTGATATTTTATACTTTCATTACAGCATCCTGAAATAACGGCTCGTATACATGGGGTTACATTTCGTACATTATTAAAAATAAGCAAACGTGTAGCTGAAGCTCTTTCATTTAAAGCCTCACGTTATATTCGTATGCCTTGTTTATTGCTTGAAAAAGAAAAAGTAACAAAATCATTTTACGATCTGGCTCACATGCCGCAGGTTATTGGTGCAGTAACACATACAAACGTGAAATGCAAAAGAAGTAACAGCAAAGATTCAGTGCCTAAGCCTGATGACATACTACATGTGCAGATAGTAACTGATGCCGATCTTAAAATACGTGACTTAGACTGTCGTTTTCAAATGGCAAATAGTTCATCTACAAATGCTGATATATTTGCACAAACCCGTATTAAAGAACGTTTTGAGCAGAATGAGTTTCGTGGTCGTCTCCTATTGGGTGATAGTTCATTGAGATGTTCTTCATATCTTTATACGCCTGTTACGTGTGCCTTAACTTTAGCCGAACAGGCTTATAATAATGCCCAACGTTTAACCTACGAACCAGCTCGTTTATGTCTTAAACTATGGCATCAACGATTTGCTATATTAGATAATGAATTGTTTGGAACTGCTTCTACCAATCGTAATGTTATTGTTGCTCTTGTTCTTTTACACAATATGGCCATCGAATGGAAGGATACTTCTTTAAGTAAAAAAAATTAAAACCAAGTTGTTTCCATAGTTTAAATTAATTTCTTTTTAGCCGACTGCAATAAATTGAAAAATTACTATCTTCCTACTGCTTCAGAAATATCGAAAAATTCCGATGAGCGTGGTCGCTCTGAATTTATCAAAAATCATTTTAATTCCTCAATGTATTAATTAGCAAGTAAAATAAAAATAAAAATAAGAAAAATATTTGACTAAAATCGTAAATGTCTCAAGAAAGAATTGAAATATCAAGGTCTTTTAAAGGTATACATTCATTAATTGATGATTTAAGAACCATAGACATATTCGCAAAGAATTTAGAGATATTTGTTTTAACAAATGTTATTAAGGCACTAATTCTATGTGAATATGAATAAAAAATAAATAACAAATTTTTAAATTGTATATTAAGATTTTTTAATATTCTTTAAAGGCCATTAAGAATGTCTGAACAGTCAAGAACCAATTTTGGAAGAAGTATATGTTAAGGCATCTTTTTAAGTGGCTCAGATATATAAACTGGAAGGTAAGTTTGAATTTCGATAGTTGTTTAATGAAAGGAATACTCATTTTTTATTTTTTATTATAAATCTTTCTATATATTAAAGAGTAATAAGTAAAATTGATACAATAAAATTAAACTATATCTTGAACTTCAGTGAGAAAAACACACACAATAATAATAATAATAATACAGATCGGTTACTTGCTCTAAAAGTGTTATAATTCGAAATATATAATTTTTCATGAGAGCCGTTTCAAGTTTTCAGTAGGCTATTCTTTAGAATATATATAGGCATAAACATTTTGATCAGTCGTTCCCATGCCAATTGGATTTTCGCTCCGGAACAACCCGAGTTACTCTCGAGCCAAATACTGTTTTTTTCAGCAACGGAGATTAACAGAATACGTCAGCAGTTTTGCTCAGTATACTACTAATTTTAGCTGGCATTGACCAAAATCGTGGTCCACAGATATGGTTTTGTTCAGTGTGTCACAATAGTTAACTGTACGGTTAACTTCAAGCAAACTCAGCGGCTGACTCGAATCTCTGGTTCTGGAGGATCGGTTCAACTGTAACGGTCTAAAAACAAGATCTCGGTGATTATAATATACATGGCGCTAGCCAGAAGACAAAGTTGACCAATGCATGCGCACTTTCTTCCTCGGGGAATTACAATATCGTCAGAAGCGACAGTGGAAGAGAGCAAGGCGGTGTGCTTGCATTCACTATGGAACGAAATGTTAACTACAATATGACACCCCTATTCATCCATACCTAATTCGTTCCTAGAGGCCGTGAGCATTTTAGTTGAGACTAGTGGATTTGAAATGGAAATCACATCTATATTTTTTTGTCAACAGCATAGGGGCCCAATATCACCTTAGCATTTTCTACCTATTGCAGGTTGACGACAAAATAGTAGTTAATGAATTTAACACTCACCATAGGAGCTAGCATTTCCGCCTGCCGCAGATTCCACGCGGTGTGCAATTTTCTAAAGATATTTACGGAAATGACTCCGTTGCCGTCAACGAAAACTTCTCGATAAGAGTAACAGCAAGATGTATGAGCTCTTTTGACATCTCTAATGTCAGTTCTTCGCTGCTTGCCTATACAAGCTGGCAAACCCAAATTGCTTTTAACTTGGACCACATTCGCATCTTGTTGACAGTAGGAAAGCCGAGTGGCTACGTTGAGCCTGATGAACACACATTTATTAATTATAACAGGGTATATCGACGACTTCCTCCGTCAAGCACCCAGCCCTGCATGTGGCAGAAAGGGGGAGAAATATTTTAGGCAGCTTAATACATGTGAGGAGAATCTCAGACATCGGACCACACTTCTCAACCACTGCAGCGCGTCTGGTCCAAGAATCACTTGGATCACCTATTCAGCTGCCACAATAGATAATGTTATCGGTTAACACTGCTGCATTAAGTGGTTAGAAGACCATTACACGGTCAGTTCGAAAAAGCTCCGGTCCTCTATCTAGAGTTTGTCAGGCTTCAAATGTAAGGTAATCTCGCTGCCACAGAATTCAACAAGACGCAGCAAACGGAATCAAAGAAAAGCACAACTCTATTCTACCAAAAGTTCGTCGAATACCACACCTCGCAGGACAGGTACAAGAGAGCAATAATCCGGACCATCAAGAGCCTCAATCGGGATTTTGAGCCAGCTTCGTTCACTTTCAGTGATGTCAAGTAAGATACATTCAAGGTTTATGGTCCTGTTGGCACTTCAATGTTGATGTTGAAAAATTTTGACATTATAGTGCTGGAATATTTGACACACCTGGAACTTTTTTTACGTCAGCTGGTTATTCCGGATATACGGAAGGTGACCAGACAAACCCACTACAAAGGCTGAATCGATCCGCCCGATCTCGCTTCTGTTACTAAAAGGAAAGGTTTTAGAAGCTTTACTTTTGCCAACTTTAAGGGAGCATATCAAGCTTGCCATCTACTAACACGGCTGCAGAAAATTGCAGAGTATCACGACGGATTTAGATACGATAGTCATGCAGATTGCCAATGACCTGAACTAGCAAAGACCGTGCCAACGAACTATAGTGGGCAAGTCCAAGCCGTTCGACACTTTGGACTACTTTCTGCTAATCAACAGAATATCCAACTCCAGAGTCCTACGACGTTAAGAAGGTGTTATATGCGGATGACTGACGATTCAGGAGATAAGTAAATTGCACGTTACTTGTACACCATCTCGGAATTTCTGCGGTAGCGTGAACTTCGAATTTTGTTCTACATGTCCACTTATTACGTCTTGGACAGAGGAAGTGGAGTTGGAACTTGATTTCACAGTAGATTGCCGACGTATCCCTACATTGCGTAACCCTAAAATTTTGAGCGTGATCTCTGGCCCTACAGAACTCTAAGCGCTACTGTAATGACGTCTGATATACCATACCACCGATTGTAGATAGGATGGCCATTGTAGATGCCTGGAAACAGTTGCATCAATTGGCGGTATCAGATCAATCATCAATTAGTAAATATAGGAGCAACTAGGTCCTCAATAAGCGATTAAAGACACCAAGGCAGTCAAGGACAACCCTGGCAGGATGGTGCTCGCTGCTACTGCAAGCCTATTATGCTTGGCACTCTGAAACTCTGCTCTGACTGCTTACAGAGTCATCATGATACGGTACAACCAATAGGCCAAAGGCCTACGGAATTGCGCTCCATAGACCTGTGTCTGAGACCGACTGAAGTTGTGTAGTTTCTCAGATTACACTAAGTGACACAAATACATCTAATTGCTGTGGAGTTTTCTATATCTTCCACAGAAAAAGGATCCGAAATACAGTACTGCTGTTACAATAACAACCAGATTACGTTGTTGCCGCGTACGAAACCTATGCATGCGAAGCCAGACAATTCTCGTCCATTCACATTAGAGTAATACTTAAATGAGCCGCCGTGGCATTTTGAGTCGCAGACAGTTTTAGTCTTTGGCTTTTTGAAGGAATCTTGTATAAATCTAATGTTTATCTGGCAAAAAGAGGATTAGTGTTTAGAAAGCTGCTTTGAAATGGTGAAAATTACGGTGAGCTATCTTCACCATAATCATCCGAGTCGTAACGATATCAGCGTCTTCAGAATCGGTATTCAGATATCTTTCCTGGAAGTCATTTACGAGACAAAAGTCCGTTTGAAGTAACTGACTGCAAATTCCGTTACTTTTAACTTTATTTATTTTATTTATTTATTTATTTAAATCTTTAAGTACAGTACAACAAGACATAGGGTCTTATAATACAGTATTGCGTGGATAATGACAATATTATCTGAGCATTCATTTAATACAAAAATAAATTTAAGATTTGAAACTAATAAGTGCATTTAATAAGGAATCAACAAATTACGTCTGTTTCAAACAATTATACTTAGATTATGTCTCCCGCTTCGATCCCGATCTTACTTATTATACAGACGGATCTTGCCGGAATAATTTAACATCATATTCCATCGTTAGGTAGGTTACTAACACTCAATTTGAAACTGCAAAGAAAGCCAGATTACCAGATCATGTTGGTATTTTTGTAGCGGAAATTTCTGCAATTGAAAGCGCCATAAAAAATGCTATTGGACATAACAAAAAAAGCTTGATATACATTGACAGTTTAAGCGCTGTAAAGGCCCTAAAGAAGAATGTAAACGGTACATACGATCATATACTAAGATTGAAGAATAATAAAAGTCAAATTGCGGTTATTTGGGTTCCATCACACATAGGAATATTAGGTAACGAGTTTCCTATAGCACTTAGGAAACCATTTTTAGCTGGTAACTGCATCAAAAGGAGACCTACGTACAACTTAAAACTTTCAAGAAAAGACTGTATTATGTTAGCACGTCTAAGAGTTGGCAAAGCTGTATTCAATTCAAGGCACTATTATGATAAGACTGATCCACCCAAATGCAGACTTTGCAACGTTTCTCTCACCATTTCTCATATTCTGACAGAGTGTCAAATTTCGAAAATTAAACTACCACTGGAGAAGATTCTCGACTGTACCACTGATATGAATCTCAGAAGAATTAAAAGAAGCCTGAATGAGTAGGGGATAATTGAAATTTGAAATCATTCCCTATAAATTTCCTCTTTTTCAACGACACTCATACCATACCATACCATACCATACCATACCATACTCGTGGTTCTGTTACCCGGCGCATTACTTCCATATATTTTGTAAATTTACTTTATAAAATATATTATAAATAAATCAATAAAATAAAAATGGAAAAGAAACATAAAGATGTTTAAATTAGTTCTGTTTCTTTACTCTAGCTTGGGCGCCATCGGGATCCCAATTTTACCGAAAAGCGTTCCAGTACTCAAAAATTGGGTAAATGATAAACATTTTGAGAGAGTAATATTTTTATTTTTCATGCACAAAACAACAAGTATTTTTTCTTTGGGCAAGTTTGTTATTTGACAAATAAAAAATGAAAAATAAAATATTTTTTTAAATAGCTAAACAAATTTAAACATTTTAATTTTTAATTTACTATTTACTTAATATTTTTACATAATCGAATCTAAGAGCGCTATATATGATTTAGATTCAACAGCGCTATATTTGTATGTAATGCAATAGCTGGAATATGTTGAATACATATCTGTAGTGTTTGTTCTGACCCATAAGCATTTCGATATACATACTTAAAACAGAGATCTTAAGTTAAAAGCTAACCTCGAAATCATCAGTATATTTAGTTTCCAGTTCGAACAACAATCTACGCCAACACTTGCTCTCCTTACTAGAATTAAATTTAAGCGGATTATTTCTAGTCCGTATAAAAATTTTGTCTAAAACACAGTTTATCACAACCCCATGTGAACAAGCAGACTGCAAGTGGAAGGTTGAAGGGTCCTGTAGGATCAAGAAGCTAATTTTGCCTGAGTAAGATGTGAGGCACACTTGATTGCTTATTGGTCATGGTAGAAGGGATATGCCTAGACCGATGTCTGTGTTAATCGAGCACTGGCTGACTGTAAAGCGTTAGCACAGGATAAGGTATTGTTACAACGATCACTGTCGCAGCTGTGGAGAAGGAAGAGGCGGTTGAGCACTTCGTATGTGAATACTCGGTGCTTAGGAACATTCGCCGAAAACTTATCGGAGAGTAGTTTCTATACATAATATACTTGATATGCTACATTGTACCACGTGATCTCATATCTCATACTGACGGAGTGGGTATGATTTTTCAAGTATTTGTATCAATTCTCAAAACAGTGTCTAAAAACACTGCTTTACTGCTCGTGGTAGCTACGGGTGGGCACGTGAACCAATTGATAATTGAAAATTTATTAATTGAGAGTTCCACTCCTTTTGAAAAACGAACGAATGTATCAGTTTTCATAAGGTAGATAAAAAGATAAAGCAAGTATGCAGTTTATCCAACAAGAAATTGCAGTGCACCGTTACCTTCGATATTGTGACGTTGCTGTTGCGAATATTCCCTTTCAGTGAAAACATTAGTGATAAAATAATCAAATCAGGGCGAAAACTATATAGACTATATTGTCCTTAAGGATGGTCTGAACAATTTCGATCAAGGTGTTAAGTATGTATGCTAATAGTCCTTAATGATGTTGTGAAGCGATGCGGGAAGTTTTTCATTAAAAAAGATACTTTGAGATAGGTGGTATTCTATTAACTCATTAGTGCATAAGATCCCTTTTAAGGGACGCTCTTATTTTTCCACTTTAGAGCGAAACGAAAAATTTAAAATTCAACTTTTATTTAGAATCTCATTCTCATTAGTGTCTCTGTCATAACAACAAGTGTTATTTTTCAAACAAATTCTGTGGAGTGCGTAATATTGTGCAAAAAATGTATAACGGGCATAATAAAATTCGCAGCATACGTGGAGGGTATGTAATAATAACAAAAATTTAGCAAATATTTGTTATATTCATATTTTTTAATGTGTGTTTATTAAAACGTGATTAAGTAACTGATCTGCTCAAGTTTAAAAAAAGTGTGTTTAATAATATTAGTAATTGTCGTTGTTTGTTCATGTCCTTTTTAAGGGACATTATGCTCTGTGGTATTTTTTATGGTTATTATTACAGACTTACAGTTGCTGAAATATTGGAACAGTTGGAAGAATTAGATGACAATATTCAAAATATTAATATATTTGCAATACCTCCTTTGGATGGAAATGATACAGACCACGATTCGGATGCGAGTGATGATGAACATGAAGGAAATTTAAATCACCTGGGTCCGAAATTGCTAAATGCAGAGTGCGAAGTACAACGTGTTGATAGTGAGGATGATTGGTTGTGAAGGTGATGAGGAGCCACTTGCAAAATATATAAAGCTCCAACGTGGATCAAAAATCCATTGAAAGAAAGCAAATCCAACATATGAAATTGAAACCGAGTGCGAAATTATATCTCCTAGCATCGAAGCTAAAACGGCAAAAACTCCAACTGACTTTTTTCAACTATTTTTTTCTGAGACTTTACTAAACCATTGCATTGAACAAACCAATTTATATGCGCTACAGAAAAATATAGACCTAAAGGTGACATTGGAGGAAATAAAAGTTTCTATTGGAGGACTTTTGATGTCAGGATATGCAAAGTATCCAAACAAACGTCTATACTGGTCTGAAAAAAGTGATACTCCAAAACTACTATCTAATAGTATGAGGCTCAACAGATTTTAAAAAATACTGAACAATTTTCACATAAATGATAACACCAAACCTAAAAATAATGACCGTCTTTTTAAGATACGTCCATTAATTGAACATTTGAATGCAGCGTTTTTGAAACATGGCGGAGTAGATGAATTTTTTTCTATTGATGAAAGCATGATTCCCTATTATGGCAAACACTACGCAAAACAATATATTCGTGGTAAGCCTATAAGATTATATAAAAATTGGGCGTTGAACACAAATAATGGATACATGCTTCAAGACTTTGGAGTGGGAGGTGACAAAGTCGTGGATCTTATCACTAGAGCGAAAATACCGAGCAACAAATGTTTTAGAGTAAGATATTCGTATTACGTATATTCTTTTTTAAGTACTGTGCAAGTTTTTATTTTTCTTACATAAAGATTTGTATTAATAATTTTTTCACATCCGTGAAGCTTATTCGTCATCTATCAGCTTCTGGAATATGCTCATCTGGTACAATAAGAGATGGTCGAACCGAAAAAAGCCCACTTCGTTCCGTTTCAGAAATGAAAAAAGATCAAAGAGGATCTACGGACTATCGTTTTACTTTTTTTTGTACGATGGAAAGATAACACTTTTGATAACATCGAGATGGGAACATGTAAGCGTTACGCAAGAGGACAAGGCTCTGTGCAGATAGCCCAACCAAAATTATTTCAACGTTATAATCAAGGAATGGGTGGAGTTGACAAAATGGACCAGTTAATTGCTGTTTATCGATCGCGAATAAGACAACGTAAGTGGTGATGGCCAATTTTCGTATATCTGTTGGATGCTTCGACTGTAAATGCTTATGAAAAAGCTGCATCCAAATGCTCCCGATTGTTCAAATTTGTTACAATTTCGTCGATATATAGCTACTTACTATCTAGAAACGTACGGTGTGCCCTCCTCAAGAGGCTTCAGATCATCAATTTCTAATAATGACATACGGTATGATGATAGAAATGACATAATAGATTATTCTAAAACTGATAACTGATGTGCAAGCTGCGGTAAGAAGTCTAATTTTATATGCAGCAAATGTAACAAAGTCCTTCACCCAAAAGAATGTTTTAAAAAATTTCACACTGAAAGTGATTACACTGCATACTGTCCCTTATAAGGGACGCCTTCTAAAATCTTAAACAAATATTTTTTTTTAATAAACCCTATGAAAATGATTTTAATGATAGTTTTAATTACATCTATAAAAAGAAATTTGCTTAAAAGTTCCTGGGGAACTTCATGCACTAATGGGTTAAATATAAAAAGTAAGGTGGACTTAATAAAAGTATATATTTTTTTTAAAAAATTGTAATGGAAATCTATCTGATTCTACTGCGTTCGATTTGATAATGGAAAATAGTACTGGAGAACAGTGCTACGACATACCTAAAAACAAACCCACTATAAGAAAATATTAAAAAAAAACTTGTGCTGATAAATTTAACAAATTCTTTTTTGTTTATTACCAAGCATAATTTAAGTTACATAATCGAGTTTTTATTTTAATATTTTTTGTTTTTGTAAAAAAGTTTTATTTTTATTTATAAAATTTTATTTTTTTATATAATTTAAATTTTTTTTATATAATTTATTTATATAATTTGTGTTCCCGTACTTTTGTAAATATTGCTCTATAATTGAGAGAAATTGTTGTTTACTCTCATTTTACCGAACTTTACCCAAAAAGTAAAAAAAAAACAGACCTATTATAATAACAATGATTTAGCAATCAAAAATTAAGTAATTACATATGTATTTATTTAACAAATCAATAAAAAGAAAAAAAGAGACATAATCATTTTCATAGTTCAGTTAAAGTGGCAAAAAATTGGCTTCCTAAATTGCATTGTATTGCTTAAAGTTTGAATAAAAGGAGTAAGTTGGTTCCAAAATATTATCGCATTAACACAATAGTATCCTTCGGATATCAGTTTACGATACTTTATCGCATTTATTCTATTTCCTCTATTTGATCTAGAGAACTCAATTCTGTCGTAAAGGTTTTCATGCTGTTTGGTATATACATATCATTTTATGAAGAAGAATTAAAATTTGATACTTTATTTAGTTATCTAACGATACATTAAAAAGCAGCTTTGAAAGGTGCGTAACGTTAGTATATGGTCTGCGCTTATATATATATCCTGCAATGTTGTTAAATGCTACATTAAGCTTTTGTTTGCTAATTGAACCCAAGCCAGCAAATAGCTCACAACCATACAAAAGCATGGGGAGTATATATGCCTTTGCCAGGAGCATGCGAATTTTAAGTGGTGTAAAATAATGCGTTGTCCAAAGGTTTCCCAACAAAATCTGTGTTTTTCCACATATTGCACTTATGTGATTTGATCAATCAAGTTGCGCGTTAAACATAATACCAAGATTTTTTGCTTGTTGAACATATTCAATTGATTCAATTCCCCAAAAATTAAAGAGGGTTTTATCCTTTATCGTGTTTTTAGGCTTACCGATAACAATAGATTTTGATTTGCTAGCATTAATGTATAGCCCATTTGTAAACACTATCGAGATCATCATTAATTTTACGTATATAGTTATTCACCCCTATCTTGAATAATATGGGAAATTTTCATTCAAAATTGCTATCATGAATCCCCCATGCAATTTTTACAAGCTATTTTAATTTTACGTTGCATGTTAACAAAAATAAATAAAGACAAAATGTGTGAATTTTTCTTAAAAAGTAAATAATTGAATAAAAATTAATTAAAATTAAAACAAACTCCTGCAAAGCAATTATCATGCAAAGAATTCACAAACAAAAGCTGTAAGAGAAGAAACAAAAGAAACTTTTCTTCAGCAATGAGGATGGATTTAATGGTAGTGTCGAAGAATCTGATTACTCAGAGTAGGTTCTCGATTCCGTTATTGTAGATATTTTTTTGTGAGCGAATTTTAAAATTCAGCCAAAACGTCTCTTAAACGACAGGAAATAAATCTTTTACTCTGCATTTCATTGTGAATTATATTGTTTTGCACTTTATTAACACTTCTAGTCTTAAAATAAGTTAATAAAAACTTTAATTATCCAATAAAATAAATAAATACTTAAATGATAAATGCAACTCCCCAACAAAAATGATGTGAACAAATCAATGGAAAAAGGGAACAAATTTCGAGGGAAAATACTATTCACGATCACAGGAATTCTTACAGGGCTATTATTTCCCATTCAATAATCAGAAAACATTTCGTGGGAAAATTATTCATGATTGCAATTGTGGGAAATGGGAAAACATTTCGGGGGAAAAGTTATTCATGATAGGGGTGATTAATTTCCGATGGTGTACAACTGATATAAAGTTGTACATCGTCAGCATACATGTGGATGTTGCAATGTTTAACTTAGGATGGTAAATCGTTTGAGTATATCGTGTACAATAATGGGCCTAAAATCAACCCTTACGGTTCTCCTCTGTTTATAACACGATCGTCGGATTTCTCCTGGCCAAAATGAACCGAATGAACTCTATTGCTAAAATATGATGATATTAATTTAGTTGCAGTTGGGAGAAAAGTAAAACTAGTTTCTTATTTATGACAAAGAAGAGTATGGTCAGCCATATCGAACGCCTTTGAGTGGTCAAAAGGGACCAAAAAGGTGATCATGTTCTTGTCAAACTTGGATCTTAACTCTTCACAGACATCTATTAATGCGGTGACACAGCTGTGTTTGGGTCTGAAACCAGACTGTTTCTTCGTTAACATATGGTTATCATGTAAATATTGACTCATTTGTAAATGAATCATTTGCTCAAATACCTTGGACAAAAACGGAAGTATGGTACTTGGGCTAAAACTCTTATCTGCCTTAGGAATGGGTATTATTTTGGAGTGCTTCCACACATTAGAAAATTCAGATGATGTTATAATTATATTGAAAAAATGAAATATATATTTTAGGATATATCTTAAAATGATCTTAATAAATTTAGGACTTATTTCATCGTACACAACGGATTCTGAATTGACACTATGGAAGGTATTTATGATATTATCCATTGAAGCGTTTTCAAATTCAAAGCCCGTTGTTTGTTTGTAATGGTGTCAATATTATGGTGTTAATATTACCAACTGGCTTTGGTATATTTGTAAACTCATAATTCAATTGATTAACATCAATAATCTTATCAACTTCATTGTTTCTACAATAACCCGAACTTTGTCCAGCATTGCTACTTCACCGTAGGTAGTTTCTTGATGTTTTATTAGGTTCGTCATCACCACGCCACCATAATAAGTAAACTTGTATCCCAAAATAAAAATAACGTCTTGTTCAGAATTACTATTACTTTTTATTTAGCATTCAATGTGTTGAAAACTATATATCTTCCACTCGTGGGTCACGATGCTCTGTTGGAGTAACTGTAATTGCCCTTAGTATCAAGGTGATTCACTGACTATAGACCTGTTCCAAGTCGCACTTTTCCAGGGACAAAATAATCAGCTATAAAAGAACAGTGATGGTGGCGGTGGATAAAAGAAGGATGCTAATCGGGAACGGTTTTTAAAAATCTCAGGATTCCGAATTTAAAAAAGCTCCGGAATTCCGATTTCGAGATCTAGGGATTTTTGGGCTTTGTAAATCCCTAAGTAAATTTTTTTAAAATTCATAAATTTTTATAGGTTAATAATATTTAATATACTTTATAAATTTAAATTTAAGTTCTAATAATGTTAGTGGAATTTCTTTAAAATTGCTACGTTTCTGGACATCCTCAGGAATAAGAAAAAGACATGTTAATAAAAAGATATTAAAATTTATAACAAAATAAATATTTAATAATGTGTTCAATGGTTGAAATAGTATCTTAAAAAATATATTCAAGGTCTTAAAAAAATCAGCTTCTAAATGTATAGAGATATCGGACGGTTATTATTCGACCAGATTTTTGGTTTTGTCGAATACGGTTTTTTCAAAATCTTCATTTTTCGAATACCGAATAAACCGGTTAATTTAACACAAATAACCGGTTAATTTAAATAAGTATAATTTATATACGTTTGTATATTTTTTTATTGAAAATATGCTCATCGTTTAACTATTTGTATAAATTTAATTATTTTTGTATATATGACAACCTTGAACGTCTCACAGAGAACGTGAGAACCAAGGTAGATCGAAACGATATGCACTTTTGAGCAAAAATAACTTTTTCTCATCTTCTGTAAATGAATATTGATTTTTATATGGAGAATGATCAACTAGACTAATTGAAAGCCCATAAACCCACAAATCCACAAACGTCGGCTCCGAACGGAAGATATATTAGTTAGTGAAGTTTTTCACAGCGTAAATATACATAACCAGTCACTAGTAATGGTGTGAAGAGATATCGCTGTTGAAAATTGTCAGATGATGTGGCTTTGGATTGAACCGATGACTTCTTGGTTGGAAGGTGGGTTCTTACCCAACATACCACAGTGACACACACACTATTAAATACGTGGTGCATAAATTTACATACAGTGCTGCTCGAAATCAAGGCAAATTTTCTTGTCAAGGCAATTAAGGGCTCGTATATTACTAATAGATTTATTCAAAGTAAAACATTTAATTTTTGTTATATTAGGGACCTAAAATATAATAACAAACCATTTAATTCCATTCTCTACCAAGTAATACAACAAAAACGATATTAGCTCATTGAGTAGCTGTTCGAAATTTAAGCATTTCTCAGAACTTTGTGTAATAAATTTTGTTTTTTTGGCCTCTGCACATCGATTTGGCATAGTTTTTATGAAATTTTATAAAATTATAAAGAAAGGGTGTAAACAAAAACCTGCCGAAGGGCCTTTTAACATACCCCTTTTTTAGATTTTATAACAATTCACTTATGTAGACTGTGTCATTACATCAAAATGATATCGCTTCTGCCTTGAATTTTTCCGAACAATGAAATGTAGACGCATTATTGTAAAATAATATATATTTTTCGCTCTTATGTCTCCATTTTCCAAATGATTAAAAATGATTTGAAATTAAATCAATAAATGACAATAAAAATACCTTGAATTTAATCTGCATATGCTCAATGTCTAACCGGATTTAATAAAATTTGGATATTATTTGATTCTAGTTAAAGAGAAAAAAATTATTCATTAGGTACATTGCGTAAGGTATTGTATTTTCTTCCGGAAGGTTAAGTTTAACTTCCTTTCCTTTTCCTTAATTCCTAATCCCATATTCATAAAAAAATAAAATTTATTCGAAATCTATTTTAATTTTATACAAACAATATGGAGATCGATTATTCGACATTTTTCAAAAACCGGTTTTCGAATAATTCAAAAAGTAGGACTTAAAAAAACGGTTTTCGGATACTAATAATTCAAATAACCGGTTAACTGGTTCTTTTATTTAAATAAAATTGTTCTTAATTCGTGAAGCGCAGAGCTCGACCACGTCGTTTTAATAATAAGCAGAAGCTAACGGTGAACTTAAAATTAAAGCGGCAATCAATACTAACAATAATTCTAACAAATCTCATAAAAACTATTACAAAACGGTGTCCGGAGACTATAAAAAACAAAGTTTATTACACAAAGGACTGAAAGTTGCTTAAGTTTCGAATAGCTACTAAAGAAGCTTACTTCGTTTTTGTTGTATTACTTATTATTATATATTTATTTAGTTATAATTTGGGTGCCTACGATAACAAAAATTAATTGATTTAATTTGAATAAATCTATTAGTAATACGAGTCCTTAATTACCTCGACAAGAAAATTTGCTTAGATTTCGAGCAGCACTGTATGCACCACGTATTTAATAGCGTGTGTGTCACTGTGGTATGTTGGGTAAGATCTCACCTTTCAACCAAGAAGTCGTCGGCTCCATCCCAAACCACACCGTCTGATAGTTTTTAACAGTGATATCACCTCACAACATGACTAGCGACTGGTTATGTGTGTTTACTGTGTGAAAAACTTCACTAACTAATATATCTGCTTTTCGGAACCGGCGTATGTGGGTTTGTAGGCTTTCAATGAGTCTAGTTGATCATTCTCCATATAAAAATCAATATTTATTTACAGAAAATGAAAAAGGTTATTTTTGCTCAAGAGTGCATATCTTTTTCGATCTACCTTGGTTCTCACGTTCTTTGTGAGACGTTCAAGGTTGTCATATATACAAAAATAATTAAATTTATACAAATACTCGTAGTTAAACGATGAGCATATTTTCAATAAAAAAATTAACAAACGTATAAAAATTATACTTATTTAAATTAACCGGTTATTTGTGTTAAATCAACCGGATTATTCAGTATTCAAAAAATAAAGATTTTGAAAAAACCATATTCGACAAAACCAAAAAAAACCGGTTAAAACCGGTCGAATAATAACCGCCGATCTCCCTAATAAACAATTTGAAATAAAATATATTTCAAACTCATTTTAATTTTTATGAATATGGGTTTAAGGCCTTGTCATTTTCTTTCTACTCTAAAAACATATCGCTTTTTTTCTGCCACCCTGTGCAATTTTGCATGCATGTGTTTGTTGAATAGTAGAGTTGGAGCAGAAATTAAATATACGCCTATTTGTATGTATTAAAAGAAAACTTATGATATTTTTCTTTTTTCTTCTTAAATTTAAACGTTTTAAATGGGCCAACATTGTTTTGTTTTTTGTGCATGAACGTCATCATCTTCATCATCACCAGCGGCATTAAAAAAACACAGTTGCAGTCGACACCCAACGTCATCACTGGCACTACCTTGTTATCTTCATCAACGCGTTAACGATGCTTGTGCTGCAGGTTGATGATGTTTTATAAATAAAATAAAATTTGTTTTCGCGGTATATAGAGACTCATTATGGCGCATTAATATTGCATTTCTTTCACGCACCAAATAATAAGTTGCAATTATTTTCACTTCGTTGCTTTTTTATACTGTTGTTGTTGCTGTTGTTTTACTCTTCTTTTGATTATTTGGATTGAAGACACTAGTCATACAAAAGAAAAGAAGATTCTTAATGTATCCATACTGCTGCTGCTGCTGCAACTAATGATTATAAATAAATTAATTAAAAAAAAACATTAAAAATAATTTGTGGCAACAAAAGTTTATTAAACTTTTCTTGATGTGATTGTTGTTGTTGTGCTTGGAAAAGTTGCGTTATGGTTGAAAATTTTTACCTGGAAATTTGAAATGATGGTTATACGAGGGCGGATTGATATTGAAGCTACCTAAGTAGGAAAAAAACATTTTTTTTTTTCAAAAACCATTCATTTCTCAACATTGTCTCCTTTTAGCTCAATACACTTAGTAAGACGATTTTCCAACTTTATTATACCATCTGAATAATACGATTTTGGGAACTCGCATTAGTTTCGGTAATCACTTCTTCGTTTGAGATGAATCTTTTTCCTGCGAGCCATTTTTTCAAGTTTGGAAACAGGAAAAAGTTACTAGGGACTAAATCTGGATTATAAGGTGAATGATCAACTAATTCGAAGTGGATTTCTCGTAGTTTTAGCATCGTATCTAATGCTGTGTGAACTGGTGTGTTGTCTTGAAGAAAGAGCACTTTTTCTTGTTTAAATGTGGTCGTTTTGCCTTGATTGCATCAAGCAGTTGATCCAACAATGCACGATAATACTCTCGTGTGATTGTGGATCCCTTTTCAAGATAATCGGTGAGCAATATTCCGTGTGCATCCCAAAATACAGTGGCCATAACCTTGCCAGCCGATTTCGCTGTCTTCACCTTCTTCGGAGCACTTCCACCAGCATTCACCCATTGCTTCGATTGATTTTTGATTTCAGGTGTGTAGTGGTGGACCCACGTTTCATCAACAGTTATTAATCTACGCCAAAAATCAGCAGGATTATGCTTTCTCATGTCCAAACACCGCTGTGAAGTGATTTATCGAACTCGTTTTTGTTCAATACTGAGCAAACGCGGCACCCATCTTGCCGATGGCTTTTTCGTATGCAAATGTTCATGCAAAATGTTGAACACACGTTCATATGATATGTTTACCATTTCAGCAATCTCACGTATTTTGACCCGGCGATCCTTCATAACGATATCGAGGATTTTCTTGATATTTTCTTCAGTATCCACCTCTTTTGGCCTTCCTGTTGATGGTATTGTTGCAGTGCTTGTTCGGCCCCGTTTAAATTCAGCAATCCAATATTTTACCATATTTCGCCTTAATGTTTATCAAGTTGTTCTTTAGTCTCTTTCGCCGTTTTGCCTTTTAAATAATAGTTGTTTAATCACTACACGAAACTCACATTTTTCCATTTTCCAAGAAACACATAAGTTGCTTACTTCAAACGACTACAACAAAAAAACTAATCGATGAATTAGGCTAAAATTTTAACAGCTAATGTTTGACAGATCGTAATTTTTAAGAAAGAAAAAGTTTTTGTATTTGTGCTGCCATCTAGCGCTAGGTGGCTTCAATGTCAATCCGCCCTCGTAGTTATGTGTAGTAGAGGAAGTTATTAAAATTAATGGTAGTCATTGGCACATTCCTAAATGCCGTTAAAAATACTTTACTACTCTGACCTTAACTGTATATAATAAACTGAATATAATTTGTTTGTCTTGCGTAACTGTTTCTTACTATCCCAAATTAAGGTTGCCGCCTTCTAATATGCCGTGTAAATTCACTCTGTATCAGAATCAGAATAGAGTATATATATTGGTTGAGGTAATTTAACACCTAACAAGTCATCATGGATTGTTAAGTATACACACATTGTGTTGATATACTTAAAACAACCTTGTTTGCTTATTAAGGTTGTCCACATTTATCAACTTGAAAATTTAAATCGCAATACGGTGTGTACTATAGTAGAATTTCGAAAAGTAAACCGATGTGTGCCAAGGGTAATTAACTTTTCCGAACTATTAACGTTTCTAAACGGTTTTAAAATTGAAAATATACAATTATAAACATAGTTTTTCGCAAACACTTAACTTATTTTAATGACTTAATGTTCAATTAGAAGTGACTTAATATAGTGTCAAAACTGTAATCATAGTCGAAACAACCAGTGCACAATTCATCGGTTATAGCGTTATCGTATATCACCACTAATCATACAATTGTTACTCATAATATTGGTTGATTACGTTGCAATCAATATAGAAATTGACGTCAACATTTTCACCAACCTTCGACATCAACCTCTCGACATGAACCTCTCGAAGTGTATCGTTAGTTTAAACATTCATACGCTCGGAAAAGTTAATTTCATTACTTAATAAGTTAACTTTTTAGAGCGGTACGTGGATGTTAAAATTCGGTTAATTTACCCGAGCTATTAACTTTTAAACGAGTTAACTTTTTCGAGATTCTACTGTATTTTAAATCGTTTGCATCCTCGCCATTGAGTATTACTGAGAAGAGAAATTAAAATAGAACCTACATTATTGAAAAAAAGTAAAAGTTTGCCCGAAATATGGAGCTACTAATGTTAATATAGCTTGTGTGGGCTGACAAGTAAAGCCCAATATTAAAAACCTTAAAAACTTGGTATGGCTTTTTAAGTGTTTTAAATTAGACTACAATTGCAAATTATATTATAACTACTAGCTACAACTCGGCGTGCTTCACTACCCCTATTTTAATTATTATCTTAATTGTTGTCTTATTTATATTTTTTATCCTTTTTCCAGTCTAATTTGAGATATCTCGTAGTTCCTTTTAGAACATAGTTGAACAGATAAGCTCTTTTGAACCTTATCTGCCTGAGAATTATCTACAGTGTATATGTGTACAACCAAACGAAAATGAGCAGATAATAACAAGATAATAAATAAAGCAATAAATCAAGGCAAATTTAACAAGCTGGTCTCATTTTAAAAACAAATACAACACTGTAAAGAGACTTTAACATTGTGTCAAAATAATGCAACACTGTAGTAAGCAAATAGTAAACAAATTAACTGTGTGCCAAATATATTTGTTGTAAAAAAAGTAATGTCGAATCGTTTTGACATATAGACACTTATCAGCTTCTGCTGACGTAGCAAGTCAAGGTCACCTGGCTTGAATTCGCCTTGCAATAAATATTATTTAGTTGTGGAATAGATGTCAACGTGAGCAGACGTATGTTGTTTTGCTTTCAAAAATTGTTTGTTTGTGTTGTTGTTTACCTTTTTCGTTTTTCTTTCAACGCACACAGCAAAAATTCTCTAACGTTACTACAGAAAAGAAAACGCCATTAATATTACCATTTTGAAGATTTGAGTGTGGGGTGGTGTAGTGCTTAGAGCGCACTCGAAACAACACAAGCGAACCAGGTTCGAGCCCCAGCAGAGGACATGAAGAAGAAAAAATTTAATAAAGAGGCTTCAACTTCCATCCAGACAACTCCATGTAAAAAATAAAAAAGAAGCCCCCTTGACCCCTCATCCCTCTGGCAATGATGACAAACATCAGACAAATGATCAGGAAAAACATGCCACCTACTGGGAAAAAATTAAAGTTAAAGTAAAGATCACCACCAATTAACAAGGATCTTCTCCACTACGCAAAAATCATATGGGAGAAGCTACAGCGGATTAATCATCTACTAAGCTTGAAAAGATGAAATTGTTTAAAGAATCTGAAACAAAACAATGGATGCTTTATGGAAAGCCAATATGCTCCCTAGAGGAGTGAGGAAAAAAAAAACACAAATGATTATTTACTTTGTATGGGCATTGTACCGCCCATTTGAAATTTTTCAAAATTTATAATACCTATAGTTCCTCCACGCATACAGAGACATAATGGAGGTTGAGTAGACTTTTCGTGAGCGCATGACCCAGCTTTGGCAGATTTCTTGCGCTAATTTGTCCATCTTCCAAGATCTCTATACGGCACACAGTGGTATTGCTTTATACATTTTATATAAGGAGTGGTAATTGAAAGTTGGCACTGAGCTGTCTATTGATTACATTTATTATGAAAAAATTGAATTTCATCAAAATTGGCCACGTCCATCACCCACCGCCCACTGCTCATACAATCCAAATCGATTTTTTGCATAAAATTTTTCCTATCAAAGTAAAAGTATTCAAGTTTGATACATATGCTTTACAGAATAACCGAAACATGCATCAAAATCGGCCATGCCCATCGCCTACCGGCCATACAGTCCAAATTGAGTTTTTGCATAAAATTTATTTTTAGCGATCGGCGAAAGTCGGTGACTTTTTTTTTTTGGCTAAAAGAATCGACTCCCACATTTTATATGAAACCAGTAGGAAGACGGAAGTAGACTGAGCTAAGTTCTTTTTTTTTTGCATGGAAAACTACAAACGCTTTTAAAAAGCACTTTGAATCGCTCTTATCCACTTAACTACATAATTATAATAAGCAGGTTCTGTTTTTCAATTAAAACAGTACTAAAATGTTATCAGTGAAAATATCTTTCACACATAAGCTACTGAGTTACATGCAAATTTTCATCAGTTTTTTTTAACAATATTTACGTGATAGATTTAATAGAAAATATTACTTTTTGCTAAAACAAATTTTAGCAGATCTTACTCAAAGACTACTCTATAGAACAGCATCATTAGATTTTTAAAAAGTAATTGTCAAAATCGCTTCTTTGCCACCAAAGACCATTGTGCTCAATACAGTTGTTACTTAATAGTTTAAAAGAAAGTTTGTGTTCAAGAAATATTTTTTAGAGACTAAATTTTTGTTAACCCCTTAACTTGTGCGCCTGAGTTAATTTGAGAGAAACTGTGCACACTCGAGTATAATCGAGAAGTGAAAATAACAATTTTTACTAATCAAAATATACTTTTTTTTGTCGAAATAGCAATTCGAAAAGAAAGATAAAAATGTCAATATACGTGTAACATTGCAATATACAGCTCTTTTCTGCAATGTGGAGCAAAATCCATAATTAAAATAAATATTAAGATTAATTTTGTATTTTGTATTTTTTTTTTGCCAAGATTATGTTCTAAAGTGTGTTTTTTTGGCCGACTTTTTCCAAAAAATTTGGGGTTAATAATTCTTGTTGGCAAGCGGGATCAACTGGATCATAGTTTAAAGAAAGTATTAGGTCACCCATTTCACGAAGTAATCATTAATTATCTCATAGATTGAGATTTATGGTTTCAAGAGTTAGTATATGTAAATGCTTAAAAGAAAAGGCTTAGGTACGCAAGCTTCTATGGAACGGTACTTCCATTAGTTTTTAAAATAGTGCGGTTTTTTACTGGCTATTTGCAATGGGCGTATAGCTAGAGTATATCTAGTAGATATGATGTGCCTAGCGAAGCAGAGAGACAGAGGCCATGTTAAGGACAATTCGGTGCAAGCCATTAAGCCATAAATTGCATTTGTTGAATTTGAAACATAACTTCCACTACAACCGTGATTGAAAGTTTTTCTGTTAGCAATTCTATGGTCTAATTAAAATTAGTTTTTTTGTAGTAAATTTACATGTTGCATTATATTCAATTAACCACTATTAAGATGCATGCAACCATTTAAAATAACATTTTTTTACACTAAGTCATTTTTGTGCCACAAATTAAGCAACCGTAGAGAAATTATCATTAAAGGCATTCATCTGGAAGACTGATCTGCTTGCAACAACCATGTATAACAGCAACCAGACTATTAATACAAGCAGTAGTAACTACAACAACAACAACACCGACTGTAAAAGCAACATGATGATGAATGAAAAAAGGAAGGAATCCAAAATCAAGTGGTTGCTGTTGTTGTTGTTGTTTAAGTTATTTATTTTATACACAGTACTTGCTATTTAGCCCACCCCTACTACTCTCCCACTGTTCCCTTTTGCGATTTTCCACTCCCCATGCAACATGAACAATAAAATATTTAAATAAGCCACGTTTTTAACACGAAAATAAGTACAAATAAATACAACACATAAAAAAAATTATATAGAAAAATATAAACAAAAAAAAACTATATAAATGTTAAAAGTACTGGTGGGGTAGTTTCTTTTATGCAAAAACAAAAGTACGTTGAAATCGTTCTTTATATGCGAAAAATGCAGAAAGAGAAAACAAAATTAAATTTTTTGTTCACATTTCCGTATATTTATTATGAACTCGTTTAAAAGAGATTTAAGAAAAATGTTTTTTTCTTTGTTGTAATTTTTAGTAAATAAAATGAAAGGGTTAAAAATGAGTTTAACTAGGGCTTACATTGAGATTTGCGAATCTTTTTAATGTTTGTAAAAATTAAAATAAAATAACAAATTGTAGCAGACTATTTTATACTCTATAATTTATTCCTATCTATCTTATCATTTATTGGTTGCAGGAATAGATTTGATTGTATGGTATCATTTCTAACTTTAACTCTTCTTATTTTTCCTGTAATAAGTCGTACATATTTCATTTTCGAAGCTTGTATCCTACTTTTATTTTTTGTTGCATGTGCCCACGATTCACTTCCATACGAAGGGGTTGGTTTGAAAGTTGTTCTTAAAGTTGAGCAAGTTATTACATAATTACGCTTGCGTCATACATATCACCGTCGACATTTTTACCCTAAAAACACTAAAAAACGGTTAAGCATGAAGGCTTATAAAGTAGTGGAATGGGCTTATATGGCCGCTTTAAATATTAAAAGCCTTCATTCTTCCACTTGACATTTTGAAGAATAATGTAAAGGAAAGTGCACGCATATTATAATTTCAAATTAATAATTTTAAATTCTATTAGGCCAATGAGCCAAAGCACACATTCCCGATAACGATAAACTGACTGTTGTACAACAAACCAAAGGTCTTGAAAACGCCTCCCCAAAGTCCCGATTTAAATATTATTGAGTATTTGTGGGATAAGCTTGGACGTCGAATGCAAAATCATTCCTCTACCAATACACAACAACTAAACGCCGCATTTCAGGAAGAATGGATCCAGATTTGTCCTAATGTGTAAAAAAAATTAGTTGAATCCGTCCCCAGGAGACTATAGGCTGTAGAAAATCAAAAAGGATATGCAAGAAAATAATAATTTTCATTTTAAAATAAGATAAGAGTCTTAACGTGATCTCAAATTTGGAGTTTCTCATTTTGGTGTGTTTTATAAAATTTGATGTAACAGTTAGAAATTTATTTTTAGTTTACTTTTTTTTGCTTAATTAGTGCTTTATTAAATATAATTAAAAAAATTGAAAAAGTTTACTTTTCTTTCTTTAACGTGCATCTAAAGTTTTTGTAAGGAGTTCCCCAACTTTCAATGTGAGCCACTGTATGTCGAGTTATGAACTGCTATTTTCATTGAAGCAGAGATTTCTCTTTTGCTAATAAAATTGTTCTATCTGTTTCAGTATTGTTTTACTTACGTTTTTTCGGCCTATTATCATAGTTTCCGACTTGTTCGTATTAATGCAGCAACCTCTGTAGTTCATCTTCTGGGCAAAAATGTACACATTGCGTTGTAGATCCTCCGAGTTGCCCAAAATTTTCTACGTAAGATATTAAAGATATTTTTTCCGGTTCCAATTTTCCAAATTTCTATGATTAATGGTGTAAAGGATTCTTTGCATATTTTGATTATGTCATGCATTAGTATAATAAAACTGTATGGGGTCAATATGTCACTTTGTCTTGTCATGAGTTCCATGTCCAGAAATAATGCGGCATATTTAATAGAAACGTCTTATTTTTTGGTACGTATGTTGTCTATGTCCATATTGCAAAGGACGGTATTGCATTTTACAGTATCAAGAACTTTCTCCAGATCAATGAAGCAAACGCGTGTTTGTTTATTGAATTCAATGATTTTCTTGGTTATTTGGCGCATTGTAAAGACTTGATCCTGGGTTCCACGGCTCGGTCTGAATCCGCACTATTCTTCCTTAAGTTAATGTTCGATTTCGGTTTTTAGCCTTTCCATAAGTCCTTTGAGTAGACTTTGCTATTGGTAGCAGGGATATGCCTCGTTGACTTTGACACAATTGATTCCCTTTTTTGAAAATTGGTTTGATATTGCCACTTACCAGTCTTTGGGGATTACCGCTATTCTACATCACATATTTGTTATGTACAGCAGAACTTTGTTTTCGCAATGTTATCATGTTCGGCTGCTTTTCCCACTTTAATTTTCAGTTTAATTTTAGTTAGAGTATTATTTAGTCCATCCTCCGATATCAAGCTTGGTTTTTTATCATCTTTAATCTTTTAGCATGTGTTGTATTTATTGTATAATTTTAAAGTTCTATGAAGTCCTCTCGCAATCTATCCATTATTTCGTTACCGTCCTTCAGTAGATGTTCTTATTTGCTTCGAATGTACTTTAACGGGCAATCTTTAGGTCGCCTTAGATTCCTTCCATGCCTGCGATTTGGCTAAGCGTACTAATCGTTTGACCTTTATCCGCTGTTCTTTTTACCAATTGTATTTTTGAGCTGTCTAATTACCCAAGTAGCTTTTTTATTTTGCTTTCTTCTCAATAAGTTCAATTTTTGTGGTATCATTTCAGCTCTAGGTACACTTAACGTGCCGTCCTCCGCATTTGACTTCTCTACATATTTCTTTCGCTGAATCGGCTGATGTATTTTTGAATTTTTCCCAAACATTGTCAATATTCTCGTTTGGAATATGTACATATCTTTCTTTCTTTTATCTTTTCGGTGACAGTTCTACTGTATAGTTCCTAATCAGTTGTGGTTCTAGTTTGATTTTTGTCTTTAGGTTTCTCTGCTTGCTTCTACTTTTGATAGGTGTCTCAACGATTCTTCTCATGTTTTCTGACACACAGACGTGGTGGTGTGATGTCATCTGTAACTACGGGAATATAGATATTGAGGAGTCAGATACTCTTGATGTTCTGGGCATGAGAATTCATTGTGATGTTCGTTGGTACGACCATATAGTTTAAGTGCCGAAAGAAGCTTTCACGAGCGTCGGCTTCTTAAGACAGTGTTAAAGTAGGATCACACGATTGTCGTACCAATATGACAAAATTTCAATTGTGCTTTATTGTTGTAAAATACCCAATTTATTCTACGAAAAAAAATTTTAAAATTGAAATATTGGTAGGTATTGCCAACTTGGATGGTTACACAAGAACACAATAAATATTGGGGCATTTTTGATATTCTTGTTGCGTCATTATTACCTATTGGGCAGTCATACGATTGCCGTACCAATTATTGATGCATTGCGACAATCGTGTGATCACAGCTTAAGAAATACTTTACTCCATCTGATCTCTTTAATATTTACAAGACCTATATCCGACCTTAAATCGAACGTCCATAAACACTTCTCCCTCTTTTCTCCTTTTCACAACCTATTTTCCTAGAATCAGCACAAAGCAATACATTAGTAGTGGTCATCCCCTGAGTACCGGTCTCAAATAAAAAAAAAAAAAACATAAAAACTACAACTAAGTGATGATCACTTCCTATTTCTGGTCCACGTTTTACTCTGGTATCTCAACATTTTTACAGTTGTTCCTCCTTAATAATTATGCAGTTTATTATAGACCTTTAATTTCTTGAATATTGTGTTGGTTATAATGATCTTATTAACAATGCAAAATTGAATGAGGCGTATGCCGTTACTGTTTATGAAAAATTCTCCATGTCGTCTATTTAATCTTTAAAAGAAAAGGAAAAAAGAAAATTTGTGTTCTATTTGTTTGGATGGCTTTCCTTTTTAAAATCGACTCCGGAATTTTCGCGTTCCAATAAATAGCTCCAATGCCTATTGAATTTAATGTTTTCTGTACACTTTCTTTTTTCGCACACTGTATAATAAATATTGTAATGCTTTTGTTTTTAATGTTTTAAAACTTTCTTTATAATACAGACTCGTTTTTGTTTAAATTCTGTTCAGTTTCTCTTTTTTTGTCTAAATTAAGTTTTTCATCTGATATTTTGATGGTTCTAGATTTTTTTTAATTCCTAGTTTGAATCTGCTTTTTGCTACTCTGGCAAATTTTTTTTTTAAATGTTGCTGTTCTTGGTGTGATGATGTAATTGTTCTTCTACTTGTTGTTAATGTTGTTGTTTTACTAGTTTTCCTTACAACACAAACATTTGCTCTTAATTGTGAATGAAAATCAAAAAGTTTATTTTGAAATCCTGACGTATGTTTTATATGTTCATTTAATATGTATTTCTTGTTGTAGTTGTTGGTTTGTTGAAAAGTATAAAAATAATTGTTAGAATATGTTGTTGTTGTTGTACAATTGCTAAAAAAAACAAGAATAAAATTTTAAAGCAGTTTTTCTATGTTTTTTTTTCTGTTGTTGTGTTGCAATACAAGTTGTTGAGTTACTTTTTTAGGGATTTCGTTTAGTTGAAGTTGTATAATGGAATTTAAAATATACTCGTATAGTCGAATCGAAACAATTTAATACAGCAAATATTTAAAAAAGTTTTAAGTTGTAAAGTTTTTAACAAAAACAATTTTTTTCATATGAGACTAGAAGTTAACTTTTTAAATACGAATTAAATGAATATATACACACAGATCTAAAGTGGCAGATAAAAAAAGTTTTTAAATATTTTCATTTGTTTTGTATTTCGAATCAAATATTGTAACAATTTCACTGTTTTATTAAACATATCTGTAGTTATTTTATATAATAAATCCACAACTATTAATTAATGATTAATAACTACTTTATAACTTTTTAGTTAAGAATAGTAAAAGATATAGGATATATGGGTTGCTTTAAAATACTGACCGATATCCGAGATGCAGAAATAGTATAACAAACGAATGTCAAAATGCAATGCATATGTAGAATATATTTGAATAACGCATATTAATACTCTTACAAAGTGCATTATTACCTACATGCGCATTGGCTTGGTCAATTCAAAATTTGCAAATTGCTGTTTCTTATTTTATACTACAACAGTAGCATTGGGCGAATAGTGTTCTCGGTTTTTATATATTTTATACAAATATATACAAAAATATATGTGAAAATCGGAAAATATGATCTCAAAATTTCAAAAATAGGTTCTAAAAAGGTAAAAATATCTTTTTGTAATAGAAAAAAGCGTTTATTCTATAATTTAAGGTCGTTTGTAAACATATGTACATACATATCAAAATGCAAAAAGCTTTAAAATATTTTGAGCTTATCCTACCATTATAAAGTTTCTTGCTATTCCTGTAAAATTTTTCATTGTTTATTATCGGATGGAAATTGACGGTTAGCTATTGAGTAAAGCACTTCATGCAAGACTCTGCAAATTGATATTTTTGTCAATTTGTTTTTGAAAAAAGTTTAAAAATTGCTAATAACAACAAAATTTTTTCATTAGCTGTTTTACTTCTTTTGATCCATAAAATACAGAGTACTTTTTATTTTAAAAACTTTATAGTTTGCTAATAATCACATGATTTTTTAATGAAGTGCTTTCCCAAATAGGTGTTTTAACTCGTTTAATTTTCATCCGATTTTAAACAATGAAGTATCATTTAATAAACATACTATTTTAACAAGTTCAAAAATAAAACGGTTCCTATATAAAATAGCGTGTAAAAACATCCCTAACTTGGAAAATTTCGAATAAAAAATGGGTTTGCTTGTTAAATACACACAAATTCCTAAAGCTTACTTAAGTAAAGTATACACCATTTAATAGATCTATTCCTTCCTCTTTCCAAATCCTCTAAGAATCCTAAAATCGGTTAGCATTCAGCAAAATTATTGGCTTATATGTCCACATAGGTACAAAAATCGTTTGTATTTTGAAAATTTTAAAAACAGTTTCTTGTTGTACCCTATAATACCTATTGAAAAAATACTATCACTTCGCAGATATTTCTGCTCTATTATTTCTTATCACATAAATTTTTGCTTTGTTTACTTATTTTTGACGCGTAAAAAATAGAGTCTTTTTTTCGTTTTTGTTGTATAACGTTAGATGTTGTAAGAATTTTGTTGTTATTTTTTATGTATTTTGTAAAGCCGTAAATACAGTCTTAAAAAAATATAATCAGGTATGTGATGGGAAACGATTTTAATCGAAATTGAAATCGACAATATTTTAAAAATTTTTATAAATCTTGCAACTTCTTATTTATTAAGAGTTTTGTTAATCAAGGCAGTTATGTTAATGGTAATTAACGTAATAAGTAAAAAAAAGAGTTCAAAATTTTATCAGATTTGAAAATGATAGCAGTTTGAAATTTCAGTCGATTTCAATTTCGATCAAAATCGATTTCCATCACATACCCGAATATGTTTAAGTTCATCGTATTTTTAAAGACTGAAATATGAACTAAATTCTTGAGAATGAGGGTGTTTACTTTTTTTTGACGCTCACAGTATATATTGTCATTTTAATGTATTGAACTATGAACGCTAAGAATTTCTGAGATCTTTTCACAACTGTAAGTGTAGTAATTGATGCCTGTAAGCCAAGTTCCCCAACGAGTTATACACATTTCTCTTAAAATTTCACATCTATTTGGAGCTTTGGAGAACATATTTTCTCTACATTTGCAATGACTTTGTTTACATTTTCACACTGATCTCTAATACGATCGCATAAACGATGCAGTCCAATAACTTTAACGGATCGTTAAAAAGTTGTGCAATTGTATAGTGATTGGTTTTGTCTAAAACAACTGTGTTAATTATGAATTTTTGGCATGATACTTCTTTGTCACAATGTAGAACACCTACAATAACATTTGCGGTATTTTTTCCAGTCACATCAGTCGTTTCATTTACTGAAATCCATAAAGATTGGCCTTTTATGCATTCGCGTATGTCATCTAAGCATTTTTGGTAAACATTTTTGAAACACAAACATATTTTGAAGACAGTTTAAACACAGTTTGTATATTCTTCTCGGGTAAGTTCTGTAAACCGAAATCGAGAGAAATTAAATTCTGACTATAACTTGGTCATATTTTATAACAAAAAATTTGTTTTCGCTGTAAAAATATTTTACCATAGAGTTTAAAATATTTAAATACAAACAAAAACTGTCGATAACATGCTCTTTAAACTGAAATGTGCCAAAAATGGTGTTAAGATATGGTGCAAAAATATGCACTAATCGATGCCAAAAATCATAAAAATTCATGAAACGGATAAGTATCTTACATCCAACTTGATTGGATGTAATTGCATATTTTGGGTTTACTCGATTATAATTATTAAGACATGTTTAATTTCTTATATCTAGAACAGTGGTGTTCACAAAGAGAAACATACTTAAAATGAGAGTATACACTGAAATTAAATTACTGAATGGAAATAGGTACAAAATTAATGAATGCACAAATTTATGTAGTTTGTTATCTATATTTCTCAATAATCACATTTAAGCTTTCTTTAAAATCTTGAAAACATAAAAAAGTCCGCTATTCTCCCATTCCGTTGAAACCTAACAAGCTGCTAAATGAAATATGTATTTGTCTCACACACAAATTTGTGGTTGTAGATATGGTTGCCATTTCGTCTAATGAATTTTTTGCAGTGTTGTTATTTTATTATATTTCTTAAGCTTTTGATAGGAAATTTCAACAAAACTAGCTATAAAAGTAATATCAGTAAAGACAGTCCGTTACTTATGTAAGTTAAAAGATAATGTAATAAATTTTGCGATACAGTTGGTTTTAGTAACTCTCTAGAGGCTTTTTGGTAGGAATATTATAAAAACTCGAACAACTTCGTTAGCTGGGTAATATGAACGAACACCGCTGATCTAGAACTGTTTACAAATAAGTTTAATAAATTATTTTAATTCGTATCTGTTTTTTGCAACAAAGCGCTATTGTCTTAACGTTCTTTGAGTTTTATTGGCCACAATTCTGTGCTAGATCAATCTTGATTTTCAAACCCTTCTTGCAGCATGTGGATTCCAGTTCATGACAACAATCGCCATCTTTACTTCCTCAGGTGAATTTTCCATTTGATTGGACTTTGATTTGTTCTATGCCAGAGCGCAATTAATTTTATTGGTTATAATTTTTCTCTATTTATTTATTGAAACATATTGTATACAAAATTTTATTTGAAATGTTCGCCTTTGGTCATTACGCATGCACGTAACCTATAATCAGTCTACCTTGAACAACCTAAATGTTAACTTTTCTGGCAACCATGTCGCTAATACGATCCACAGTTTGTTATTCAGAGATTTCAGATCAGTGCTGCCAGATGATTATTCTTCAGAACAAATAAAAGCTGCCAAATTTCGGCGCCGGAATTCGCGCCTTTTGCTCCACACTTAGAAAACACTATAGCAGCGATGTCATTACCAGTATCTGATTAACTCCATGGTTAAAGCTCGCACAATGTGAAACTGCCGTTATTAACTAACGCTATAAAGTTTAACTTTCATAAACCAGGGTATGTTCAATTTACTTTTTATAAATTGCTCAATATTGTAACAGCATCTATGGCCTACCAAGTATGAATACGTAGGCGTTCATTTTGTTCTTTAGGAATTCACAATTAAGGGTTTCCAAAATTGAGGTATAATTTTAATTTTAATAAAACAGAGACTTTTTTCGATATTAAGAATATATTTTTTTCAGTTTATTACAAATAGGTTCCAGTTAAAAATGAAAAATTATGTCAGTCAAGTGACCCCCCTACTGGCTCGGCAGGCTCTCAAACATTAGGCTTCAAAAGATTCATTGTTTGTGTTAGTGTGTGACAGGTGGCACCATCCTGTTGAAACTACATATTCTCTACGTCTAAAACATAAATTTTATGCCACAAATAGCTGCAGATCCTCTCCCTGTAGCGATTTACATTGACCATAATCGCATTTTCATTTTCAAAAAATATGGTCCGATGATTCCTCCGGACCACAAACCACACCAATTTCCCAATTACATCTTGAAAAGTTTTGCCATATAAAAAATGTTTTAATAATAAAAACACATTGTTCCTCCGTGTAACGTTCCGTATTAACTAATCTGAATCTGAAAATAAAAATTTAGAATAAAAATTGCAGGCAAAAGAAGAAAAAAATGGCAGCAAAGTTAAAATGATATTTCAATTTTGGACACGCTTTATTATGCACTACGGCAGAATTATTCGATATAAGCTTCATAAAAATTAGACGTTCTGTGATATGCTTCTTCTAATAAAAATTTTGAATAATGATGTTAGATCGGATCATTTGACAACTAACTCCCATGCAATCAATCTACCATAATTTCTTGTATGTCTTCATTTAATTTTTACAATACTTTTGACATAACCCTCGTATTGTTTTGTTTTATATTATTATACAGGGTGTCCACCGAAAAGGTATACTACTTTGTTTTGCCACCATTTTGGTAAACATTAGTTTTGGCGGTTCATATTTGGCAGTCGTGAAGTAGAGATGTAGCAGATTTTTTACAGAAATATATTCAGTAAACCAACGTGTTTTAATCGTTAAAACATTTTATCAAAATCAATCATCGATTTTCATGAAAAAATCATAATGAGTGACGAGGTACATTTTCATTAGAATGGTTATGTGAACAAACAGAAAAGTCGGTTCTGGCCAATGGAAAATCCTCAAATTATACATCAGTCACCTATGCATCCACTAAAAGTGACAGTCTGGTGTGTAATTTGGTCAGGAGGAATCATTGGACCTTACTTCTTTGAAACTAAAAATGGCGTAACGGTAACTGTCAATCGTGATATGATCGATAACTTTTTGACGCCACAAGTGCACACTTTGGGCATGAATTATATGTGGTTTCAACAAGACGGTGCCACATCGCATACAGCCAGGATTACAATGGAATTACTGCGAGACCTCTTTCTACAACAAGTTATTTCAAGGAATGGTGATGTTGATCGGTCGCCTGAATTGACTGCTCCGGACTTCTTTTTGTGGGGATATCTGAAAAGCAGGGTTCATGTAAACAAACCACAAACGCAGGAGCAACTCAAACAAAATATTTGTGATGAAATTAATGAAACAATGTGTGGGAATGTAATGAAAAATTTGCTCAAAAGTGCTCGCCTTTGTGAGGCTAACAGAGGCAGGCATTTATCTGATATTTTATTCCATACATAATTGCCGTCATTAAATAAAACATTTATCAATATAAGATCCATTCTCTTTCATATAATCAAAAATTATAAACAAACAAAGTAGTATACCCTTCCCTGTACATGTGATATTTTTTTTTAGACAATTTAAATTGAATTTAATTTAATTAAAAGAATATGTAAATTTTGTATGTCCATTCCTTTTTTTTTAATCCATTCTTATAGTAGTAATTTTCTGTACTTCTAATATTTCAATATGTTACACATAAAAATAAGAAAAAGAAGAAAAACTTGAAAATTTAACAAAACAAAAAAAGCGTATTGAGGCAATAACTTAAAAAATAAGTTTTAATTAAAATTTTTGCATAAGAAAAACTCAAATAAGACAAAATGAGTGAACGACCAAAGGAACTATAAAAAGAATGAATAAGAGAAAAAGAAAAAAACAAAAACATAAAGAGACATAAAACATGAAAACATGATTTAAGCATCTTTTAGAAACCATAAAAACCATTTATAAACTCGAGAAAACAATGTTAGTTAGAAGACAGGTCAAGTCTTGGTGGTACTGATTGCCTCAGAAAATCAGCTGCCCACTTTAAATGAAAAACCCAAAGAATTATGCATTTACCAATAGTCTTATTTAAGCTCTATATGTTGTTGAGTTTTAACCTTTTTAAAACGTTTGAGTTCTATTTAATTGCGATGCATAAAATAAAATAACACCTATGTTGTTGTTTTACTTTATGCACTTATATATTTAACTTCCACTTATACAATTCTAGCTATACAGCTTATTTATAACTTTACTTTATGACTGCAAGACTATAATTGAACTAACAATACATCAGACACCGCCTTTTATGTACAATTTATATTACTTCCGAATCTTCTTGTTCTTCCTACAACATTCGAATTATTTCCGTTAATTTCAAATGCAACACCCAAAGATGGTCCAATTGGCAATGCTGCCAAATACACAAATAAGTACGGCATTGTCAGGGCGACACATTAACAACTCTGACACAACCCGACAGACTAAAGGCCCTGATGTGCAATATCCATTTTTTTAGGCATTGTTTATTTTATTTAATATTCAGACATGTGTGTTTCTGTTTTATTTATAATTCCTCAAAATAATTGGATTCTTTAAGGTGCTCAAAGGAGGTGCCTATTCTAGTAATGACCTCCTTGTTTCGTCTAAGTTTTTTACCGCCTAGCCTTTTTTTCAAATTTGAAAACAGCAAATAGTGACAATGAGCTATATCTGAACATTATGCTGGATAAGGTAACAGTTCGTAGTTTAAATTATTGTACAGTGCATTGTTTTGGCAAAAGATTACATTTTCATCGCTAAATAAGCTTGTTTTTGTTTAAAATCAATATCAAATTGCCCAATAGCTCTGAATAAATTTCGATGGAAATCGTTTTACCTTTTTCAGGCTATCGGTGTAAATCACACTGAGTGCATTCAAAAATTATGGAAGTACACTGTTTTGACTGTTTTGACTGTGATCTCAGAGTTACGAAACGGCACAAAACATGTTCAGATGGAGCTTCGCAAAATACTCCTTTGATTATGCGGTTTTCAAATCCATATATTTATGAGAAATGTGATGTACCTGCTGGATTGAAATTCATAAAGTCTTAGCGACCTAAGGCACTCATTCCCACTATCAGTTTTCGTTGACGGGTTACCCAATGGGACTATACCTGAGCAGTAAAAGTGGATAGGATCGCCAAAGCAGTTTGATGGTTGTGCGGTCTTCAGAGACGAGTCCAAGATAGAGATGGACACTGGAGCGGTGGTTTATATTCCGGATAGGAATATACGATTACACTAGTCTACAAAAAAATTTCTCGCTTTTAAAAAAAACTATATGAAATATAATGATTTTAATGCACTGAATTCAAATCAGTTTTTAGTTTTTTTCCATCGGGCTCAAATTTTTTTTTTATAGGCTTGGCAAATTTTTCGCTAAAATATGGTAGTTACGTCAATATATTTCATCATAACTTGAAAACGACTTGACCGATTTTAATGCAACAAGTACCACTAAACGTTTAGGAGCAAAACTTCCTATAAATCATCTGAATCATCTTAAATAGTACTGCAGTGTGGGCGAATGCAACGATTTATGTCGACTGCTAGGCAGCACTGAATGCTCTGATGGAACATGCGGGGACGTCTGGGCTGGTTAGTGGCTGTAGGACGGCCCGTAGGCCGTATCATGTCTTGGATTTTATTGATTATTTTTTGGATTAATATGGCAATAGAGAGTAGTTAGCTGAAAGTAACTGCAATAGAAATACAAAAAGTCACGGAATTTTTAAACTGCTTCCATATTCAGGCTAAGCCGACTGTAGCATATTTACGTCTTAAACACTGCTCTACAATAAATGGTTGCTGATGTTCCTTAATTTTTTTTTAACCGATCGATTTGTAATAATTTTTCTAAATGAATAAAGTACGTCAATATAAACCTTGTAACCCAATTGCAGTTCGAAGATAACTTGATGAAATAAAAAAAATAAATTTATGTAGCCTAGGGATAATGTCTATTTGTTAAAATCGGTTAATTTTTTGAATAACTCCAATATATATGACGGATTGTAAACTATTTCCGTAAAAGTTATGAATGCATTTTTGTTTAGCAGGTGAACATTTGGTTCTAGAATCGTTTGAAAACTATTAGTAAATTTTTAAGCTACTGCTGAGCGAAAATTTTCTGTTATCAAATAGATATTTCTAGAGAAACCCTTGCTTGAAGTCTTTGTGTTGTATACCTGCAAAAAGTAATTCTCATATGAAAAGTGTAAAGCAATGCACCTATTTTATATAGGGAAACCCATCATAAAAGTGTGCGTATAAGGCATAGCCAGTGACCGTAGACCTTTCCAATGCATGTATTGACTTATAGATCGGTTTAGCGGTTCTAGTTTTATAAAATGACAAATAGGAAACTTGTTTTTATATATGTATTGATAAGACCACATCTATAAATAGCTTTTACTTGATGTGCTTTATACAGTACCGGCTTATCCAATCTCTCCCGATTTTTGGCTGATGTAAATACATAATGAGGCTTTAACTGGTACCGTTCTCCACATATACAAAATTCAATAGTAAGTATGAATGGAAAGAGCCACGTTCACTTATCCATTCTCGTCAAGTTATTGACCGCTGATGTTCTCTGTGCATGAAGTTGTTTAAACCAAATTTAAAAGTTTCTACTATTACCGATCTCAAGATATACAAAAATCAATAGTTACTATGTATAGGAGATGCCGCGCCCATTTATCTAATTTCGCCCACTTTTAAACTGATTAAATTGATGATTTGTATTAACCACCACATCATTTAGACCGAATTTAGAAACTTTAATTCCAACCGTTCTCTAGATACACAAAAATCAATATCTGAAATATCCTGTATGTATGGTGGTTCTCGCGTTATTAAATGCCGAACATAGCACAAGATAATTTTATATAGTATATATGTAGATGTATTTAATTGTATTCAAATTAATTTTGCCTTATTACTCACAGGTTTCAGCACTTCATTTACCACAAATAATTTTAAACATCTTTTATATAAGAAAGTCTTTCTACTAGAAACAAAAGTAATTGTTTGAAATTGGTGTCGAATATATTATACCTAGTTTTGATCAATATCGTAATCAATTTAATTTTTTGAGCGTATTTTAAAAACATTCTTAATGATGTATTTAAATTTTTAAATAAAAGTCTTTGAACACACTGACAGAGCTACTTAGACTTATTGGCAAGTCTTAGAAGCCAATGTTTACACTTCCTTGGCAAATCAACACCAAGAGCTTTACCCAGACTTTGCATAAAGTGTGTACTATTTGGTAAAAAAAAACGAAAAAAACATGAATCGATAAATATTTGTTTTTGCCTTTTTCCTTCTTTTTAGTCCTTTTTTCTTCTCTTTTAAGATAACATACATTTAAGAAAAAAATAAGGAGAAAAAGTAAGAAACATAATTTTCATTTGTTTACAAAATACCAACAAATACCGGAAGAGCCATTGTCATCTATTCAATATTTCGATTTAGACGTAAAGCACATATATAGCGAGAGGACAACATTAGGATATAATAACAACAATAGCAAAAACAATATGGCTTAGAAAATAAAAGCACGTATAAAACGAAAAAAAGGCAAAAACACAATGAAAACTACAACGACAATAACATTTGAGTCCTACTCTTACGACGACCATATTTTTTATTTTCTTTGCATCGAATACTATAAATCACAGTTGAAACTGAATGTCAATAGAATGTGTCAATGTGTGCATAAAAATATGTTTATGTATATTAGCTTTTATGTGTGGTTGTCTTGATTGTGTTAGTCAGTTGGGGAATATAACCCAATTGACAGAAAAATAAGAAATAGACTAGGATGATACAGTATGATCAAATTCTTTACAAAAGCTTGGTAAGAGAAAAGCCGGCCTAGGTTGAACGCAATCACAACTTAATTTGATTTTGTTAGTTCTATTCGACCACATTTACAAAAGAGCAATACAGCTTTAAACACCTTATACACTTTCGTTCTCTTAAAGAACAATTTAATTTTGGGCCTTTTTTCTACCAATATGTTGGCATTATTTATGTTGGTAAGATCACGATGGAAGCTTGAAGCCTTAATGGAAATTGTCAAAAATTGCTTTGTTTTCGATGATATATATTTTATGTTAAAATAATGTTTAATTATAATTAAATTTATATTCGAGTAGTAAGTAGTATTCGACAAATGAAGGGCGATCCAAAAATTTGTGCCATTTATCGTGAAATCAGTCTTCTACTCATCCCTTATAAAATTGTATTCACCGTAATGTATAAGCTACTAAAACCTATATTCACATTATGTCAAATCCCGAAGAAAACCCAGGAGAAACAGATCGATACATACCGTCGGTTACTGAGCTGCCGTTAATAGTTCTATGCGGAGAAAATTGTACAAGGCTATGTCTGCAAAAAACACTTTGGATATAGAACACAAGTTGGGAATGATATTCAATATTCCTAAAAAAGCAACTTAACAGACTGCGAGAAGGATAACACTGCTCTTCATGGTAAATAAAAATTTTAAAAGGCACTGCAAACAGATATTCGCAGCGAACAAGTAGGTCAAAGCAAGTCCTGCATCGATCAACTAAATAGTTTTAAATAGTAAGGGAACAGTCATAAGAATGGCAGTCACCGTTACACCTAACTTTCGGCAATGATATGCTGAAATCTGAAGTGCAAAGGCGTATCTAACCCAATACAACTAAGTACTTCAATTGCTTAAAAAGGACCTGGTAAGCAAACAAATAAAAATAAGAAAAAATGAAAGACAAGTATGTCGCATATCACCACTATTGTTTAACTTGGCTATATATAATGTAATGAGACACACAACCTCGACACGCAGAGTCATTAGGTGGGGACTGAGCGGTCGCTAAGAGGATCTAGACTATGCAGACAACAACTGCTTACTGGTCCGATATGCATTGAAAATTAGACGATCCGGCAGAGGAAGCCGAGCGATACGGTCTTAGACTGAGCTTCTCGAAATCTAGGATTATGAGAACAATCACCACAAATTTCCCACCACTAACCAATATACCAAGGTAGACTCCCTCCCTCGGCTACTTCAACAATATAATTACAGTTTCAGGTGGATCCCACGAATATGTTCTAAACAGAGTCAATAAAGCGAGACAAGCTTATGGGCAGCTAAACTCATTATGTATATCGCATTATCTCCATACACGCACAAAATGTAATGAGTTCAACAGCTGTGTGAAATCTGTGCTTTTGTATGGTTGCGTATTAATACAACCGCAAGTCGTGATATACATAAACGCCCTAAAAGTATTGTTACGAAAATAAAAATACAACACTGCATTGTGGCATTTTGGTATATTTTGTGTAAAAGTGTTGTATAAACGAATATTAAGTTGTTGTAAACTGTATAAAAGTTATTGTGTAGTAAATAAAAATATAACAGTAAAACAACAAAATAAAACGGTGTTTATTTTATTTTAACGCAATTTAAACGAACTCAAACGTTTAACGTAACAGTATTAAGAAATCAATGCCTACGAAAAATCCTAAAAATACCACTATAGCTGTTGAAATAAAGCACGCTGCGCAGGCCACTAGACGAATAACTAGAAATGCTATCGACTGGAATCCTCAAGGTAGCTAAAGGAGAAGTGGCGCGCCCAAGCCATACTGGGCGTCGGCAACTTGACAATGAAGTAGTCCAAATGAATAAATCGTGTTATAAGCAAATTTTACTGGCCTTGAACGAAGTCGGGTGGAATACATTTGTTGAAAATCTATGTTCCTTGTAGGAAAAGATATGTAATAAAAATATCATACTTATATAATACTCGTATATGAATAATCATAATTTAAAAAAGAAAAACTAACGGTAAAATTAAAAGGCTTAGAAACTTTTTACATTTATGTAAAAACGTAGCAAAAACACAAAAATTTTAGATCACTTGAATACGTTAATTAGAAATAAAATCACTTTGCTTTGAACATTATTAATTTTTTGTGTTTGTAAGTTATTGTTTTATTCAAAATAAGACGCAGTCAACGATTAAGTGAAGAAGTAACTTTATTAGAGAGCAGTCCGTTTATGAGAAGATATGAGAACTATCATAAGTGCTGCCTCCAATTCTTGTGATTCTCCTGTCAAAATTAAGCAAAATGTAGGTATTAATGCTAGCCTTTCCACCATACAGCTAATTATTATATAATTATTATTTCCACGATTTGCATAAGGAAGAACGTTACCTTAGTCGTCTGCAT
>JAKWBJ010000199.1:0-47500 GCA_023159175.1 Wohlfahrtia magnifica | reverse complement strand
TTTTCTTTTATTTTTTTTTCCTAAATTTTCTTTCTTTAAAAAACAAATTCACGCTAATTGGCAAAAGTTCAACTTTTAAGTACAGTCGCAACTTTTATCATGTTTTTCTGTGTCAAAAGTTAATAAAGAAAAGAAAATCACAAATTTTCCTTCATTATATCTAACTTTGAAAAGAAACTAAAATTTGCAAATTTGCGTAATAAAGTTAAATTTATTTCAAATGAAATAGAAAAATTCCTACAGTGACACAAAAAATGAATGGTTAATTATATTCAATATTATAAGATAATTAGATTTTTTAGTAACAGATTAAACAAACACGGGAGTCAATATAAAACTATATGATACCCTACATACACCATAACGTAGCAATATGACTATTTAAAAAGTAATCACAGTCTTTGATATTGCCCACTTATGAATTTATTCAACCTTCTGAACGCTAATACCAATTTTAAACCGATATTTACCAAACCTAGCTCAATGAAACAATACTAAAAACTGACCTAGATCTAGTTCCGTAATTAGTGGCTTTTAGCCAACTGTCCAATTAGAAGTTCTGAACATTCTTAGACCTTTAGTTAAAATTTTCGATGGCGTGGATATGTGCGTAAATAAAGGATCTAATACATTTACCTTAGAATTTATTTAGGTCAATAAATGAGTCCTTCATAGTTTTTTCGATACGAAAAAAATTTTTTTTAGGAACTTATAGTCAAACACTATTAACTAAAGGTTCCGCCATCTAACGTTTTTTTTTCAACTAGTGCTTATTTCGTGAATGGTAACACTTAGCTTATGTCTGATTTGACAGATAATTAGTTTTATCTTTCCGCTGAACGAATATGGTTGTGTATATGCTTGAACAACGCTGGGAATCTGGGCCTGCGATCGACTTACAGAAGATGCCGATTTTGCCAAAAAAATCATCTTTTCAGATGAAGCTCATTTTGATCTTGGCGGGTATGTAAACAAGCAAAATTGTCGCACTTGGGGCACAGAAAACCTGCACGCATACATCGAAAAGCCGATACACCCAAGACGAGTCACTATTTGGTGCGGATTTTGGTCTAGAGGCATAATTGAGCCATTTTTCTTCGAAAATGAGCAAGGAGTGGCCGTTACAGTCGATGGCGATCGTTATCTGGCCATGTAGAACGAATTTTTGTTCACAAAAATTAAAGAGGAGAATATTAGCAACATTTGGTTTCAACAGAAAAGCGCTACGTGCCACACAGCCGATTCTACACTCGATGTTTTGCGCCATGTTTTTGAAGATCGCATTATCGGCCGCAGAGCTGATGTCGTTTGGCCACCTCGGAGCTGCGATTTGACACCGTTGGACTATTATTTGTGGAGTGCCGTCAAAGATAAATGTTACGCCAACAAGCCAGAGACAATTGACGCTTTAAAGGACAATATTCGTGAAGCCATTCGGTGAAATACAGCTGCACACAATCGATAATGTGCTTAAAAATTGGACCGATCGTGTAGGCTACAGCATGGCCAGCCGAGGCAGCCATTTGAATGAAATTATTCTCGATTATTAACCGAAAGGATTGTACTTTCAAATAAAAAAAAAAATTGAGAAAATATTCAGTAGTTTTTTTTATAGCATTCTCAAAAAAAAAAAAATTATTTGGCAGACCCTTTAGAATACTTCACTTTGTTTCAATTTCAATTTAATAGCGAAATAACAACTATTTTCAATAAAAACAAACATTAAAATCTTTGCTTTTTTTAATTCAATTTGGAAAAAAAAAATCAATAATGATTACATTTTAGTGAATAATATAATTCTAAGACTTTCATTTAAAAAGGCGTTTGAAAATTCTACATTTGCCATAAATTCACTCACCACAAACTCTCCTATATTCTGTGTGACTCGCCTGTTCTACGCTAAGTACTTCAAAGACATTTTTCTCATAAAACTTTTTTATTTTACCGCAATTCGTGTTCTTTTAAAAGCACATTTGTAATGCTGCCAGTGCTGTCTGCTTTTATAATCTGTTCATAGAAATTCAATCCAACTGTTATTTATTAAAACAAATCTAAAATTAATTGAGGACTGCCATCTCTGCACACACTTAATCACGTCTAAAACATGTTTCTGTATTAAACGAATGGAAAGGCGTTACTCCAAATCTATTTTTAATAATTCATGACCTTCAATGAAAGTAAAAGTAAAGGGTGTTTTTATTAAGGAAGTTAATTTTAATCGATCTAAAGTGCACTGTATTAGAGTGAAAGTAGCACTGATTTAATGGTTGTCTACACGAATATGATTTGATTTGACCAAATTTAACACTTTGATAGAAAGACATAAGAAACTAACTTGGACTGAAATATTTCCTGATTTGGCTAAACTCAGCAGAAATAATTCCTTAGAATTTTGGGTTAAAAATTTGTTAACAGCTTCGGAATATTATGAGCCTACTTGCATTAAATTTTTTATAGTTTTTAATCGGTTGGGTGTAGCAATTCAGATAATCTCTGTTGGAAATTGAATTTACTACTTCCACACCGGCAGTCAAGCTCACTGTATACTAACCTACTGACGTGCTCATATAGATAGAAGTTTTTGTAAAAGTTATAAGGTTAACAGCTCTTTTTGACATGTACATTTATGGATAACCGATGCTGAAATAATGGAACGAATTACAACACTTTGACCTTACCTGTGCAAAAAATAGATCTTTGCGTAGGTAGCAATTTAAGCTTAAGACTTTCTTGTCTTCAACGCTGGTAAAAGCTAGTTTTTTGTCCATCTGCTAAGGGCAATTGGTCTAAGTAAGATGAGCTGTTATTCTACATGTCTGCAACGTAGTGTCTGAAGTGTGTACGAAAGTGTAAAGTAAGTGGATCCTGCGTTAGAATCTTTTAATATTTTTTTAAAACAATATGATATAGTTTTAAGTCTTGTACATCCCCTTTAACTTTATGCAGCTACTTTTCTGATCTCACAATTTTAAGTCTCAATAAAAATTGAATTGAATTGAACTGTATTTTACGCCAGTGTCAATTCATGTGATATTGTCTGATAAGCATCGCATTGTATTCAAAAACTGGCATGAGTCCTATCCTCTTTATAAAGGTAATCTACGCTTGTCTTTCTTGATGAATTTAGCTGTAATTTATTAATCGATCCGCTTGTTAGGCTCGCAAATAAAGATTTTTAGCAGTAAAAATCTTCCAAAGAAACTTTTCATAAAACTCAAAGGATAGACCATTTGTCTTAAATATTGCTTACTAGTACTTCATTGGGTTCAAGTCATAAGTATAGCAACTTCTTAAAGAACAGATGGGCCGCAAATGCTATCAAGGCGCACATATTTTCGAAAATAACTCTTGCGAGGCAGAAGGGTGTACGAACACTTTACACGTATGGAGATGCTACAATTGACGATTTGGGACACACTGTGTTTGAATATTGACGATGTGCGAAATCGGGTCCATAACCATAGATAAAATAGCGTATCCTAATCATAGACGTGGTTAATTGGTGAGGAGGTCTGGCTTGAACTCAAGACAATTAAAGTTGTGATTTAATCAATGTAAAGCTATATCCACAGGGATAGGGAAATCACAAATAGGAAACCCTTAGAAGGATGTGTAAACACAAAATACCGAATGTGACGGCGTTCGATGATCCGAAGGGATTCCTACCTGCTAGAAAACAAAGGTCCCAATGATAGATCCTTATGGATTATATATTATAAAGATTTGCCTTCCCTCGGCAAGTAGTCTAATAGTCCTTTAGTCAACGGTTTAAGTGATAGACCTCAAAAAAGTCTAAGTTGACACTTACAGTAAGTCAACTTGTTGATTACATATTTTTAAAACAGAATATATTTTGTTGTCATTTTGTTGTTTTTTTGTTGTTTTTTTGTTTATAGTTGCCTTAAAAAATGTTTTTGATAAGTGCTATATATCTGGATAGAATAAGTTACTTTTTAAATATTTATTACAGTTACACAAGTCTAAATTATAATAAAACAAAGAAATTAATTTTCAATTCAGAAATTAATATCAATGAATGAATGGCTATGTTGGAAAAAAAATTTTACGACATTAATATTTAAATATGAGTTCAGCCATGTAGCCGCCACGTCTGGCGCATACGTTTCCAAGCCTTGTTTTGATGTCAATCTATTCATGTATAATAAAATGTCAAACCAAACTAAACAAAAAGCAACTATCAGCTGTTAAAGCGATTGTTAAATTAAACAGTGTTGCCTACTCAATATTATAAACCTCTAAAAAACACCCTATACAAGCAACACAAGTGCCTATTTTTCACATATCTATAACAAATACAATTATAAACGTAAGACAATATATTGAAAATCCGATAAACAACGAATGAGTATCTTAATAGGTAATTAATTAAGGTCAGTTGAAATCTCTATAATATGCTACTTTAAAATGGCTTATAATCCCAATTTCAGTACCTACTGAAAAAAAAAAAAAATCGGATGCCGGTGAAATATTAAATTATGAAAATGAAGTTGCCTCAGGCCAAATAGAGTTGATATATGTACTTGTATTAAGAAAATGGAATCAATTTATTACGAATTAAGTATTTCTATTTTATATTTAAAATCCACTCTTTAGTTACAAATTTCGTTGGAAATATTTGTCTGTTTAAAATTTATATTGAAACCGACAGTAATATGGACCAATAACTCCACCGACACACCACACAGTAATTTTCTGTGGATATTATAGTTTTTCGACAAAAACGTAGGGATTATACTCACTCCAAGTGCGACAATTCTGCTTATTTGCGTACCTATTCAACCAAAAATGGGCTTAATCGGAAAACAAAAAAAAAAAAAACCATTATGACAAATAGAATTATTACTTTGATAAAAATTTAAATTTTTCCAAGCAGCTATCAGCTGTTTAATAGGTTGTAAAATAAAGCAGTGTTGCCAACTCAAAAAATTCAAAAAATTAGTTGACTTTAAAACACTTTACATGTTCGATTGGGCTTATTATACCTGGGGATTATTTATATCCTTGCCTTATGGCAAAGGGCTCAAAGATCTTAGCAAAACATTAGCGCAAAAATACGTAGTGGAGTATATGCCAAAATCTATTAAGGCTATAATTAAAGCAAAATAATATCATATTAAATATTAATAATTAAGACATTTCAAAGTCAACTAATTGTTGGAGGATTTTGACCCATCGCTGGCTGTTTTGACTCATGGATAACTTGATTTTTTTCTTTGTCTTCCTTTTGATAATTAACAATAGAATTTGTTATTCATCGAAATTGACATCAATTTTTATTATTATTAATTTTTTCTAATTGTTGAAAATACCACCGTGATCAAAAAGTTCCCGGAATTTATTCAGAAAATTAAAAATACAAGTTAATTCATCTAAATCTATATTGTCCCCTTCAAAATAATCCCCATCGACTGCAACACTTCTGCCATCGCTTGATCCAATCCTCGAAGTATTTTCTAATTCGGTTTTCGATATGTCCATCAGTGCTTCCAGCAATTTTTCCAATTTTTCGTCTCGGCTGCTGAAACACGTTCCCCGTAATGGTTTTTTTAATTCGACTGCACAGAAAGATATCACAGGAAGCCAATTTAGGTGAATTCGGTGGCTATTGGATGGTATTTGTTGTACTTTTCGTGAAACAATTTCTAATAATGATGGCACTGTGCGACGGTACGTTATAATGGTGCCCACAATTCTGGTCTCTTTCGGTCAATTTCTTAACGCAAACGTCTCATACTCTTTGTTTACTGTCGGACCTTCTGGCAAAAATTCATGATGCACTACACCGTTGTAATCCATGAAAACCGTGAGCATTGCCTTATTTTTTGACTGACAACGCCATTAACTAGCCTACGTCTCGTCTCCAGTAATGATCCGTTTGATGAATGTGGGATCGGATTCAGCCTCGCAAATCATATCTTTTGCGATACCAACACGGTCTCTTTTTTGCATGAAATTGCGGTGTTTTGGCACCAACTCTGCTGCTACACGACGGAAACCCAAATCATTAACCAAAATGTCTTGAACGGATCCATAGGCAATGTTCAATTTCTCCGCTATTTTTCTGATGGTTAATTTGAGGTTATTGGCCAACATTTCTTTTACTTTATCAATGTTTTAGTAAACGACCGTTTTCTTTAGAGAAGCGTTGCCGAAACACTTTTCCAACATTTCCAACGTTCGCGCATCATTAAATCCGTTTCTTCGTTGTTGCAAATTTAAATTCATTTCTAAAATTGTAAAAAATCGCCAACAAATATAGAGATAGATGTACTCTTGGCTTTTGCAAATGTCAAGCTATGACGCTAAGACTTAACGTGAATATCAAAAACAGATGTATCAACAAAAAAAAAAAAAAAAAAACTCAAATCGTAGCGATGGGACCGCCACACGGGCGTTATTCCGGGAACTTTTTGATCAAGGTGTTATTGCGAAATTTCAAATGCTTAATTTTTTGACAAATTTTTGAATAACTCTCTAACCACAAACTGCATTAAAAGCATTTATGACTGAAGTAAATCATTTAAAATAGATTTGGCATCATTTGCGAAATAAAATTTTCCTGCACGAAAAAAACTTTAAGATGGCAATTAAAGCTTAAAGCACGTTTTTTTAAAAAAAAAAAAATTATAGAAAATTTTCCTTAATGTTTTCTTTCGCCTTTCTTTCTTAAAAAGGAAAAATCATTGTAAAGGCGACTTCTTTTAATGTTTTAAAGCCTTGACTCTCTGTCTATTACAGTTTAATCTTTGGAGTTGGGCTTCCGTTTATGGCAGGTAATAAATTTGTTTCTAAAAGGAAGAGTAAAACAATAACCAAGGGACTGCATTATGATCACTATGATGGTGATAGTGATGATGATGAACAGCACTGAAAAGTGTTTTTATTTATTTTTTTTTTATTTTTTTGTATATTTTATACGAATATAAAATGAAATCGTATAAATTGTGCAAAACGTCTCATAATAAAAATTATCGCACGTACCAGATTAAAAAAAAAGAAAAAAAACAATTGCAATGCTTTGAAATGAAATGTGAAAATGGGACTGCAGCGTAATATAATAAAATCTATACTGAAATAATAAACAGATGTTTTCTGTAGCCAAAAATGGATAAAATGATATTCAAGTGAAATTTCCTTGTCGCCTTACGATTCTTTAAGGTCGTATGTATGCAAATACAAAAGAAAATATAAAACAAAGTAAATTTTTATATTTATAAAACTTTATTAACAAAGCAAAAAGATGGGAGAGCTGTTATTTATTTACGAGAGGTTATCGTGAGGGCCATGTAGGCGAAGCTAATTTTAAAAGTTATTGTACTGAAGATACAGCAGTTGTTGTTTGATTTTAAGCAAATCTTTTATTTCGTTTATATATTTTGTTGATTTTAATTCAAAGTCCTGTTTGTGGTATAGAAGATATGTAAACTTTTTGGTGTTAAATTTATTCCAACTGAACCAAACTTGACTTGACCCTATCTCGATGGAATTTGTACAACAGCAGTTAAAGAATTCTTTCTCAGTCAACCATCAGAACTTGATCCACATATGGATGAAATTTAAATATTAAAGTTTACACAACTACTTATTATCAGTGTTTATTTTATAGACTTGTACACTGGGGTATTTCATTTTTACCAAAGACCCGTTTTTCATATGACTTTGTTTTCGCTCCGAGTCTCGGTGATATAAAAGTTATACATCTCGGATTTTTTTAGAGATTCATAACTTTAGATTGGCAAGACAACCGGCTTAACAGCTGATAGTTGCTTTTTGTTTACCTAGGTTCGACATTTCATTATAGATAGACTTCGCCGCCGTCAATTCAGTAAATGGCCTGAAGCCCAAATTGATAATGATATTGAATTACTATTCAAAATTTGTCCTCCGGTGAAGCCTTTTTTTGTTGAATGGGTACGTAAATAAATAGAATTGTCGCATTTTGAGCGAGTATAATCCACAAGCTTTTGTCTAAACATCATTACATCCACAAAAAATTACTGATTGGTGAACTTTATGGGCTAGCTGAGTCATTGATCCATATGTCTTGTTTTTTTTACAGTTACACATAAGTTTAAGTCATAATAAAACAAAGATATATTTTTAATATCAATGAAACGGGCTTTGTTAGATAGAAGACTTTGTGAAATTTGAAGTAAGCACAGACAGTTTTTGACCTCCACTGAAAATTTTTATAATTTGGGTTAATACCCGTCTTGTTGATCGGGTGCGATCTTTGGCAATTTAAAAAACTAAAAAAAAAAATAATAATAATATAATAATGAAATGATTGCCCGACCAACACAAACTATTTTACTTGTGTTTTTCGTGTTAAAAAAATATTTAAAAAAAATACGTTAATTTCTACAAAGTTATCTCTTTTGTTTAACAAATTAGTTTAAAATTTTTTTTTATTTACTTTTTATTTTCAACATTTTAAAAATATATTTTTTTTCATTAAAGATGGAAAAAAGCTGCTGTTATTAAATTGTAAGTAATTTTTCCAAATTTGTTTAATTTTTTTTGTTTTTAAAATTATTTTTGTTTATAATAAAATATTGCTATTATTTTATGTTAAATTATGGCCTATAAAAATGAATGGTTATTACTTTAGATTTTTCAAAATTTTCTACAACAAATTTAATGTTCTTACAAAAATAAACACCAATACCAATAACACAGTGGGAAAATTTTGTACAGTTAGTTTAAATTCATTTAAAATATTTTCCACTTTGATAAAAATTTATTACGTTATATATGAATGCTTCAAATATCAAATTAATTAAATCCATAAAACAAAAAATTTTTTGTCATTTAGTTGTGCTAATACTTACGATAAACAAAAATTGTTTTGAATATAATATACATAGTTTAGGGGCAATATGGTATTTCGACATTACAATGTAATAAAATTCCAAAAGTGTAGTTTACTGCCTTTCAGGTGAATATTATTAAATTTTAACTCTAGAGCACAAGACCGCTTTTTAGCAGACACAGGTTGTTTGCATTTTCTCTTAAATGTAATGATTCATATGTAAAAAATGATCTGTATGTAAAAACGTGTAAGCTTTACATTCCATAGATATAAAGGGTCCGTCATCTAACGTTTTTTTTCAGCTACTGCTTATTTCGTGAATGGTAACACTCAGCTCATGTCTGATTTGACAGATAATTAGTTTTATCCTTCCGCTGAACGAATATGTTTGTGTATATGCTTTAACAACGCTGGAAATCTGGGCCTGCGATCCACTTAAAGAAGATGCCGATTTTGCAAAAAAAAAAATATCTTTTCAGATGAAGCTCATTTTGAATTTGGCGGGTATGTAAACAAGCAAAATTGTCGCATTTGGGGCACAGAAAACCCGCACGCATACATTGAAAAGCCGATACACCCAAGACGAGGCACTGTTTGGTGCGGATTTTGGTCCATCGGGCCATTTTTATTCGAAAATAAGCAAGGAGTGGCCGTTACAGTCAATAAAGATTGTTATTGGGCCATGTTGAACGAATTTTTGTTCACAAAAATTGAAGAGGAGGATATTAGCAACATTTGGTTTCAACAGGACGGCGCTACGTGCCACACAGCCGAAGCTATACTCGATGTTTTGCGCCCTGTTTTTGAAGATCGCATTATCAGCCTCAGAGCTGATGTCCTTTGGCCACCTCGGAGCTGCGACTTGACACCGTTGGACTATTATTTGTGGGGTGCCGTCAAAGATAAGTGTTACGCCAACAAGCCAGAGACAATTGACGTTTTAGAGGGCAATATTCGTGAAATACAGCTGCACACAATCGATAATGTGCTTAAAAATTGGACCGATCGTGTAGGCTACTGCATGGCCAGCCGAGGCAGCCATTTGAATGAAATTATTTTCCATTATTAACCGGAAGGATTGTACTTTCAAATAAAAAAAGAAATTTGAGAAAATATTCAGTAGTTTCTTTCTTATAGCATTTTCAAAAAAAAAAAAAAATATTTGGCGGACCCTATAGTAGTGCGAAACCAAGCACGTAACACATTGAAATAAGCTTTTAAAGTCAAACAAATTTTGAAGATCGCATTATCAGCCGCAGAGCTGATGTCGTTTGGCCACCTTGGAGCTGCGATTTGATACCGTTGGACTATTATTTGTGGGGTGCCGTCAAAGATAAGTGTTACGCCAACAAGCCAGAGACAATTGACGCCTTAGAGGACAATATTCGTGAAATACAGCTGCACACAATCGATAATGTGCTTAAAAATTGGACCGATCGTGTAGGCTACTGCATGGCCAGCCGGGGCATCCATTTGAATGAAATTATTTTCCATTATTAACCGGAAGGATTTTACTTTCAAATAAAAAATGAAATTTGAGAAAATATTCAGTAGTTTTTTTTTATAGCATTTTCAAAAACAAAAACAAAATTATTTGGCGCACCCTTTAGCTATATACTACAACAACTCTGCAGTAAAGTTAAAATTGAAAAACAAGTTTTTGTTTGTTTGTGCATTTGAGAGTAAATCATGTGTATTTGTTACTCTTACGGCCATTATTATATCTTGCCTTTAAAGTTGAATTTAGTAAAAGGTAACTTTAGCTAAAGTGAACTTTAAAGTCGCCTTTAACTTTTTTTCGTTAATACAACTTAATTGTAAAATAAAGTGAACTTTTTAAAAAATATGACAGTGCCGGAGCAATAACGCTAACTTTTGCCAAATTATACAAGTTGTTTAAGAACTCAGTGGCAACGACGTGCTTTTACTGCTATGTTTGTTCATTTTGTCTTTAAAATGTATGTGTTGTGGTTTTACTTTTTTTATTTTTTTATTTTTGCGTTTTTTTGATTTATTGTATTATTATATAATTATAATTATATAAAACAAACGTGATCTGTTTTCCATTTTGATTTGAAAAACTATTAATATATACTCGTAAATGTTTATTTTTCATGTTTATATTTGAATTTGCCATAGTGAAAATAATTTATATATACGTCAAGTTCAAACATAAACTTAACTTCAAAAGGTACAGGTAGGATTATTTTTAGCTTCTTAACGCTCACTTTTACCTTATTGTATACTTATAACAATGCCTTTAGCTAAAGGCAAGTTGTACTAATGACCCTTACTCCTATAAGAAAGGTAAGACTATAGTAATGGACTTCCAATTTACTCTATTTAGTGCACAATTATTTCAGATTATGTTAATCTATACATATTGTTATTAGTCTTCTCCAGGTGTGTGATGGGCGCTCCCTCCGTCGTCTTTTTAATTTCAATATGGACCGCTGTACTTTATTGTTCTAGGTCAGAATTAGATATAGTGCATTCGCATACTATTTGCTTATTTTAAATATTTGCATTCGCATTTGCCTTCGCTAAAAATCTTGCGAACATTTGAAACGAACACTTAATAAAATCTGTCGATTTATTTTGACAAAAAATTATAATAACAAACGTTAAAAACAAGAAAATGATTTATAGCAAATATCAAATACACACACGCACACACATAACAGGTGATATATTTGCTATTTAATGCGTGACATGTACTAATGTCAAAAATTCTCAAAAAGGTTTGCATTTCCCCATGAATAGACTAACAGACAAACAACGCTTGCAAATCATTGAATTTTATTATCAAAATTCGTGCTGTGTAGGAAATGTGTTTCGTAAATTAAGTTCATTTTATAGAAGGAGTTAAATTGTGGGTTAATGAATACGTCAACGAACAGAATTGCTGAAATTGGTGTGAAGAGCAGCCAGAGGAAGTGTGGCAATATATCCAGTTAATAGAGAAAGATGCCGTGTCATGATTACCAGCAATTTCTTGTCCATAATAGCGTCACTATGTGCCATTAGCGGTACGCTAGCAACTGATAATAATAATAATAGAAGAATTGGTCTTGGTAGACGTGTGGTTTCAACAAGAGCCACTTGTTAAACGGCACGCGATACTATTACCCTATTGAAAGGAGAGTGTGATAAGCAATTAATCTCACGTTATGTATCAGTCCATTGGCATCCAAGATTTGAGCTCACTAGACAATTTTTTGCTAGACTACGAACAGGGACAAGTCAGCCACAGTTTTAGTCTTGACCTAATGCTACGGCGTAGCCATGCGCAATATTTAAATGAAATAATCTTTCAAAGGAATGACTGGCATGCAAATTGCTCGAAACAAATATTTCATTCACTTTGGCAAATATTCTGTTGTTTATTATTTCGTCATTAATACAGAGCCTTTCAGAATTTGCTATGCTTAGCAGCAAAGTTTGGTCTTTTGATGTTAATCTTCGATAATGTGTACAAATCGGCAAGGGCCTAGGAATGATGGCAGATGTCGTCAGCAGTACTCAGATCTTCCAATATGCCTTGTAGTCTCCGTATTATACCTTATCTCTGCATAGTCGCACTTGAACTACTTAATCCAGAAATAACTGTGTCCTTTGACAATTTAAGCTTAAGATTAAATCGTTTCATAAGCTCAAGAATTTCTCAAAATGTGCTTTAACTTTTTCACGCTATTTGACGTAATAATCAAATAACATAGATGGCGTTATTATTATTGCATTCACCTCTTTTTCAGTTCGTGCTGACCTTCAAAAGACAGCTGTTAAAATTTCATGGTATTCTATTAATTAGTTTGTGAGTTATTGTGCTAAGAGTGACGCAATTTGTGTTATTTTCAGAACAATCGATCAAAAACTATTTCGTGTTTTAATTCTACACTGCTTCTTGATGGGAAAAAAACACCGTTCAAGCGAATCAATGGCTTGAAAAGTGTTATGGGGAATCCGCTCCATCAAAAACAACAACAAAACGTTGATCTGCTGACTTCAAACTTGTACGTAAAGACACCGATAATGCAGACTGCAGTGAACGTCTAAATAAGCCGATAACACCAGACAAAATCAACAAAATCCGCAAAATCGTTTTGAATGAAGTTGCGTGAGTTAGCTGATCTTGTAAAGATATTAAAAAAAACGTGTTGGCTTTATATGACTATGAGAAAGATCTGTTCAAAGTGGCGCATTTGCTCACTGTTGGCAAAATTACATGAATTGAACTTCGAATTGCTTCCACATCCACGTCATTCGCTAGAAATGGTTACCAGCGACTATTGGCTGCTCGTAGACCTCCAAATAATGCTCGCCGGTAAAAAATTTCGCACGAATGAAGACGTTATCGCTGAAACTGAGGCCTATTTTGAGGCAAAAGATAAATCGTTCTACAAAAGTGGTATTGAATGAGATGATAGCATGGAGATTACGTTGATGAAAAAAGCTAATTTTTATATTTAAAAAAGCGTTTTCTTTGTAAGGTCCTGGACTTTTCGGCCCATGTTTTATATCAGCAATTGTTAAAGTGTTTGCACCATAAACAAATAAAAGCATTTTCGGGTAATCATGGCAAGCAGTTATCGGCAGCGTTTAGCTAAGCATGTTGAATTTTTTTATTGTGATTGCACCTTTAGAGGATAACACAAAAGGCTTAAGAAGTGCTTTTGGGATTGAACAACTCATGGACGCAGGAGTACCTATCCAATGTGGTGTTACTTTGTATAAGACAAATTAGTCATTGCTCAATAAATAAATATCATCCAAACAGTTCTCTTACATTTACATTCTAAAAGTGGTTTTCTCACAGTCCGCGATAATTATTAACTAGAACATTGTTGTTTTATGGTTTGTTTTTTATCAATTATTCTTTATTAACATGCATTTGCTCAAGTGCATTAAAAGAATGAAAATGACGTGTTTATACGTCAAAAATAATACATAGCATAAGTATATATGCTACATGAGCCTAATTTTAAACGCCGTTACTGTATTAATTTTAACTTTTATTTTGAAAAATTTGTTTTTATTTGTTTTCAACAACAAATCGAATTACATTTATATGAAAATGTAAATAAATAATATTTTTGATTTATTTTTGATTTTTTATTATTTTCTACTGCGAATGAGAAAAAATTAAGAACAAAAAACAAAATCATTATTGGGACACCTTTTGTATTAAATATTAAATTGAACTGCTGTTCAATGCAAAAAATTCAATCCAAAACGGATATGAACAGTGTTTTGTGTCGATTTCAATGAAAATAAAAACTAAAAACAAATTAAAATAAAAATTGGTCAAATATACTAAATAGCAAACATGAAAAATAAATAAAAATATTAAAAAAAAAACATATTAATAATATTCTATATATTATTGGCCAAAAGCCAAATAAGATTATGATGTCAGATATAATTGTGAATTTGAGTACTACATACGGTATTATGCTAAAGCGTTTAATAAATACAATTTGCATTATAAGTAAATAATGTAACATTATTAGCCAAATATAAAATTGAGTTGCTTATTTTTCCTTTAATGAAAGGCAAAACTCAAAATTTTTAAGTGCAAGCATCGTACTTTAATCCAGTAATGATATGTAATAGTGTGTTCGAAAGTCGTTGTATATAAGCTGATACTAATTTGATATATTTTATATTTATTTATCGGTAAAATTTTAAAGGCAAACAAACAAAGCAGATTTTTCCAATGGTCGTATGTTTATTGTTAAAATTAATAACCAATTGCATTTAAGGACAGGGAAAACACCATTTTTTTTTGTTTTACTTATAAGATTCATTAATTGCATTTTCTGGAGGTTAAAGAATTCAAACGGGGAAAAATTATTTTCAATAATAAAAACTTAATTTTGTTTTATAGTTCTGGTCTTTTAATTTTCATTGTAAAAATTCATTTAATTACACAAAATCTGTTTTTTTTTTAATTTTGAAAATATACTTTTTTTGCATGGACTTAAAACAATTCTGAATTTGCCATTACAATATTATTGTTAAAAATTCTTTAATTTAAAAATAAATTTTGCCCGCCGGGCTTAAAACTTACTTAGAAGTTTAACAATTTAGAAGCCAACATCAACAATTAAGAGTTAAAAAAACACAAAAATTATCAAGTAATTCCCACAGCAGACAGCTAGAGTTGCAAAACCAAAATAAAAATTAAACTTTTCAACAAGTTGTTGCTGTGGTCAAAAGCAGAAAAAAAGAAATAAAGTTAACAGTAAAAAATAATATGAAAATATTAATTTATCAAACGTGGCTAAGGGGTATCCTACACCACAATACTTATTACCTCTATTCATGCATCCAGGCTTAATTTGTATCAACCAGTTCTACGCGTAATTAAGACTTAACTCGAAATAATACTAGAATAGATAAAGATGAGTCATAAGATTAACGTACTTATCGTCTGCGTTATATACGAAGCATCGCGACCCCACGAAGCCTCTACTATAAGTGACACATGTGTGTGTGGCATATTTTTAAGGTGGACCGTTTGCAGTCGAATTGATTTCTGTGGCAGACAAGAAATTTGCATTTTAGGGTGAATAAAATACTTATGTATATATTTGAGTCTGATGGACTCAGGGTTGGCAAAGACCCGGGTTTAAAAAAAATATCCCAGCCCATCGTGTCTAATTGGTTTTTTTTTAATAGGTTTTTTTGGGATTTATTGGGTCTTGTAACTGCTTACAAATTTCGTTTAACTCGACAATGTTTTTCGTTTGTTAGTATAAGTTTATAATGCAATCTTGCATTCTTAGTGGGATCAAGGCGGCATTGTCTACTATATGCTGCCTAAATCCGGTATTCAGAGCAGATTGCAATAGGTTCGGTTGAACCATGCATTATAAGAAAAATATCCAGAATATAAAGACAGACATACAGACAGACATATAAAGTTTTCCTTTTGCATGACAACGCTTGGTGTCTCGTCGCAAGGTTGCCAAACAATTTTTAGAAAATATCAAATTCTTAAAACATAGCTCCTTCTGACTATTGGCTTTCGATGGATGCAATATCTATTACAATAGTATGTCACCGAATCACTTCTTTTGAAAAAACATAAAATCGGCTTCAAAGTGGATCGCCCCAAAAAACGAGAAGTTTTTCTAAGACGAGATTTGGACATTAGCTCAGATATTAGGGAAAGATGTAAGCCAGTGATTCGATAATTCTTTATATTGATAAAATTGTTAATTCATTATTATTATTATTCATTTTTGTGTTTAAAACAGGGGCCTAATTAATCTGTACACCCAAGCCGTAAATTTAAAATTTTGTTGTTGTAAATAAACTACAAAAACCTTTAAATAAAAAAACCCACCTGGTTTTTTTAAATATAAAACCCAACAAAACCCAGGTGGGTTTAATACGTAATATCAGTAGGTATTTAAGGTCACTTAAATATGTACCGATTTAACCAAATTGCTTATGATGACATATAAAGCATATGTAAGTGTAGGTGACACAATGCGCAATGAATGTATTAAACCAAAACTTAAGTCCGTTCACAGTAAACTTCAATTGATAAAAAAAATTATTATCTGGTGATTAAATGTAATGTTAAATTGATTCCCTCATATGAGTTATTTGCATTAAAATAACAAGATATGTATCTTAAAAAATGATACGATGAAACGGGACCACTATTTTATAGAAAAATGTATGTTTTTTTATTATTCATTCCTTTAAAGTATAATAAAATTTTAAGAAACGCTGACATAAAAGGAAATGTTTGCATAAAATGTTTCTAAAAAATAATGTTTACGTTTTTTCGCCAAATATTTGACAACACAGTGCAAAAGTGGGTGGAGGACTCTTATACCCTGCAAACATATGCTGCTATATATGCTATATATTTCTGAATAATAAAATATTCAGAAAATAATATGTTACAAAATAAAAAACATTTCAAAATAAATTTAAATGTAAATTGTTTTACAAATAATTTCGTAATAGGAAAATGTAAAATATTCTCTCATATGTTATAAACAAACTAAGAAGAGTAGAAAAACAATTATTAGGTGCTAAACAGTTGAACACAAAATATTGTAAATGAAATAAGGATGAGATCATCATCATAATCATCATCACTGGCAGCAATAGAATATTTAATTTAACCAAAATGTGTAATAAATTTGATTACTGATCTATACAAATACATCGACAATGGAAACAGCAACATTATGGCACTACTAAGGTGACAATAAAAAAATAAAAGCAAACATTTAAGGAAAAACTAATTAATTTTTCATAACATTAATTGCTTTTATTTACAATATTTTACTTACAGAACACAAGATTGTTGTAAAATAAATTTAAACAAAAAGTGAAATACTTACGTGATCTCGGCTCATTTACAATGATGAAGATCTCCATTCGTACGATTTACAAACTTGTTTTCAGCTGATCGGAGTTATAGTTGCTGTGGTTGTTTTTTGCTTTTATTTTGCTAAAGTAGAAATTAATTCGAAAATCGAATTCACGCATATTATATGGAAAAAGGAAAAAAAAAATTAAACAAAATCTTTACGCCGGAATTTATGGGAGTTTTTAACGCAAAGAAATAAGAAAAACAAAAATTAAAATACAAAAACAAAACAAGATTCACGACAACGACAACAAAAAAAGGAAGTATACCGAAAAAATGTTTTTTTTTGCAGCACAAAAATGATGACGTTCTTTTGTAACGATGATAACAGTGGAGATCAAAATTGAATGCATATTCTTTTAATCACAGTAGCACATAATAGGAGTCAAGTTTGTAACTACTGTTTTCGCTTAGGAATGCTTTACCATAGCTCCAACTTTTTTTGTAGCTCCGGCATTGGTTAGAAAAAATTTCATACCGCAAATACTCATAAACAGTCGCTGACTAATGCTATGCGTTGATGCCGCTGTTGATAATTGCCAGATGGTCTGTCCTAGGATTGAACTAGGATTGTTGTAAGATATTCGGTATAAAATGTGGACTTAGTTTTAACATTGTTAAATAAGTGCTTTGTTAAATAGATGCAGTGAACACTATACTGCATATAATGGCTTTCATATAATGACTATTCCTACCTGCAATGCAGCGAGACTTAATTCATGTGAATATTGAAGATTGGAAACATATAACCACGAGACGGTTTTGAGCCTACTGTCGCCAATTATCTGACTATATACTCTACATAGGGCTTTTAATAAAGCCATACGTTATACCCCCGTATATTTACTACGGTGTTTGATCTGGTATTTTCTGTGAAGAGCTTATAAACAGATGTCTCTTACCGTCTTCTAAATGACTATTATGTTCTTCAGGCTAAAATATTCTCAGTAAAGGCAGCCTATAGGCTACTATATGACCGCAATATTTGTGGCATTATTTGAATTTTTGTCGATAGCCCGGCAGAGCTTCTCATCAACTTCGTACTACTATATCTCTGTGGGCCAAATAAGGGAAAAATAAGCTGTTAATCCTTATATGACTGTCAAAAAACAAAAAACTACACATTTTGTACTACAAGGTACCAGGGTACCATCATAAACATAAATCTCAGAAAATAAAAATTTGTGTAAAAAAATTAGAAGAATTACAATTTCAAATTACAGAACTACACGTTAAACAATGTAGGCACTAAAAACAATACACGAGGGCTACTATTTATATTGCGGGAATTGGCAACACGAATTTCATTAGCTGAAATCTGGCAACACCATAATAAAGTTTATCATTTTTTGCATAAACATACTCACAATGCTTTGTTGTACAAGTGCTATTTGTTTCGTTTACAGTGAGTCAAGAAAATCAATTTGGCCAAAAAATAGAAGTTTCAAGAGAAGGTTTTCGTTGTGGATTATCTCAATAAGAATGTGCCGATGAACTCAGTTCGTTGTATGGCGATAAAGCACCATCGAAAACCATAGTATATCGCTGGTATAGTGAATTCAATCGTGATCGTAGTTCTTTCGCCGACGAATTCCATGAAGGTCGTCAAAAATCAGTTGTTCTGCCAAAAAATATCGATGCGGTGCATGAACTGATAATGCAAGATCGTCATGGTACATATTGTAAGATAGAGGCATCATTAGTGCAGTGCACATTAGTTCCACTTCAATATTTACGATTTTGCATGAACACTTAGTTGTAAAACAATTTGTTCCCGTTGGATACCTCATAATTTATCAATCGCTCAAAAAAACGCTCGCTTCGATCTGTGAAAGAAAATGATTGAACAGTTCGACCGTGGAGCTTCAAACAGCGTACACAAAATCGTGACAAGTGACGAATCATGGATATATGAGCCGGAAACTAAACAGCAATGAACCGTGTGGGAATACCAAGACGAGCTAAATCCAACAAATCACTATTCCGCTTGGGCAACGTAGGAAGGTCAATTCTGAGTAGTACACGATCAGAAATTCGTAAAACCAACCGCCGAAGACGAATCGTTCTCCATCATGAAAATGTGAGCTCTCACAAATTTCATCAAAGAGGTGAATTTTTGAGCAGTCAAAACATAGAATTGATGTCTACTCCTACTTACAGTCCTGATTTGGCAACCAATGACTGAAGAAGCAATTAAAGCGTTCAAAAGCCGTGTTTTGGAAGTGACTCAAGAGGAATGGAAAAACTGCTTTGATAAATGATTTCAAGGAATGCAAAAGTGTATTGATCATCAAGGGGAATGTTTTGAAAAACAATAAAGCCATTTTCATTTAAAATTATTTGTAATTATATGCTATTCCCGCAATATAAATAATACCCCTCGTATATAAGACCTTCAGAGCAGAAGAACTAAATTCAATTTTTAGTATTTTAATATAAGCTGGTGTTCATAAGTCAAATTGATAGCATTTAATGGATACTTATTAATTTGCCATTAATTGTCGCTATTAATTCGATAATTATGAAACTCGTTTATCATGTGCAAAATCTGATAAAACCGCAGCATTTCCTGATATTTGGGTTATGTTAAATGCTAATTTACGTCAAAGCTACGTTCCGGGAGTGTAGACTAAGACAGAAGTATTCTGAACTTGCGATTTTTTCAACTTTTACCTTGCATGGCCAGTATACTGTAGACTAGAAAATCAAAACTGGTATGTAAAAGAGAAAGAACGGTTTTATATCTTCTTAGCTCCTGAAGAAACTCAGGAAGAAATATTACAACCGATTATTTTTTTTTAATCGCAATTATGTATCACAAAGAAAATTCTAAGTTGAAAGCTAAAACTTGCACTTGAATTTAATAAAGATTATGCCCTGAAAAAAGTCTGAAACGAGTTTCCGATCATATACCTCCAAAACTTATCGCAATTTTTCGGTACCAAATTTAAATTCATATGAGTAAATTTGTTTTTGTAACCTTTTCTCAATATAATTTATATTAAAACACAGAATCAAGGCGTGACACTAGCATTTTTCATAGAAAAGCATAAAGGTAACCGGGTACCTTGTCGAATTGTTAAGGGTGTTGGAAGAAAGTCGACATGCTACGTCTATCTGAATTTAAATTATTCTTAAAGCTTTGAAAACGAATAAAGAATTAAAAGCTAGGAGCTCTCATGAAGTTTCAAGGACGACATAAGGGCTTAGGTTGGATAGTCTTTCATTATTTGGATTTGAGTCTCTGCGAAAAAGAACATCTATGTTCAGAAATGGTAGAAAAAGTAGCTTTAAGTGTAGTTTTCTTCTTCATGTAATAAATAATAGACTTATTTCGGCAAAAATAAAGCAAGTCAATTCAATATTCATGTCAAAAAAATAAAAATAATAATAATTTATAATTAATTGTAGCCTTAAAAATTGCACATTTGTTATGTGTATCACTGTTGTCGTATAATGATTAACATCGCCAATTAGTTTTGGAAGTTTCTGGGGTAATTTTTTTTTTGTTTTTTTTTGTTTTAGTTGTTTAATTGAAGTTGGAAAAACTTTTTCTTTACATTTGATGTAACTGAAAATTACAAATAAATTTTGTAGTTTTTTTTTCTTAAAGTACACAAAGAGTATAGCTGAGATACATATGTCGCTGTAGATACTTCATTTCCCAAACTGTATTTGTTTTGTTTTTTTTTTTTTTTTTTGTTATAAAAATTTCGAGAAAAAATAGTTTGCGGTTTTGATGATTAATAATAAATTCAGAAGCAAAATAAAATTTTGTGAAATTGAAAATTTGCTTATATTTCGAAATAACTTTTCTAGTTAGAACGCGTTTTAAACATAAATATTATAAATTATTATCTTTAATCATAGTCTTTGGCTTTATTTGTGGTGTAAAGATTTAACTTGAAATCATTTGCTTAATTTTATATATACATAAATATATATTTATTTTATTTAGATTATTTGTTAAACTTTTTTTGCGGTTGTGATGAATAATTTGTATTTTTTTAAATTGTATTAATTTTTATTTTATTTTTTGTTAAATATCTTTTATTGGTTTATATTGAAAACCAATATAATAACAAATTAAATCAGTGAAAAAAAAATTAATAATAATAAAAAGAAAAGATATTAAATAACAGCAGATGATGATTCATAGAGTTCGTTATAAAAAAAAGCAAATTTCTTGGCTTTAAACGACAACTGCAACAGCATATACAACAACAGCAGCTACAACGATCAGTTAAACAAAAAAGTTGGTTTTAAATAACGTCACCACCGCCAATACCATCAGGTATGAGTACGAGAGTATAAGTTTTGTTTTGCTTTTTTTATTTAATTATTTACATTATACAATACAACAACAACAACAGCACTAATAGCAGCAGCAGCAACACCAACAACACTTTTTTATTTATTAACAATAAAACTTATCATATCCAATGGCATTAGATTCTAATTTCGTGTATTAGCGATTTGTTAATGAAAATATTTTTATTTTTTATAGAATTTTTTCAAGTATTTTCTGGTTATTTTTTTTTATAAAAGAGAACACTACTAATAAGATTTTGTTGGCCCTTTTCAAGGAAATTAACCACCTGTTAAAGATGCTAACATTAAATTTCAATTTAGATATTTTTTCTTTTTTGTTTTAATTTTTATCACTTTAGAATTCTTATTTAATTTCTTCAACACAAAGAACAATTTTGAACTCTTTCGTTGCGATATATTCACAAAAATTATACATAATAATCAAAATTTAAACGTCAATGACCATTGGCCGTGTTTTATATATCGCATTTATCATATATTTCTCTTTAAGCCACACTACACTATATAACCATCATTAAAAAAAACTCCGTTTTATATTTCGCGTTCTTTTATTTCACCTTCTCAACCCGTTTAAATTTACCTTTTGTTGGAACAATTTTTTTTTTCGAAATACTTTTTTTATTTAAGCCCGGTTTTGTTGTATTTTAATTGTTCTTTTGTTTTTCGTTTTCACTCACTCTTGCTGAAACACTAAGAATTTTAATTTTATTCTTTTCTAAATACTTTTAAAAACATTTGCGTTTTATCCGTTAACAAAAACGTAAAATATACTGAAATAAATGCGTTTCCGAGTTCTTATCGTGACGACTTCGTTCGCTCAACTGCTGTTTGGTTTGGCGCAATGTTATCGCTGAGCTGAAAAAGCTGTTCATTATGAATGGATTTTGATATCAAAAAGTGGGTTTATTGAAATGTATCTTATGGATTACAGTTGATGTTAAACTTTAACAGTGAAAATGTTAAATTACAGCCTGATGTCAATGCTACTCGTTGGTTTACCTTAACAGTGGTGGTGCTAGCGCTGGCTAAGCGTGTTATCAACAGACTATTGTGAATAAATTTGCTACAATTTTAGTTAGTAATGCCACAAACCTTAACGATTTCCATTATGTCAATCAAATTTAAACTTCTTTAATTTTTACCATTTGAAAAAATGTTCCACTCTATTTGTGTTGTCTGCGGGGAGCTGTATGTTTCATCTGTATGCGACAAGCCCAAAGAAGACTCAAAGACCAGGAAATGCAATAACTGCAAACTATAGAGGGTGTCCAATATACACTTTTGTAAAAAAATACAGCCGAAACTATCAAACTCCGAAAACCCCGTGATTCCATTGCCTGTAATCAGCCAGTGCTTAGACGCTTATGTTTTAAAAGCTAGTCAGGCTAACATCGAATCGGATCCCGTACCACGTCCGCAACCCAAAGCAGAAACTTCTGATTTCAATTTCAGTCATCTTGAGTCTACTATTGAAAATCTGGTGCGAACAACAAACATTTTTACCAACAACATGAGTAACATGATGAATAACTTCTCCACTTCCATGACCAACATGATGACTGAAATTCTGAGGATGCAGCAGATGCTTTTGCAGGCTGTATTTTAAAAACCATGAACTGCCTGAAGATATGTTTCTGGAACACAAACGGCATTCGCCAAAATAAAAACGAGTTCGAATATTTTTTAAACAGAAACAAATAAACCCCATCTTAATTTCCGAACCTCATCTCACAGCAAGGAGTTTCTTAAGGATACTGTATCCAGGCCACAAATTAATGATTTCATAGGTATATTTTGCACCCAGATATTCCATCAGTTAGGACCGGTATTGCAAATTTTTTCAATTGCTAGGTTTGCTATTCTTGGCTGCCGGCGAATACAATGCTAAACAACTTATTTGATATCTCGTCTAAGAAGCCCGCAATATCTAAGTCTGGAGTGTATGTGTTTTCAAGTGGCCAGCCCACCTATTGGACCAAAGACCGACACAAGATTTCCGATTTGATTGACTTTAACGTTATGACGGATATTTCTGGAGAAGCAATTCAAGCTGAATCTTCGTTAAATTTTTCATCGGACCACTCTCCTGCTATTATCACCGTATTATGTTCTATTTGCTGAAGCTTAGAAAATACCTTAGCACGTACTGCGCCAAATACCTACCACTTAGAACTCCGATAGACGCTGATCTATAGACAATCTCGAAGAAAATATCAAGATGGCTGGCCATTATGCTACTTTGTCTTCTTTTCAGATTAGAGTTAATAGAATATATTCTGCAGTTGTAGAACAGTTCTTAGCTGAAAAGATAAGAATGCTATTATTATTTATGGCGCGCAGCGAGTAATATCGAAAGACCATTTAAGCACACTTTCCTTGCGAAAGTCGAATGGATACTGCGCTAGAGATGATTTTAACAAGGAAACTTATTTGTGGAATATTTGAAGCATATTTTTAACCTGAATATTGCAGACTACGTCGAAAAATAACCAACCTCAGCATCACGGCTTAGTATAATCTCAGAATTAAGACTTGAGTTGCGTGACATTGAAAGCATGATCAATGATCTAAACCTCAAGAAAGCAAACGGAGTTGATAAAATCCGCAATGAAATGATCACTGAAATGCCCCGCATAACTAAAAGGTCAATTCTTTTCATATTCAGTGCTGGTTTGCGCCTAAAATATTATCCACGAGCATAGCAAGTATCGCTTATGATCCGAAACCTGGAAAGGACCACACAAAGCTCTAATAAGTCTCTTGTCTAATATGTTCAAACTGTTCGAGAAAGCACATATGAAAATGGTTCATTCAGTATTGAGTGAACATGAGTGTATTCCAAGTCATCAATTTAGATTTAGAAAGGAACACAGCAAAATCGGACAAATACATGAACTGATAAGTGTCATAAGAAAGGCCTTAGAGAAAAAAAAAAAACACTTCGCTCTATTTATCAAAATATGGAATAAAAGCTTGACATATAAATCAGACAAAATTTGCCTTCAAATGTATGCAATTTATTATGGCAATATTTAAGAGAATGTAAGTTTAAGGATAATATAGACTAAGTAATCACCTCTCAGACTATTAAAACAGGACTACCCCATGGAAGTATATTGGGACCTATGTTATATCCTCTATATACATAAAAGAGGACTATAAAATCCGTTGCAATTGATGTTTTCTGAAATGCGCAATTTCTTTGAAATTTTGTAAGCCCTTAAACGAAAGGTGAAGTGAAGACCAAGCTTTGATATATATACGGTTTTTTTAGGTCTATTGGTTCGCGAGTTCTTGACGTTAGAGTGAACACCTTTGTATTACGTAATTTTTACTTGAAAACGAAATTTGTTAAAGCTTTAAACTTGGTGTGAGTTAGAAAATATTTTTAAAACTGTTTATAACTATATAAAGCATATGTAGAAAATCTTTATTTGGTGTGTGGCTTCACTATTGTTCAAATGGGCGGTGCCACGCCCGTATAAAATCTGTATTTATGTGTATATTTTTAACATGGTAGCAGTAAGAGTCTCTAAATTTCTCCCAAATAACTTTGTGGTCAATTAAAATCATCAGTTAAAAATTGGGCCGAATTGGATAAGTAGGTGTAGGTGCTCCCATACAAAGTAAATATTGATTTTTGTATATCTTCGGAACGATAATAGTGGAAGGTCGAAATATGGGCGAAATTAAATAAGTGGGTGTGCCATCTCCCATACAAGTTAAATATTTATGTCGGTATATGTATCTAGAGAACGATTAGAATGAAAGGTTCTGAATTTAGTATAAATGACTTCTTGGAGAACACAAACCAGGTTAAATGTGGGCAGAATCGGATAAGTGCTCATGGTACCTCCCATACAAATTAAATAATGATTTTAGTATATCTTGAGAATGGTTAGAGTTCAAGTTTCTAAATTTGGTTTAAAAAACTTGGCAGTCAATACAAATCATCATTTAAAAAGAAATATAGAATTTTGCATGTGTAGAGAACGATGACGGTTAAGGCTTTATTTATCTATTCACATCAATCAAAAAGCAGGTACAACCCAAAAGCTTCCAGCAACGTAGGATGGATTACCCTAGTCTGGTATATACCTTTGACATGTCAAAATGCATTCATACTATCTTAAGCATCTGTGAAGACCCACAGGAAGCACCTAGCTAGTTGCAATATCATATAGCACATTTGGAGGCCAGATTGAAGCAGTGAGAATAAAGGTGAATGAGCAAAATTGTACTCACGTAGCATTGCGTCATGCCCACCTGTTCGAAAAAACAACCAAATTATCCATCAGAAATGCGAGGTAAAATATTTAGGAATACTTCTTGACCGACAGCGCTAATATTATAAACCGACTTATGTGCTAGGTTTATCTAAATAAAATTGGCGGCGATACAAATAAATTGGCTTATTAATAAAAATTCGGTCCTTAGCTTGTACTGCAAGCTCATTCTTAATAATGCGTTTTTGAAGCCAATCGGGTGCTACGGAGTACAGCTATCTTGCACTGTCTCATATTCCAAGGTAGCAAAATAAAATAATGCGATAACAAATACTCTTTGGTTTATAAAAAATTCGAATATCCATAAATACCTGTACGTACCTATGGTTAGAGAGGAAATTGTGAGGTAGCTGAAACATATTTAATCTAAAGGTCTCCCCTAACCCACTAGCCACTGCAAACTTGAATGATGCTGGTCACATCCGATTGAGACGAAGAGAAACCGCGGACTTCATACGAAGAAGAGTGAGAACAATGTCAAATTAATTCCATGAACTATTGATATTTCGTCCCACGTTGGCTGGAATAAATTAGCATAATATCATAGTAGAATTGAAGTTTTAAAAGCAAATTGTTAGCCCACATTAGAGTGAGGATCCAATCTCAATCAAATTTAAAAAAAACATGCTCGCCTCTGTTTATGCGGCATGATGACGTTAACATACATTACATCATTGTCATAATTTTTTAAAATCAGTAACGATGTCAGTTGCTTGGAGTCGCATCATCAACTTCAGATCGGCAAACTTCATAGACTTTAACTGAGAGGTACTAAAATACACAATCTTGGTGTCCAAATAATGCTATTTTGTCGTAAAGTTATTTTTCATCTCAATAGTTCCCATATTCTGACTGAAACCAAAGTTTAGCGTCATACATCTTACAAACGGTCCCAGTAAAAGTTGTTTTTAGGTTGTCAAAATCATCTTACCAATAGAACTATTCACAGTGTGGTTCAGTAAAAAATAAACAAAATTCATCGTGTGTTTGCTAAAAGGTCCTTAAAATATGTGGAAACTGGCCCTAAATTTCAGCAAAAAATGATCATCAACGATGAGGTCAATTTCTGGATGAATAGGTGTGTCGATAATCAATATTGTCGAATTTGGCACGAAACCAATCAACATGAAATCCATGAGAGCCCAAATCATCTAGAAAAAGACACTGTCTAGCACGTTATAAGTTAAGGAAACTAATTTAATTTGGCCTGAACTGGATGGTATAGACTTCAACGACATGTGGTTCAATAGCACAGCGCTACGTACCACATTGGACATTCTGCACGACTGATTTGAATACATAATCATTTCATGTGGAGATGATGTGAACTATCTACCGATATCATACGATTTGACCCTGTTGGACTTTAACGTAATTTCTTTAAGCCGCAGGTCCATGCCAATAAGTCAAGAAACACAGTACAGTCACAAGCCAATAAAATCTATTTTATCGTTAAAATTTAATATGATTTTTGTGCCAAAGTAATTTAAAATTTGACATTTCGGATGATCGTCGCAAAGCGAAACCGCGTCGTATATGTGCACGATGTTATAAAGCGTGTTTTTTATGGAGGTATAGAACTTAAGTTGGCATTACTTTTCAAGATGGCGACCGGTTTAACAGCTGTTAAGTGATTTATTCTCAGTTTGGTTTGGCAATTCAACATGAATAGACTCACGCCTGAACAACGCTTGCAAGTAGTGCAATTTTCATTTCTCATAAGTGATTTATTTTTCAATTTTTTCAATTTTCATAAGCGAATTTTGTTTAGCGATGAAGCGCACTTCTGGTTGAATGGCTACGTCAACAAACAAAACTGCCGCATTTGGAGTGAAGGTAATCCTCAAGTGTATGTGGAAACACCGTTACATCCAGAAAAACTGACTGTTTGGTGCGCTTTATGGGCTGGTAGAATCATTGGTCCGTACTTTTTCGAAAACGATGGTGTCCAGAACGTTACAGTCAATGGTGATCGGTATAGAGCCATGATTACTAACTTTTTCATTCATGAATTGAATAAACATGATGTCCGGGAGATGTGGTTTCAACAAGACGGCGCAACATGTCACACAGCTCGTGTCACGTTTGGTGACCGCCTAATTTCACGTTTTGGACCTGTGAATTGGCCTCCAAGATCTTGTGATTTAACACCGCTAGACTACTTTCTATGGGCTATGTAAAGTCATTGGTCTATGCGGTAAAGCCATAAACGCTTGACCATTTGAAAGACAACATTCGCCGTGTTATTGCCGATATACGGCCACAAATGTTAGAAAAAGTCATCGAAAATTGGACGTCCAGATTGGACTACATCCGCGCCAGCCGTGGCGGTCATATGCCAGAAATCATATTTAAAATGTAATGCCATAAGATTGTCTTTCGGATAAATAAAATTCATGTTAATCGAATAATCCATCGTTGTTTTATTGCAACTTAAAGTTCTATACCCCTATAAGAAATACACTATATAAAGCGTTGCCACACAAGAAAATGAGTTTCTTCCAAAAATTTTTGAAAATTCTACCAAAACCTTTCACAGCCTACCAAAAATTTTAAAATTCATTTATTAAATAAAATCGAAATTTCTGTTTAGTTATACATATGTATGTAGTGATAATAATAACAAACTCCTGTTTTCAATAATAAACATAAACATATACATAAAGTAACAACCAACATAAAAGCAAAATTTCCTTAAAAGTAACAGAAGGATGTACATGAGGGTGGGTCAAATTTTATGGATGAAAAAAAAAAAAACTGAAAAATCCTATAGCAAAGACAAAATCAACGCAAAATTCTGAGAAACTTATCAGAAGAAATCATAGGTCTAAAATCAAATCCTATTCTGCGCAATTCGACTTAAGATTTGCTGTTTCCATTATTCTATAAACTGTGTAGCTGTATTAACAAATGCTATCACATCATTCAAAAAACACAAAATGATAGTAAAATATTGTATTTGACTTTCGAATCTCATATTTTATGTCATGAATGCAAACAACATTTAGAATACAATGTGAGAAAGATTGCTGGAAATGTATTTAAAACAAATGAAACAAATAAAATAGCGAAAGGAAGTTAAGAGAATTTTTTAAATCTTTTTTACTCTTCATTCGCGATTATCTGGTCCGACTTTCTATAGTCACTGTCATAACATAATCCCTATTCTTTGCTGTTTCACGACGAGAACTGTGGTAAGCAGTTGCACAAATCGTTCAGTAACAGTGGTAACAGTATTGAAAGTTGTTGTTAATTCAACTCAAAGTTACTTCATTTAATTATGTTATGAACTTGTTTTTAAGAGGACAAATTTACCATGACTAAAAAAATTGGTACGTGAGGAAAAACTACCAAAAATGTAAAAAGATTGCAATAAACCAACCAAACTACCAAACTGTTTTTAAAAAACGAAAAACTACCAAGTTTGGTCCAATCGGACCAAAGCGGCAACTCTGGTTACAGACTACATATAATGGCATTGACCCTTTTCGAGTACGAGACGTTGTTGATGTTAATTTCTTGTTACGCACTGACCAAAATTGTTCAGAATTATTCGCAGTCGATATTTGAATGCGCATCTATAATTTCGAATTACCAACACAACACATCTACAATACAAATGATTGGATTCGGTTTCAAAATAGTTTTTACTATCTTGTCTTAGTATCGCATTATAAAGCCGTAGGATTTTTTAATTAAATATTTTTGCTCCAATGTTGCAGTACATAGTATACATAAATATAGATTTGGAACTTCTTAAATAGGCAATTATGATGATGATCATAGCATGTATATATCAAAAAAGAACTTGTTATATAGATTAAGTCGAATATTTGTGTTGGTATAATTGAATATATCAACCCCATTTCAGACAATATATCTTTATATATAAAAGAGGACTATAAAATGCGTTGTAATTAATGTTCTATGAAATGCATCAACCGCTTTTATTTTATGCCCTTAAACGAAAGGTAAAGTAAATACCAAGGTTTTTATGTATATGCGGTTTTTGGGGGTCCATTGGTTCGCGAGTTATTGGCGTTAGTGTGGACCGCTTTGTAATAAAATATACAAAAAAGTTGTCCTATGTTCGTCATTTCATAACTCGAGAACCACTAAACCAAATTTACAAACCAATACATGCATTGGAAAGGTGTATTTTCACTGATGGTTTTTGTTCAAGTGGGCAGTACCACGCCCATATGAAATTTTTATTTATATGTCTATATCTTTTTTGAAACAGTAGTAGAGAGAGTTTCTCAATTTGGTCCAAATAACTTTGTGATCAATACTAATCATCAGTCAAAAATTGGGCGGAATTAGATAAATGGGTGTGGCACCTTCTATTCAAAGTAAATATTGATTTTTGTATATCCGGTAGGGAGATCGGACGGTTTTAGCCGGTTTTTATGGTTTTGTCGAATACGGTTTTTCAAAATCTTCACTTTTCGAATACCGAATAAACCAGTTCATTTAACATGAATAACCGATTAATTTAAATAAGTATAATTTTTATACGTTTGTATATTTTTCTATTGAAAATATGCTAATCGTTTAACTATTTGTATAAATTTTATTATTTTTGTATATATGACAACCTTGAACGTCTCAAAAAGAATATGAAAACCAAGGTAGATCGAATAAGATATGCACTCTCTAAGTATTGATTTTTATATATGGAGAATGATCAACTAGACTCATTGAAAGCCCACAAACCCACAAACGCCGGTTCCGAACGGCAGATTCATTAGTTAGTGAAGTTTTTCACAGCGTAAATACACATAATCAATCGCTAGTAATGTTGTGTGATATCGCTGTTGAAAATTGTCAGATGATGTGGCCTGGGATTGAAACGACAACTTCTTGGTTAGAAGGTCAGCTTCGGCTTATTTTTAAATTGACGTGGTCCAACTTTGCGCATCAGGAATTAGAAACAATTTTATTTAAATAAAAGAACTCGTTAACCGGTTATTTGAATTGTTATTAACCGAAAATCGGTTTTTTAAAAAGTGCTACTTTTCGAATTATTCGAAAACCGGTTTTTGAAAAAAGTCGAATAATCGGTCTCCCTAATATCCAGAGTGAAAGTTTATATAGTGAAAGTTTACATATATATATATAAATAACACACTCAAAAACTGAGCGGAATTGAAGAAGTGGTAGTGACATCTGCTATGTAAAGTAATGTTGATTTTTGTAAATCTTTGGAACGGTAATAGGGGAAGGTTCTGAATTTGGTCTAAATTATTTCGTGGATAAAATACGTACACTTGGTACTCAGTACACATCATTCGTTTTAATTCATTCCTTTAGATTATTCTTATGAGAAATACATTTTATAGTTATAGAACATAGGCAACCAGCAATGTGGGAAGGGATACTCTAGTGTTAAATAAATTAAAACTTTTACTGCTCACTGGTCACACTATTAACACTATTATTCAATGTCCACCCACCTAAAGATCTTATTTATAAAATTAATTTTAAATTAGCTAAACATGCTTCATATGTAACAGGAAATTATTTTTAATTTAATTTGTATAGCAGGTTAACCGTTAATTAAAAATATTTGAAATATTAGTTAATGTGGAGTAAACGTTATTTTTATTCATTCATTTACTAAAAATTAACTTATGATGTGCTTGTGCTTATAAAAGAGGTTGTGTGATAAGCACGAACATTTTTTATTTGAGTTTGTAAAAAATTTCTGTATCAAACATTTCTTTTCATAGGGGCCATATCAGTAACAATATAATTTTTTTTTTTTGCTTTACTGTAAAAAAGAACGTTATATTATCCAGTGTATAAATTTTTGATTATTAATGAAAGTTATGAGCAGCCGAGCCCGACTATATGATTTTTACACTACAAATTACGGGAAATTATTGATTAACAAATTCGCTACTGCAATTACATAACTCAAGACATTAGGGTGCATCAATTTTATTCGTCATAAATCGTATAGCAAACACATTACCTACGCGATAGGAAAGGATTTGATTTCCTATGGTTTCCTCTGAAAAGTTTCTTAAAATTTGCTCCATGACTTCCCAGTTTTTTTTTTTTCATACATACAATTTGACCCAGCCTACTACTCATACTTTATCGGAGGCAAATCGCTTTCATAAAGAGAATTTAATTATTCTTTGCAATTTTTGTACAATAATTTGTGTAGCACCTAAAGTCATTTATGAACCGTTTTTTACTATTTTAGGCTGATCACTGGGAAAAGGAAAGTTATATCCACATGTATTTCACCAATAGCTTCTCTAATAGCTCTCAGAAACTCAAGTCTCTAAGTTAAGTTTTTAATCAGAGCACACAAACGTAATCTGCTTATTCAAGCAACGGATCATACAAATGTAATCTGATACTTGAATAAATAAATTACATTTGTCTGGTCTGATTAGAATCTTAACTTTAGAGATTTAGCTATTAGCTATTAGAGATTTTAGCTATTTTATTCAAGTTACAGATTACATTTGTGTGGAAGAACTGTAAAAAACCCCAATTCTGATATATTACCAAGTATGTATTTAAAACCCTTAGTTTAAAAAAATCTTATATAGTTGATAAGGCAGACTAGGCTTGTTTGTAGGATAAGGCCAAAAGTTTCAAGTCAAACTCTTCTAAAAGTACGGAAAATTCGGTAAAATTGCAAAATTTTTGAACACCATTTAGTTGTTTACCAAAAGTGTAGATATTGGCAGACGAATATATTCCATTTGACTGAAACAGTTAGATCGATATTCACTGTATTCACTTTACTAAGGAATGCTTCAAAATGAGAAAGTCACCTTAATATTTGCTCAATTCATCAAAACTATAAAATGTAACGTATGGTCACCTTATTAAAAAAGTCTACGTCAAATAAGTGAATAATAAGCCGCTTTTGCTCTTAGATATGTACCGTTATATTTTATATATTTAAATTTATGTAAATAAGTGCAAAATTCAATGCGTCAAAATGATAAGGTCAGTGATTCATTTACCCAAACTTTTATTTAAACTAAGCATTAATCAATTATTTTTAATTTATGCAGTTCCCATTTCCTTCTATTGTCTTAAAAATACGGGATGGCATCGCACTTACTAAATTGTCCAGAATGTTGGAGCGGATTTCGCGCCAGCTGTTGCAGATTACCACTTTTAATTCATCTTTTGTCTGAATAAACAGTACGCACTAGCAGTCCCCACAAATTTTTCATGGGGTTTATGTCGGGGTAATGTGCTGGCCAATCAAGTACTTTAATATTGTGCTCCTCAAACCATTGTCTGGTCGACTTGCTGACATGAATTGCTGCGTTATCTTGCTGAAAGGTGAAAGTTTTGTCAGCATTTTGGGTCAAATAAGGCAGCAAACGTTCAGACAGCTAAAGCCAGCCCAAACCATCAAACTGCCACCGCCGAAATTCCGTTTGGAAAAAAAACAAATTTTTTCTCATCAGAAAAAATTACCTTCAAACCCAAAAATGTAGGGATCTTATAGCCTTTTTAAAAAAATGTTTACCTGATGCCAATTAGTTGCCATGTTGTTTTTCGCAAACTCCTTACACTTAATCTTATGCTGCTTAGTCAGAAAGGGAATTTTTTTTAATTCTGCTCGAATAAGATTTGGCTTGGTGTTGATAGCTCTTAGAATTGTGCTTTTTGAAGCTTGTAATTTACCGCACTTTTCATGGAATTCGAGACCTTTCTTAAAATTAGTCAAGTTTTACGGGTAGTCAGGACCTTTGGACGACCGTGCTTTTTAATTTTAAATAATTTTCTCTGTTTTTGAGAAAATTTTGCACAACCAGAAAGATCGTCCCAGTTTTTTGCCATTCCATGCATACTCAATTCTAGCTCATGAAGTGCCACAATTTGTTCTTGTTCATAAGGTGACAAAGGTTTCCTGCGACCCATACCACGCAGATATTATTTAAATTATACATTATTACAACAACAAAAAAATAACATTTGTAATACCTTCTGATTAAAATAATTGCTTATTAATACTGACCTTATCATTTTGACGGATTGAATTTTGCACTTATTTACATAAATTTAAATATATATAATATAACGGTACATCTCTAAGAGCAAACCCGGCTGATTATTCACTTATTTGAACGTAGAGTTTTTTTGAATAAGGTGACCATACATAACATTTCATAGTTTGGATGAATTGAGCAAATACTAAGATGATCTTATCATTTTAAAACATACGTTATTGCCTAATGTCTTTGTCCAAAGTTTCATATCACCATCGGTACTAAAATTTAAATTGTGACTACTAGTGGACAAGAGGGCGGGCGGCTGTTATTGGCAGTTAGAGGAAATTATATATGTGAAAGTCTGTGTTAATAATTTACAAATAAAACATTAAAATTTATTTTTACTTTATTTAAAAAAAAATAAACAAAAATTAATTTTGTTTTCAAATTTTTTTCTAGTCTTTAAAATGATTGCAAATTAAAAAAAAAAAATTATTGTCTCAATTTCTCTCGAGTATAAGATATATATTTCAAAATGTGAAATAGCGAGTAACTTTTACGAGTCCTACTAATAAGGCATTTATCGGAACTATAGATGATAGGCTGATAAGATGTTTTACCCTTGAATTTCCAAAACAAAATGAACTGATTGAAAAATGTAAATAGAAAAAAGAGTAGCATGATATTTAATAATTAAACCATATTTAAGCCATTGAGAACTGTAATAAAAATCAATAATTGTTATAAAAATTTAACCAAATTGTACATTTTGTTTTCTGAATATGGGAGATCAAAACTTACTTTTTGTGCACTTTCATGATTTCCATAAGACTTGACTTTACTCGTTTGGCACCAGAGATTCCGGTTAGTTGCACTATACCAAGGTCTTAGTCATATCACTTATTCTTTTTGCTAAAAAGATTGCTAGATCTAAGTTGATCTTAGCTAGGATTTCAAACTAAAGAACGAAAATACAGTATTTATGGTACCATTGTAACGCCTAACAGATAAGTACGGTCACGACTTCTCACCTTAAGTACAAAGCGAATAATATCATTTCGACAACTTGGGTTGGGCGATAGTATATAAAAACGGTAAAATTTGGTAGTAAATTTGGCTCAAATAAATCTGTAGTCAATACGAATCATCAGTCAAAAAGTGCGCGTAGTTAGATAAGTGGGTGTAGCACCTCCCATACAAAATAAGTATTGATTTTTGTTTACCTTTGGAACGGTAATAGTGAGAGGTTCTGAATTTGACGTAAATAACTTCGTAGTCAATCCACATTATATGCCGAAATATGGATGAAATTGAATAAGTGGGTGTGGCACGTCCTATACAAAGTAAATATTCATTTTTTTATATCTAGAGAATGGAAATAGTGAAAGATTCTAAATTTGATCGATATAATTTTCCGATCAATACAAATCATTAATTTTAATGCATTCATTACAATTTTTCTTATGAGGAATACATTTTATAGGTATAAAACACAAAGACTTCCAGCAACGCGCGCATAATTACTCCAGTTAGATACATATCACTGTTGGGAAATGAGATTTTCAATCGGTATCAAACAGAATTTTAGAGAGTGATGTTTTGACAAGAATAACAAATGTAATAAAACAAAAAAACTTTTTTAATAGTTAATAATAACTCTATCAAGTTTCAACGAATTTTATAAAAGAAAGTAGAATTTTATTCTTAACTAAACATAGGTTAGCTTAGATTAATTTGGCAGTTAACATGGGCTCACTTGGGTCAAAATTGTAGGCCCCATTGTGTTACTAGGTGTCCATTACCACACCATGGTTTTTGCAGTTTCTGTCTGGCAAAAGATAGCCATTAAATCGCCCTAATGAAGACAATGATTCTGTCCAAATCGAACGAATCTCCCCCTAACAAGCACTTAAAGCCTTAAATCGTCGAGTTCTAGCCAGTGGCAAAGAAGGTATTCCTCTTCACAATTGCAACTTCTGCAAAGATAATTATATGGAATTCGTATCCTTTGAGCATATCTGCTAACAGCTCAACGCTCAGTAATAACCCATGTCAGTTTTCTCACATGTGCTCTAGGCATCCCATTTTCCGGTAGCCCAAATTTGGCCAGATTTTTCTGGTCTCATAGCGGGTGATTTAATTTCCCCATCGTGTGATCGTCATTTGACGAATTTTCCGTAGCACCAGCCGTCTACTCTGCCTAAGAGGAGCACCGATGTTCCCAATCGATCCGTATGGATCCAAAGTTATATCTGCCTGCTCAAGTACATCCGCCATGCAGTTACCTTCAATGTCCTCATGTCCATGAACCCAAGTAAGGGTAATCTTCGAATACTTTGCTATGTCATCCAGACACATTCCGAACAATTTCTGATTCTACTTTTTCCATATTAAACACTTAAAAGTGGTTACTATTCAGCTAAGTTATTAACTTATAAGTGCATTTAAGACAAGAAAACCGGTTTTTTACCCATAACTTATAATTTAGAGGTGTTTAAAATACTTCAAAAACAGATTCTTGTTATACTCGATAGTGCCTACAAGAAAAATAGTATCACTTACAGGGTTGGCAAAAATCCGGGTTTTTTTTAAACCCAACCCATCGGTTTTTATTCGGTTTTTTATGGGTTTTCTTGTGGTTTTATTGGGTTTTATAACTGCCTCCAAATTTCATTCAATTCGACAACGTTTTTTGTTTGTTAGTACCTAGTGAGATCAATACGGCATTGTGTACGATGAGCTGACAAAATTTGGAATTACTTCGTTTGAACCTAGCATTGCAAGAAAAAGGGCCGGAATATAAAAACAGACATGATTATTCTTTTGCATGACAGCGCTCGGTCCTACGTCGCAAAAATTGCTAAACAATTGTTAGAAACTATCAAGAGATTATTTCGCCTCACCCGTCGTATTTCCAAAATTACTCCTTTTAGCTATTGGCTGTTTCGACGGATACAACATCTCTTGGCATGTCATCGATCGAATCACTTCTTTTGAAGACATAAAATCGGATAGTTTTTCTTAGACCGGATTAGGAAATTGGCTCAGTGGTTGGGAAAAGATGTATGCGGTGATGTGTAAAATTTTTATTTTGACACATTTATATTTATTTTATACTACCGATACGTAAATTATACATATTTTTGTTGTAAATAAACTACGAAAACCTTAAAACAAAAAGCTCATCCGGGTTTTTTTAATATAAAACCCAATTAAATCCACCTAGGTTTATTGGGGTACCCAATGGGTAGCCAATCTTGATCACTTCCCACGTACATATGTATGTATATCAATTTCACTAATTTTTGTCCCATAGTAAAATGGTTTTCCACTAGCACTACGAGTAAAAATAAATAAAAGCCGGAAAATACCAAAATAAAGGAATGAAAATATAAATATGGAAATATTTATGATAGTACCCTAATTTGTTAGGGAAGAACTACAGTATTTTTGGACGTTACATAGTATCAAAAAAGTACAATCGTATTAACTTTCCCATCACTGGTTTATACGTATCTATATGAAGAGATTTAAGAGAGAATGTTAAGAATTTAAGGAATAATATCAGGAACAAAAAAAAACGCATTTGGGTGGTTGAATCAAATGAAGACGCAGTTTGGCAAAGGCAAACTACTCGCTTTGCTATATGGCGCAGAAGCGTCAGTAACCAAGAAAAGATATTATTGATGTTTTCGAGAAAAAGACTTCGTCTTAGTTGTCGATGAAAAAGAGAGTTGAATGAATCGTGAATTTTATTAAGCTATGTTATGCCTGAATCAAATATGGAATGGTGTGGTATAAATTAAAGAAATATATATATTTTTCTGCGGCTTAAAACTGCATTGTGGTATACATTGGATACCATGCATTAAAGCCAGTCTTGCCACTAAAAAATTGTAATTTAAAAAAAATTTTTTAAAAAATCTACCAAACTTTCTACAAATCTACCAAATTTCAAAAATCATAAAAAACACATATTTTGATAAAAATAACAATTTTTACCAATATTTCTACATGTGTTGATATACTGTTACAGCCAATATAAACTATACATCCTCATTTTCTACAATTTCGTTTCTATTTCAATCTTTTAAAATACAATAAAATGAAACATTTTATTTGGTATACACTGTTTGTGAGACTTTGCAAAATTCTTAAAAAAAAGCAAGAAATGTTTTACTACAACGTAACAAAATTAAAAGGTGCACCATATTTAACGCGTTAAAAGGTGTGTAAGAAAACAATTCTTAAAGGAGAGAATTGTTTAGTATTCGGTTCGTTTTCCTTGTGATTAACCAACAGATCTAGTTTTCGCGAAAGAGATTCCGCTAAGTTTAGAAAGTTCTTGGTTTATGGTTTTTCATATTTTTATGATTTTTTTCTGACCAAACACATTGCTCCAGAAACATCTTTGGTTTTATATTTTTTACATAATCAAGAAGTCACTTCTAAAGTACTTTTGGTATAAAAGACTTCTTTATATGCAATGTAGCATAGCAACCCTTTGGAGGTAGTACTGGGTTTATTGCATCGTCTAATATTTTAACATCACTTTTTGGTGGATTTTTCTTTACATACCATAGATCACAATAGTCCGCAATAATTAAATTTTTCAGATTAAATTTTCTAGTTAATCGAAATTTTTTGTTTTTACTTTTTAACAGTTTTGAAAGGCTTTTTCAAAGTTTTACCATTATTGTGGAATTTGATTAGTTTACGAATATCAATTAAAGTTAGTTTACCCATTGCATTTGCCTTACCAAAAATTCTACAATTTTAGCCAATAAGTAATTAGTATTAATCAGTAATAATACAAAACTAATACGAGTAATAAAATAAAATAAAGAGTACATTCCATAGCATAACTATAGTTATTGCAAGAATTCTTTTGTAATTTAGTAGTTTTAAAGAAATATAAAATGTTTAAATTTATCTTATTTCGATAATAATAATTCTCATAACATTCCATGAAGAAACACGTGGACTTCTCTCAGTCAATGAGCTGCACACTATTCCATTTGTAGACTCATTAAAAGGGACCTACAGTTTAATGCCGGCTCCGAACAGCACATGCAATAGTGAAGTCGAAAAAAAATTTTTTTTGGATGGTCTGGCCTCGAATTGAATCGAAGACCTCTTGGTTGGTAGGCGAGTGTCTCAGCTACCATACCATAGCGGCCAAATTAAAACTAAATTGTAAATGGGAGTGTACACTTTATTCTTGTTGTTTTGCTGTTACTGTTAAGCTCTTTATAACAATAGCTTGTAACTAATTGTGTAGACTCTTCTGTTTGTCTGCTTTTCGTTTATAGAAAACAAATTAATAAATTTTAATAACAAAGTTATTTTTCAATTTTTAAACTTCTGTTAAAATCTACCAAAATTCTATTTAGCCTACCATCCTACCAAATCCTACCAATTCTACCAGTTTTGGTAGAATTCTATTAATAGTGACAACACTGATTGCAACTCATCCAACTATAGTTTACCTTTTTGTTAAAGGTGGGTAAAAAAAATGTAGAAAATTTTTTTAAATTTATTTAAATATTTTTATAGACAATTGCCTACCAAAGTTTCACATAATGGGTTAATAGAAAGATCTATAATAAATGTTAAAACTTAAAAAAACTCCATTCATATAGATTTTGTTTTTTAGAACAGCCGCATGTACTAACTGATTAAAAACGTATTATTTAAAATATTAATGCATTAGAACTTAGAAACAAAAAAGAAAATTAATTGAAATATCATTTTGACAGTAAACAATAGACCTGAACGATCAGAGATCGTAAAAGTTAAATAGCGCATAATATCAAAATAATTGTGCAACGAATTTAAAAAATATCTTTGGTCAAAATTGGAAAAAAAATTTATTGGTCTCAAAGTCAATGCCAAATAAAAGTATAAAAACAAGCCAATGAATTCGAAACAAATCAGAATTGTTTCGCAAGTGACACGATAAAAGGATTTTAATTTTTCAAATAAAAATAGAAAAAAACATAAATTGAAAAAAATGTTTAAAATACTCTTGAGTTTTTTAATAGTTGCTGTGGCTCTGAATGTGGCCTTAGCCTGTGTAAGTTTAAAAAAGACTACATGATGAACAATTGTAATGGTTTTGAAAATATTTTTTTTCGTATAGAATGGTTATAAAGCCCGTATTGTAAAATTAGAAAATTGTGCTGGTCCCGATGGCATCATTACCATAGATGAGACTTCCTCTATAAAACTGAATAAAAAGTGTGAAATCGTACCCTCAGGATGTGTGGTTAATAAGCCATTTAAAACCGCCGTTTCTAATTATAAAATCACTAAGGATGGTATAGTGGTAAAGGAGGGTAAGATTGACATGTGTTCTATAGCTGATCATGCATCCGGTGAGGTAAAGGACTATTTGAAATTGTTTGGTGCTCCTGCTTCCTGCCCAGTTGAGGATGTAAGTTTGAAAATTGAAAATCAAATAAATTCACTTCAGTTTTATTTATTTCAACTTTTTTTAGGGTAAAGTATGTGGCAATGATCATAGCGTGGATCTATCCAAATACAAATCTCTACTGAGTATGGTACGTGGTAACATTGTTATAGATTCGGATATTGAACACGATACAGTAAGTTGTTTATAGCACGTTTGTAAAAAAAATTGATTTCATTTTTTAATTGTTTTAATTTGTTTTTGCAGGGTAAATCATGTTTCCATGTTGAATTGGAAATTACTAAAGGTTAGATAATGGAAAATTACCAGTTTTGTTTTTTAAGCAAAAAAATTTTATTTGATTTTATTTTTTAATTTAAATGTGTGTTTATTAAATGTAAATAGATTTATACGTAATTGTAATAAAAAAGGCATTGAGGACTTTGCAGAATGAAAATTTCAATTGAAATAAAAGATTTTTGATTTGGAAAAAATGTTTTCGATTAATTTTTCTAAAACTGTTGCGCAGTATGATTGTCGACAGGTAAATTATTATTCTTCTATGAGGTGATCAATGATCACTGATCATATAGCAGTAATTGCAGTACAGGGTATTGACCCTAATTTGCGTCTATTCGAAGTTGCGTTTTTTAAACGTTTCTGTTATTACGTCGCATGGCTACGAAATTGCGTCGTCTGTGTTTCAATTTGCACCGCTAATATGAAAATGTTTGTACAACGCTAAAATAGAAAAAGGGGATTTCCAGTGTTCGTCACATTGTTTCACAAATTGTTATACATATGTATGTATGTATGTATGTATGTACATACAATATGCAAAACCCATATTCGTACCCCCGATAAAAATAAGAAAATTTACAAAATTTTGAAAATTTCGTGTCCATTTAATATTTCTATGATAAAGTACAAGTAATATGTAGGTATTTTATAAATTGACCGCTAGATGGCGGAGTATTCACATAATGGATAACAAAAACCGTATTCGTACAGATGGCAATGCCATATTTTTCTTGTTGTTAACGCGAGTTTTAAACTCTATTTTATTTGTGTGTTGCAGTCTGTATTTTCATAAAATATCATAGTCAGTTGAATTATTATACAAAGTTGAACAACGAAAAATAGTTTAGATCTACACATTGATGGAAAATCTTTACGGGAAATTGACAAAATAATGAAGCGCAGTGCTTCTACTATCAAATACGTGGTGTCGAAATATAAAAACACCGTACCGATTTAAAAAATCTCAGCGAAATCTAAACCGGCGCAAATTAGCAAGAAGACAGTGCTCATTCCTACGTAGCCAAATTCGCATCGATCCTTCTATAACTGACGTTCCACTGGCTGTAAGTTTGGAACAGAACTTTGGAATTCAGCTTACATTAAAAAAAACTGGATTCAAAAGTCAGTATGTTGTCAGAAAACCATTTGTTAGAATGATTAATAAGCAAAAACGGGTTGCATTTGCTAAAAAGTACCAAAATAAGGATTTCAACTTCTGAAAAAGAGTTATTTTTACGGATGAGTTCAAACTTAATATAAAATTATCGAATGGACGCGTTAACCTAATTCCCACATTCAAGCATGGTGGAGGCTTGTAAATGGTTTGGGGTTGCTTTTCAGCATCAGAAGTTGGGAATCTACATTTCATTGATGGAATTATGACAGCAAGGGACTGTATAAATATTTTAAAGAAAAATGTGAAGCAAAGTGCAGAAAAAAATGGCATTTCCAGGGATTTTATCTTTCAACAGGACAATGATACCAAACAAACAGCGCTGGATTCCCGACTTCTGATTCTGTACAACTGTCCCAAATATCTCAAAACGCCACCTCAAAGTCCAGATCTCAATCCTATTGAGAACTTGTGCTCAATTTTCAAGTAAAGTTAGAAACATTATGACATTAGAAACGTAAACGACCGGAAAGTAGCATTGGGGACGGAATGGATTAATATATCACCACAATCAACTTCCAAACTATTGGAATCGAAGCCAAGACGTCTCAATGTTGTCATAAAGCAAAAACGATATCCAACAAAATATTTATTGTAACACTTATGCATAATATTCCTAATTTTATTGAAATTGTTACTCTGTACGAATACGGTTTTTGTTATCCATTATGTGAATACACCGCCAACTAGCGGTCGATTTATATGATACGTACATGTTACTCGTATTTTGCCATAAAAACAATAAATAGACACAAAAATTTGTTTATGCGTTGAATATTTTGTAAATTTTTTTATTTTTATCGGGTGTACGAATATGAGTTTTTCTTGTATGTTTAGTTTACCCAGCAGGCCAATTTTCTACAAAATTTCTATTAAATATGACTGTAGCTATCTATCATCAATTGACGACCAAAAGAAAAATTCATGTTGTTATTTGTAAGTAAGTTGTACATTTCTGTCCACATATTTGTCGCGACACATTGGAGTATTTGATACCGAAAGTGGGAATTATATAAAAAAAAAATAAAGAAATCAAAAAACAGTATAAAAATTTACATCACGTTAAAGGAGATAACATTTAACATCACTAGGCATAAAAACATTTTTGGTATCATTTTCCGTTATGCTGCTACGTTCTTCGAAAGTGCTTTTATGTTATTTTTAAACACAGATTTTTTACTTTTCAAAGTGAAATTCCTATGTTTTTTTTTTTTAAAAAGATAATGCAGAAAGTAGTAATGGAACGATTAACTTCAGACTACTGAAATTATTTTTGCCTTTTTTATTTGTATGTTTAGTCAATGTATACATTTTTAATTTTTTGAAATAGAGACTAAAAATCAGCCATTTTCGGGAAATATGTGGACTTAAGTGGTGAGTTAAGCAAAGTAAAGCGAAGTTTTTTTTTTTTTTCCTAAAAATACGAACATCCATCAACTACTGGTGAAAAAAATCTTACTCATATTTGCTCCTATTAAAAATAAATTGATTTATGTTTATGATACATTAAATACATACAGTTAGTGTCATTAATATTCGGTTTTATTAAAGAGATATGTTTAACTGATTCGTCTTAAGCTAAATGCATATCTTTTTCAACATTTTTTTCTTTTCATAAATAGTTTATTTAGACACTTGAAAGTTTACATTTGTGTTTAGAAAAAATGAATAACAATATAACAAAAAAAAAAAAAAAAAACTAAATTAATTCAGGTGGCATAAAATATTGCGCGTCATTAATATTCGGTTTACTTTGAAAAGTAACAAATAATACATTAGAAAAATGGTTTTATATAAAATTCAGTATTTTGTTGGATAACCCTTTTGTTTTATAGCTTCACTTACACGGCTTGACATGTTTTTTACTATTGTAGCTGTATAAGCTGCAGGTATATGATCCCATTCTTCTTGAAGCCGCAAGTCTTCAATGGATGTTATTTTGTAGTTGCGGATTCGCCGGTCCAGCTCATCCCATAAATTCACAATTGGATTGAGGTCTGGGGATTGTGCAGGTGGATGGAGAACTTTAGGGCAATTATAGAGCAACCATTCTTGAATTAAGCTCGACTTGTGCTTTGGGTCGTTATCTTGGTAGAATTTAAAAGAATCTAAAACGCGCAGCTTATTTGCACTTTCTTTCAAATTTTGACGGAGGATATTCAAATAAGATTCCTTATTCATAATTCCACTGATAAAAACTAATTTTCCCGTCCCTTTAGCTCCCATACAACCCCACACCATAACATGTCCACATCATGTTTTACGGTTGGTTTTAAATTTTGTGGTTGTAGCTCTTCATTTGGCTTCCGTCCGCAAATATAACGTCATCCCACCAAGTTTCAGGCTTCTTAATGTACTCCCTGGCAAAACTCAAACGAGCTTTTCGGTTGCGTAAATTAACCAATGGCTTACGACGTGCTACTCGGCCATGAAAACCTTTTTTTCTTATGGTTCTTCGTATAGTAGACGCAGATATTTTCTTTTTAAACTCATTGAGCACTTCTGTGACTAATTTGAGAGCACTTAAGCGTGGGTTAGATTTTATTTTTCGCACAATTGAACTTTCTTCCCGCTCGGTCAATTTTTTTGGCTGACCTGTCTGCTTTATGAAGTGTATTCTTCCTTCATTTTTGTACCTTCTGACAATGTCCCCAACTGTATTTGGTTTCATATTCAGAATTTCAGCAATCTCTTTGTACTTTTTACCTTTTTCATAATGGAAAATAACAAGTTTTCGCTGTTCTAAAGGAGTGTTTTTTCGTTTGCTCCCCATTTGTATAATTTGCAGTGAAGTAGAATTTTGGACAGACAAGAAAGGAGGTGTTATGCACTTTTATTAAAACGTATCTCTATATTGCTGGAAAAGTAGCTAAATAACATGTTTTTTTGCAAATAGCATATAAATAGGGGAAAAACCGAATATTAATGGCGCTTAGTAAACAAACTTTGATCGATTTATCACGGTTGCAGGGTTACCATAGGGCCATTTTTTCCATATATTTGAATACTCATACTGACAACATTTATTTAAGATTTTGCTATTCTTCTGATTACTTATCCATTTCGCTAATGCTAGGGTGTTATTATCGATAAACTTAAAAACCGAATATTAATGACACTAACTGTACATATGTATTAAAACTACTTGCTGTAAACTATAACAGGGTATTTTTACAAACCAAGTAGGAATTTGGGGTCTTTCCTTAATAACTATAATATTATTTTATATCAGCAAAAACTCGGCCTTTCAGTCCTTTATAGATGGATTTGATTCTTCGAATGACTTCTTCATTTATTGCACCTATAAACTTCTAGTAATTAAGTGACACGTTAGTTCTGAAGATGAAAAGAAAATTATTTGGATTAACAAAGCCCGCATCCAAATTGAATTTTGGCGCCAAATGGGTTTGGTTATCAACCAGCCAAAACCCGGATTTGGAAATTCCAATGACGGCAACATTGCAAGGCGTTTTTTCCAGAATGCAGACATTTCGGTAAAAATAAAAAACCTTGACGTCAATTTAATAAAGCGAATTTACATACGTAATAATTGTAACAGCTTCCAGGGGTTTTAAAAAAAATATTGGTTTTTTTTCTGGAGTTTGTACTTGATGACACCAAATTTTTGTGAAAATGTATCCACGGTATAATATGTCTCCAACTGTTCATAACAGTTTAATTCGTGGACCAGAAATAATAAATCATGCCTTATTACTGATAGGGCAGTTGTCAGAAGATGCAAATTTATCTTCCGGTCCTATTATTTCCAATATGAGAAAGTGAAAAGAAAAAAGGTAATAATTTTCAACAAGAAGCGCTGTGCTTATATTTGAACAAAATCCAGAAAATCCTTAGTATAGTGACGATGATAACGACGATGATGATGATGATGTTGCTGATGATGTTGATGGCTACGATAGTCATAAGTACGATGATACTGAATAAAGTATCATATATCTTTTTCATATGCTATGATTATTTTTATTATGAGAAAAATAAAAGTATTGAGAAAATAAAAACAAAAAAAAAAGAGAAGAAAATTAAAAGTTTCCACTAAAGTATGCATACAAATTCTAACTGAAATAGATCAAAATTTATCGAATTTAGTTCTCGAGAAAGGCTCCCCGATTTGATTCCCACTTTAAGTATCAAATACTCCACTGCAGAGTTACCGCTTTGGTCCGATAGTTTGGTAGTTTGGTTGATTTCTTCCAATCTTTTTTCATTTTTGGTAGTTGTTCCTCCAGTAGCAATAACATTCATAACATAATTCAAAAAAGTAACTTTGAATTGAGTTAACAACAACTTTCAATAATGTTACCACTGTTACCGAACGATGTGTGCAACTGCTTTCCACTGTTTCACGACGAGTACAGCAAGAATAGAGATAATGTTATGGCAGTGACTATAGAAAGTCGGACCAGATTACCGCGAATGGAGAGTAAAAAGATTTAAAAAACTGATTTAACTTCCTTTCACTAAAAGCACTTCTATTTTATTTGTTTCATTTCTTTTTAATACATTTCTAGCGGTCTTTCTCACATTGCATTCTAAACGTTGTTTGCATTTATAACATAAAATATGAAATTCCAAAGTCAAATACAATATTTTACTATCATTTTGTGTTGTTTGAATGATGTGATAGCATTTGTTAATACAGCTACACAGTTTATACAATAACGGAAACAGAGAAACTTAAAGTCGAATTGCGCAGAATAGGATTTGATTTTAGACCTTTGGTCTCTTTTGTCAGAATTTCGAGTAGATTTTATCTTTGCTATACGATTTTTCAGTTTCTTTTTTATCCATAAAATTTAACCCATCCTCATATACATATATCTGTTATTTTAAAGGAAATTTTGCTTTTATGTTTGTTGTTACTTTATGTATATTTTTATGTTTATTATTAAAAAGAGGAGTTTGTTATTATCACTACATATGTATAACTAAACAGAAGTTTCGATTTTGTTTAATATTTGGTAGAATATTTGAAAATTTTTAGTAGGAAGTCAATTTCTTGTGTGGCAACGCTGCCGCCACTGTGCGCTGTAACGAAACTTCATAAGAATAAAGCAGCAAACAACACATATAATAAGCCCCGCCTAAAGCAGGCTCGCCGGCTACAGGAGGGTTAATAAAAACTGTTAAAAAAAATTAAAAAGAAAGACATTTTTCTTTATTGAAAAATGTATTTTTTTTGGCTTATGAATGTCCGAACCAATTAAATAAAAATCAATGGAAATGTATGGAAAATCGTGCTTGGGTTTTTGTCGTTTCAGCTTGTATCGCATTTCTCCTGTTCCAATTTACGATGCAAAATGGGGTATTAGTGTGATAGATTAAAAGCTTCCCTAGGCAGGTAGGTAAGTTGGCTAGTTAACTAAGGCGAGATCAATTAAAATTACCAATAAAGTGCCTTTTTGAAACCAAGTCAAGACTACCGGTAATGAACCAACTGAATGAATTGGAAATGATCAAGGGTATCCAGGTTTACACACTCGGGGAAACCATTGGAGAAAGGTACACCAAAGTACCACAATCGTTTGCTCGCCAAACCCGCACATTCGCAAAGAAATTGATAGACTATCTCCCTCTCAGAGACAATGCAAGCACATTTGCTCTGCTTGCATTCCGATGACGCGTGCACACCGCAATGAGTATGGAAACTGTGTGCCATTGACAGTACCACTGCATGCCGAGTCCTCCAAAAAAGAGCTCTACCTATTCTATGCTCTCTGACGAAAAAAACTTTAGATTTCACCCTTGACTACAGTTATAGAACAGCAGAT